>BMAW01111437.1:177149-247115 GCA_019974015.1 Nephila pilipes
TGTGTGTGTGTGTGTGTGTGTGTGTATTACAGACAGTTATATTTTAAAATTTACCTTTAAATTGATTTACATGATTGGATGAAACTTAAAGAAAATGAATTACTTATCGTATTGTGTTTAAATATGTAGTTTGATACATGGTAAAATACTTGTATGCTCAAAGACACCTCATCATATAAAAAATTTGATTTTTAACTCGAAGAATTTCTCTTAAAGTAATATTATTTGATGGAAAAAAATTACTCTAAGAAAACATTATGTGAAGTGTACATAGTTTGTACTATGCAAGAATGTTTGTTTTAGAAATCCACATCTTTGAGTGTAATTACTATTTTGCACAAATATTCTAAAATGTGAGCATAAACCATAGAAAAACCGCAAATTTATACGATTTAGTTTTAATTAATTTAAATTTATTTACATTCACTGTGTAGAGAATTTGAAACAAATCATTAATGTGTGCTCTCTTAAATCTTGCAACTCGTTTAAGGATCAAAAGGAAAAATAGTAATGTAAAACATTTTTCATTCTTTTCCTAACAAGTAAATATTTAGATTTGTTCCTCCTAGAAACTTTTATAATCCTTATTACTTTTAAATCAGGTGTTTATTTTATCGCCTATCAAGTTTGGAACTTAAATTTTGATTTTATCTTAAATTGTCTGCACATAAAGCAGATTCTTTCTCGATATAAAATTGATAAGCTTGGTAATTGATATAGCTAAGTAATTTTAGTAATATTGTTAGTCAAAAATATAACTGGAAATGTACATTAAATTGCTAAAGTTATTAATTGTCTTAAACAGTGTTTATTCATAAAAATTTTCAATGTTAAACATCATTTAACAAAACATATAACTTCAAATTCACCTTCATATTAATTTTTATGTGTCAATATTCGTAATTTGATTTTTAGTTTTTTTTTCAACTATACGGGGGTTTCTTTGAGTTGTTTTTGTTTTCAATATAAAGGATTTTAAATTTTTTTTGTGCTTATAATCTGTTCCTAATATGTTCTTGTTTATATATAAGTGTTACATAAATATTGTGCGTGTGTTATCTTAGAATTTACATTAAATGGTACAAGACAAAATATTTTAAAATTCTCTGATAGACGAAGAAGTTAATTCAAAGCTAAAATATTAAAAAAAAAATAAACAATCGCAATTGAACCATTCAGTAAAAAAGACATGAACAAAACCAAAAATAGAAAGATAAAAATAGCAAACAAAAAAATTAATGGTAATACAATAAGTAAATTTAGTTAAATAAAGAAAATAAATTATGAATTCAAAAACTTTAATTAAAACTGACAGATAAAAACCTTAAATATCAAAAATGGTGTTTAAATTGAAAATTTTTGCAAGCCGAAAATTTTGAAGAAAGAGCATAAACTTAAAACTATTAAAAATAAATTAAATAATTAAAAAGACAATACATTCCCAAATATAAATCTTTAAAAACAAAAGTTAAAATATCTAAAATAAAAATGTTAATAAGAACTCAAAAGATGATCCAAAAATATAAAAAAAAAATTTGTTTATACAACTTATCACGATTATGAAAACTGCGAATATGGTGTACGAAACATACACAAAAATGTACAAGCATTTGGAAATTAAGATTCAAAAGTAATTTAATTTTAAAAGAAAAATATATTTACTTTTTGAGAACCCATGAATGAAAATTTCAAATCATTCAAAGACTTGAAAAAGCATAAAATTTGAGGTAAAATAGCATTGAATGTTGCGACTAAAAACATATTTTCACGTGAACAACAATTTCTAATTATACCAAAAGTGCTCTCTCTAAATTCTAGAATCAACCAGTTAATTGTCGACAGCTCGCACATAGCTTACATGGAATATTTAATATAATAATTTACTAGTAAAAACAAAAACCAAAAAGATTATTAATAAAAACAGAATAAGAACTTACTAGAGACTAGAACTTTAAAAATCTTTGAACTTTTTATTAAAAGAAATCCTTAAAGACATAACTAATTAAGCACGAAATTTAAAAATTAAAAAAAATCCAAATATAGATTTAATATATAAAAGGCAAATTTTAACATTTAAGCTAATGGCTCAGCTAAATAGAAATAGAAAAATTTATAAGAACTGCATTTAAAAACATTTTTGCTTAAAAAAAAGACGTAATTAAAGTTATTTTAAATATTTAAAGGCATATTATCTAATTTGATGTTTCAAAGTAAGAAATTGTATACATTTCTTATGTATATTTAAGCTTAAATTGCTGACAAAGAAATAAAATTTATTAATGGGGGCACAGTAATTACTCTCTTGTCATGTATGTTATATTAATATTCATATAATTCTCAATTTTAAAATTAATTTCTGAGATATCAGTTTTATTCCATTCAAAATTTACATTAATTTTAATCAAATTGATATTAGAAGGGTAAAAAAAGGTAAAGCTCTCTCTCTCTTTCTATCTCTCTCAGTGTGTATATATATATATATATATATATATATATATATATATATATATATATTAAATTTAAAATTTAGTCTTCCTTACATTTACAGAATGGAATAATTCCTATTCAGCTCAAATATCTAGATTTGTTTTACTTCTTAGTATATGTCCAACTAAATATTCTGATTTATTTTGTAATGTTCATTAGGATACCCCTTTGTAACGAAATATTTTTATTATTGGTAAGTACTTTAAGCACCCTTACAATACGGCACGATGAATAGTAAATAAGTAAAGAGATATTTTTTTGTTTATTTGTTTGTTTTTGCTATTCTTTTTTTTTTTCACGGAAACTTCATTTCATTGTAAATCAATGTCACAGCGTTCTTTATTATTATTTTATAAAAGAACATCTTAGAGAATAGAGAAAGTGCGGTTTTTATTTGGTTTTTGTCTACTTTTTTGAGGAAGAAAAATATTTAATCAGTGTAATTCGAATAGGAAGGTTTAATATCGTCATAAAATTTCTTTTTCTGTTCTCTTAGGTTTATCGTACAAAATTAAGACTCTAAAATAGTTCATAATATTTTTTTTTATTTGATAAGGGAAGTATATGACAATATAATAAGTATAAGAATAAATATAAATAAATTCTAATCAACTACCTTCAACACAAGGTCTGCCTTTATCAACTCAACCCATCACCATATTTTTTCCGCATACTCTACAAACTTTAACATTACCAAACATGCTTTGACTTTTTTTTACATGATTGTAATAAATGGAAGTATCGACACTAGTAACTGCTAAATTTTCTAAGCCACTTGTTCATTGAGTTTATTATTCCAAACATGATCATTTTATTACATTTCTTTTTCCTTCCTTCCTCTTCTAATTCTGAGGAACTACTTTACGTAGATACATTAGCCATGTTACAGTTATTCAGGCTTTGAACCTTAATAAGTGAAGACTTTCTTGTAATTAAGCAAAGAAAGCATTTATACACATATATTTTAAATTAAAATTAAGCCAATAATGGTATCTGAGATCTTTAAATGAATTACATTGGTAATGAATACTGTATTGTAACATCTGAGAAATATGTATCTTGACAAAAGAAAAATGCAACCTCGTTAAAATTTTCAACCAGAAAATTATCATAAGTTATTTTATCCTAAATAATCCTATTTTTATATTTATCTCAGAAATTTATATCCAATTTTCCTTTATTAAATTCATTGGGCTATTTTCACGCGTATTGAATCGATGTTATTTTATTGAATTAAGTTTGATTTCTATAAAAATGCGCTATTTGCTTAAAAGTAATTGTATTTTCAGATTATCTTCTGTGGAATAGGATTAGGAAACAACCCAGTACATGGTTATATAGAAGTCATGTGGGATTTATTAATTAATCATTAATTAAAGGTTGTTAACTGTTTCTAGATTAACATTGATAATAATTAATTTCTTCATCAAACTCAGTCTCATCATTTCATTATATCAGACAAATACACATTTCCATCATTAGCCCATTGAGTACCTTTATCTATGAAAAAATTTTATTCTAGATTTAAAACGTTATACATTTCTCCCAGTGTTTCTTTACCTTTCGAAGACCGTCGCTGTAGAACTCAGCAAATTTAGCTCTTTCTTCTTCTACAATGGGTTACTTTAATTTACAACTTCTTGAAATCAAACAAATCAACATTATCTGCTACAATTTGGTACATTATGACCATTAAATCAGTTAATATGCAGAATATTCTATACATCTCGCTTATTTCTTATTTGTATTTAAAGATTTATATTACCCGGTCTTGTAGTAGTGACTAAAAGCGTTGTTCTGTCTGAAAAAAATCCTGACAAAGAACTCGAAATTTTTATATGCTCTTACATTAATCAATTTGTTAAAACACTTATCAAACTTTTTAAATTAACTCACAAAGTATCTTGGAAACATTTTCATTTATCGTCTTAAAAACTGTCCAGTATTAAAATAAATTTATCTACATTCTAATAATAATGACTTCAAATCTTACGCATAATCATATGATACAAATTTTGCATAAGCTAAAAATATTTTCAAGATATAAGAAAAAGTATTTTAATCCCTAAAATATAATATGAATGTGTATTAGTGGGGGGGGGTTGTAAAAAAAAAGAAATAAATAAGGAGAGATTAAATAACCACTGAACTTCACATATTATATAAAATATTTTTGTTGATATGTTTTATGATTAATTTAAATTTAAATATTTCTGATGCAATATATATCTTTTATCATGACTCTGCACAAATTTTTTGAAAAACTAGAATTTGTTTTTATAAACCTATATTTTCCAGCAGTTTTTATTTTTAGAAGGGTCTTTTGCGCAAGAATTCTAAATAGATAATAAATGAAAGAATTTATATAAGCATCTGGTATAATGACTACCAGAGAGAGAGAGAAAGAAAAAGTTTGTTTTTTAAATCGCGATGGCAAATGTGTGCTATTATTTTTCAGTTTTTTAGGTTCCCTATTTTATTATAGATAACTGAAGACAAAGGTGACATTTTGAAATGCTTAGTTTTCTGCTACGAGTAATTCAAAACATTAAATGGTGAGTTAAAATTACTGTTTGAATTTTACTTGATAATATGCAAATTATAACATAGAAGATATATTTAGTGTATTATTTGGATCATCATTTTATTAATATCTTTTAAAATTGAAATTATTTAAAGGACAGAATAAGTACTTGATGTAAACCAAAATATTCACCATCAAATCAACTTTTTAAGAAAACTCTATTCAATTGGAAAAAAATATTTGCTTTTCTTCTACTATTAAAAAAATTATCTCTTTCTATCAAGAAATAAATATAATGAATAATATCAACACTTCAATACACTTAAAATATTTTTAAAAAACATTGGTAATCAATGTATTAACGATTTATAACAAATTATCTCAAACTTTGCTTTTTTATGAAACTTAAACAGCACTTAGTTTCATATATTCTAAACGCTCTTTGAAAAATCATTACTGTAAAAGAAATTAACTTACAAGTATTTCAAAGATTTGTATAGAAAATTTTTACATTATTGTTTCAGAATTTTCACAGAGTGAAATGTTTCTACTAAATAGCAATTACAGTTATTAGTAAAGAAGTGGGTGGGTGGGTGACAAATTCAAAATTTAATATTAAAAATGACAACAAAAAGATATATATTTAAATGCTAAACATATTATCTTTGTGTTATTCAAAAAAATTAAAATAAATCGTTTCAAAAAATATATTCTATAAAATAAATTATTTGCCTTGGAGCATTTTAAAATAGATACGATTAAATTAAAATTCAACCTCTAATAATCTTTAAATAAAAATTAATAACTACACATGTAGAAATAAGTAATTCCTCGAAAAATATTGTGTTAATAATTCAAATAGTTTCGTGATTTATGTACTTCGTAATTAAAATAATAAATTATATTTATAGTTTGTTATTACACACTCAGATTTCACATTTTTATTCCTATAACTTTAAGAACAGTCAAAAATATCCATGTTTCATACCAAAACATGTTTTATATTCACAAAAGGCTTTGCAATTTGGTAATTTTTTTTTTTTTTTTTTTTGATATTTTAGATAAAAACAGCTAGGTTATGAAATTATTGAAGCAAACTAGGCTCTTATTAAATAGTTGAAATTTCATTTCACTCGACATTTTGCTACAAAAGGACTATTCGTAATTGTGAATTGTGATCGAATCTCAAGGACGATGCCTGATTTCTGAATATCTCCATCCTCAGTTAACCAGATTGGTGGTTCCAAGGCCTTGTTGGATGATCTTAATCTCCTTTAAGAGAATCAATCAATCAAACTATGTAATATGAAGAATTTGAGATTCCTCTAAATTTAGCATGTATTCAGAAACCTCAAAGCTTGATTCGAATGTCACTAGACAAATCACCCCTACGAGACTTTAATAAAAGTTTCAAAAATTAATAAATATTTCCCATTGGTTCTATTTTAAAATAACTTTGACCTTATTTCAGACTATATACTTCTGCTCATAATCTAATCGAATAGAATCAAATCAGAATCTGTATCTTTGTAACTATGATCGATCAGACTACTTTCTCTTCTTATAGTTAAAATATCATTATTGTTTCATCTGTCTGTTCAATCGATGGCATATCAAAAGAAAAAAATTTATCGCAATGACCATCTCCTTAAATATCATTTGCGAGATCATTTTGATAGCTATCTATAAAGGTTTTTATCTTTCTCGATAAGGTTATATTGTTCAAGAATCACTCTATCTTTGATAGTTTTTAAAGGATGAGTCAATACAGCTGCAATAATTGCAATGCGTATTAGTCTATAAAAGTTCATAAAATTGTAAATAAATTCCCGTATC
Source organism: Nephila pilipes (assembly GCA_019974015.1). Taxonomy (NCBI): domain Eukaryota; kingdom Metazoa; phylum Arthropoda; class Arachnida; order Araneae; family Nephilidae; genus Nephila; species Nephila pilipes. The sequence goes on from BMAW01111437.1 coordinate 183,997, forward strand.
AGAGTTCTATCTGTTAGTATAGAATTCTGTACGCAGCAAACCTATGCAAAATGGTTTCCCTACACACGCAAATACTATGCATCAGTATTGCACTCTTTGCTTTAACTTTGGAAGGATGTAAGTGATATATTCAATTATTCCAACAAATTCTTACATTTCAACATTCAAAAATTATAATTAATTATCAAATGTCAGTGATCAAAATAGTTTTCTTAAAGGGCTTATGGACTTTCCTAAAAATGTATTCCATTCAAGTATCTACCTTGTGATGTTTTCCTAATTGGTGGTTTTAACTACTCTGAATTATCTTTTTAATATACGAGTATATATATTCAAATAATTTAATAATATTCCTACCAATTTCCTAATTTCTACAAGATATTTAAGAGAACAAAAAATAACTGCGGTTCCTTAATATCTGTGTTGCTTCTAGGCTTCAGACTGGTTCATTCTACGTATAATTCTGGACTTAAAAATATGATTACATTCACTTAATTAGATGCAACTATATTTTACTACATATATTTTAAAATTTTTATTTCAAGTTTTAATATTGCTAGAATTTTATTATTAGTTTCGCAAAACTTGCACAAAATCATTAGGTAACAAAATTATTATATTTCTCTATTTTTTTTTTTTTTTTTTTTTTTTTTAAAAAATTTTAAAAAATATTTTAATAAAAAATTTATAAATTTTTTTTTTTTTTTTTTTTTTTTTTTATTCTATGAAAATATTTTGCTCAATAGGTGAAGAAAGTTTCAAAAAACCTCAAAAAACTCACTTATAATACCTTTAAAAAAATTGGTAACTGGGAATATATCATTAAAATAAATATTTTTATAAATGATATAATAGGAATTTTGATATAAGAAATGTTTTAATAGCTCGTATTTTTCAAAAAAAAAAGCATTTCAATTTTAATGTACTGAAAACTAAATGTTACTTAGGGTAAGAAAAAAGCATTTAATCAGTGATTCAGTTTATAAAATATTTGTTCCTTTACATTTCACCATAACATACAAAACATCTTAAAATAATACCTCAATGAAATATAATTTACTCTACAGTACAATCAAAATATTATATACCTTATGAATTAGATTGAACTGAATAAAAAATTTATTCATATTGAAATTGATGCAAAATGTAGAATAACTCATTAAAATACATAACGAACAAAAACTGTGAATAAGCTTGTTTAAATTATTTTAAAGCTATATCTTGTATCATTATTTTCATACCAATATACTTATTAAAAGAAATTTCCATCTTATTGTAATTGAAATATTCGCAATTGACATAAAACGTAATGGTTTTTCATGCTTGACCATGTAGCAATGTAGTTATAGGTAATCACAAACCAGTGTCTTAAAAGTAATGATATTAATAAAAATTCTAAGGTTAATTTTTCATTAACTTTGTATTCCTAACATAGTAGTCAACCTAAAAAAAATAGGGTAATACGCTTAAACACTAGCTTTCTAGCAAATTGAATAGAATTATATCTTATTTAATCGTGATACATTATATCCCTCAAGCAAAAATTCATTTTCTCCTCTTCTTACAGATGACGCCCAATCAAGCCGTAAGTAGAAATTTACTTCAGAACTTTTTCCATTGAAATTGAATTAACTTATGAGATAAAATACATAAATTGTGATGTGAATTTTACTGTACAAATTTTTCCTATTTTTCATGTGAATGTGATTAATTTTATTGGTATTTTAATCAAAATGCACAGCTTTTTATATTGTAAGAGGATAAAAATTAACACATTTCCCGATGTTATTTAGCAGATGTCTTAGTATCATAATAACTAAAAGTCTTTCGTGAGTAATCTGATGTAAATTTAAAAAGTCAAGCAGAAATAATTTGAGAGATAAATGATCCCAAAAATAAAGGTGATAAGAAATATTATCATATCTCCAATATTATCTTTGGAAAACATACTTTTGTAAAAAATACTGTTTATTTTAAATAATTTGAAATCGTGTTAATTGCATCAATTGGCATCTTGTATTGAAAATCCTTCTAAAATAATATAATACCCCTGTAATATAAATAAATTAATATTCACATATGTGTGTATTGTGCAGTCAAAATGAACTTTTGAAAAACTTACTATTTAACTTTAATATGTAGAAAATATAATTTAAATAAAAGAATAATGAATAAAAAATAACAAATAATTTAGTTATGAAAAATTTCAAACATTTTGAATTAAAACTTACATGTAGAACTGAAATGAATATAGTACTTTGATTATTTCAAATTCTAAGTTGAAATTCTAGTTTCTAAGAAAGCAAATATGTAGCAAAAGTAAGAAATTTTTATTTGATTTAAGCATGATGTCTATGGTAAAACAGTCGAAGAAAGAATACCTTATTCAAAAACGTTTCACAATATGTATTAAATCAATTTAAAAATGCAAAGCAAATAAAATGGGAAATAAACTTTCTTAGAAATAATGGTGCAGATCACCAACAGGATGACTTATCATTTGAGATCAAGAAAAAAACTTGACAATTTGAAAAACTCTAAAAAAGGCCGGATATTTGTATAACAGGATATCTTCGCAATCATAATACGTGCGATATTTTTCACAAAATAGTTAACATGCATTTTGACAACATATAGATTTCAAGAATGCCAAATTACCTTATGATCGCGGGGAAAATAATTGTCACCCTTTTTTTTAAGTTTTTGTAAAATGTTTATGCTAATACTCAAAAAATTAACAAATTAATCACTATCTAGAATTTTAAAAAGAATTATTATTTTAGAATATTTCAAAACAAGAATGCATTAAATATTTGAAATATTTCTTTTTTAAAAAAAATATTACAAAATTATTTCTTATTCAATATTCCTAATTATATCGATCATATAATAATATATGATCGATAAAATTAAATCAAATATGTATTCAAGGAGACTCCATTTAAAAATTATGTGTCACATCATTTTACTAATTTACTTTTCATAAGAATTAATACCTGAATTGCAATTACCGTATGATTCCGCAGATAAGATGACCTTCAAATAAGGCGAAGATTAAATTTTGGTCTAAGTTTCATAGTTTTAGCATAGATCTCCTGTATAAGATGACCCTTAAGCTATCCGTAGTCTACGAATTTATTTTAGATCAGTGATCTTCATCTAGACCGATTTTATTTTCTTGGATATGGCAGCATTGCTTATAGAAGCACGTGCTGAATCACAAACTCTTATGTACCTCTAACGAGTTTACTCTCTTGCATATGGCAGGACTATCTATAGAAGTACGTACCAAGAGACGAATTCCCGTGTACCGCTAACAAATTTCGTTGCAGATTGTGCCGCGTGTTCAAACAATTTGTACTATGTGAAAATTTGTAAAGTGTGGATCTAATCATATAACCAACGAAAAAAAGGAAATATGTCGCAAGCTTCTTGTTAAAAGTCATAATAAAGACTAAAGAATGGCGCAAAGATAATTTAGTAAAGGGGTTCGATATAACGGAGATGATGTTAAGATGTAAGAGACAGGAGACATAATTAATATTCTATCAAAAAAAATGCCATTAAAAATGTTCTATGATGAAAGTAGTACTACCTTACTGGCCATATTTAGGAAATAACATCGCATAATGAGTACAAGAACAGAGGCGAATACAAGAAATATGATTAGGGGTTGTGCTTCGGAGTAGCACGGGTCAATCCAAAACAAGGCAAAGATTTTAAAGTATCAGTAGATTAATGCAATAGTTTCATAAGCAGAAAAAATTTGCTAATATGAAAAAATATAACTGGACAAGATAAAATTCGAGAAGAAATTAACACAAGATCTTGACCCTAAAGTCATGAGTTTTCACAAGTTTGTTATTAGTTTGAGGCAAAAAGGCAACTGCTCATTATTTAACATTGGAAATATGGATGGAACACAGATGAATTTCTACATGTTAAATAATAAGACCGAGGAAACAAAGAGAAAATAAAAACTGTTCAAATCAGAAATATAGGCAATAAAGAGATCAGGTTTACAATAGTATTAACATGTATGGCAGATAAAATAAAGTTAAGAACCATGGTCATTTTTAAAGGAAAACTTCTCCTAAAATAAAATTCCCGCCAAGTATTTTCGTACGTTTTCTTGGAAAGGGGTGGTTGGACTAGAATGGTGTAAAACCAAAACTGTGAATAGAAAGTATGAGGCAGAGGGGATCAGATGCTCTGCGAAATAAATGTTGTTTGTTAGAGCGGGATATGTTTCACAGCCATGAAAATGAAAACACAAACAATTGCTTAGCACAGAACAATACTAAGACTGTTTTTATTGTGGGTAGCTTAACTTCCATATTACAACTTTTAGATGTATTTCTGAATAAACCATTCGAAGATTGCATGCGTTAACAAATGAATAACTGGATGATGAGCAGAAAACAATACTATACGAAAGATGGAACTATATGGGTTGTGTCACTTAATTATAAATCATTATAAATCAAAACAAATTGCTGCACAATTTGTTTTGATTTATAATATTTTATTTATGTAAATTTCATCCTTTTTTTTTCTCTGTCCTATGAGATGACTCCGGTTTTTGAAGGTCTTTTTTATGATTCAAATGTCGTCTTATATACGGAAATATTCAGCTAGATATATTTAATATTTATTCATAAACTGCATTTTACATCAACAAAAATTCAAATCAATTATTTTTCTTATCTAGAGATAGCTCTCCCTCCAGGTCGTAAGTATCGTCAGCTTTTGCTAGAACTATAAAAATATTATAATAAATAAAAGTAATACTTAATTTCTTACGAAAAATTGTATTACCTTAAAAATTTATTTAAATACTAAAGTATGCACAGCACTAGTTTTGACAAATAGTAATTGATAACTATTTAAAATACGAAATGAGGAAATATAGCATTTTTAAGCGAATTTAATTGAAATCAATTGTATTATAGATTATTAATATGCTGATAAGTACATTTTACTAACTTATCAGTATCAATGAATATATATATATATATATAATTTATGAAAGAATAATTTAAAATATTTATATATATATATATATATAATTTATGAAAGAATAATTTTAAATATTTATATATATATATATATATAAACTCTTTTTTACGCGGACTTTTTTTACACATTTTGAAATTACACGGTTCACCAACATACTTTTCTACACGATTTTTTTTTCTAGCACGAATCCCAAAAATATTTTTTTTTTAATTTTAATTTTGACATTGTAATCAGAAGACGTTCGGTTTATGCCTTTACATGTGTGAGTGATTTAGTCTATTTCATGGCTAGTTTACTTTACATTCTGGAGTTACGGGGAATATCGGAATTTTATATTAACTTTTTTTCTTTTATTTTGTTGTACATCAACTTCAATACAGCATTTAGATCATCAGCCTTAAATGCTTTTTGAAGAAAAAAGAATTTGATAGCATGCTTCAAAAATGGCAGTTGCGTTGCGCAAAAATCAGCTGTGTGTTCTGAAATAACAACGCTATCAAATGCAATTGGTGACGAAAGTCTTTATAATATGCAAACGACAGATATTGAAGATTTGGTGCTAGGAAGCCCTTTGGATGAGGACGATTTGATTCAATTTATGACTGTTTGTGATAATAAAGAAGTCAATAATGACGAAGTCAAAGGTGAAGTTCGGCACTTAACAGTTGATTTAATTCGCGATGGCTTGAAATTTGCTACAAGTATGGAACAACATTTTCTTACTCATGACCATGACATGGATTGTGCATTAAAATTTCAAATTTCATCTTAAGTTTTGTGTAGTAGGGTATCAAGAATTATATAAACAACTTGAGAAACTAAAACGATAGCCGCTTATAACAGACTTTGTAGCAACGAAAAAACTAACAGAGTCTATTAATAATGAAGGAAATTCTTCATTTGAATCAAAGCCGACAGTTGTCCTAGACATATCTGACACATCTACTGTCGATAGCATTTTTGATCCAGTTAGAAATAAACGTACAATCTTGTTATCAAGTAGCAATGAACAATAGTTTAAATCAGTAGTAATAAGTAATTTTATTCTTAAATTCAATTTGAATGTTTATATTTTGTATGTACTACAGACCGAATTTTCATTGTACACAAATTTTTATTTTTTATAATAAAAATGAATTGTATTTGTTTCATAAATATGTAATATGGATTTTACTTTTTTTACATGATTATTTTTCTCACGGTTTTCTAAGGAACATATCTACCGTGTAAAAAAAAAGAGTTGAGTATATATATATATATATATATATATATATATACAATATACATTGGTATATTGTATATTTTGGATATACAATATATATATATAATATCAGATAATGTATAATAATGTATCAGACATTGTCATAATTGTAAATATTATTTATGTATATCACTGTGTATAACATACGAGAAATTAAATCTCAAAGACCAACTCATATCTATTTTTGCTCACAATTTTGTTGCAATACCAAGAAATAAATATCATTAACAAGGCATTAAAGTCTAAAATTCGTAAATGTGAATCACATTTTCTTCTTCCTTTTATAGAAGATGTTAGTGACCTTGACATGGGCAAAGCTAATTTGCACAATGGAGGAGGTATGAGTAAGTATTTAATTAAAACCTATTTTATATTATCAGTAGTTACAAAATAGGCACCAAACCGACGTTCCGAAATACGAATGTAATTACTTAGTAACAATGATCTCAGTTTACTAATATTTTTTTTACTCTCACGTGTATTTAAAATACTTATTTTTCCATTTAAATTTAATGATATTCTGCTATATAACTATTTCGCTACGTTTCAATAATTTTTGTGACCCAAAATTCATTGAAATAAAAACAAGCACTAAAAATGATATTATGTACTTTTTCAGTTACATTTTTATATATATGAAAAATTGCATGCAATATATATCTAAAATTCCAAATTATCGTTTTGCATTTTCATAATAACAAATATTTCCTTCATTTAGTCCTTCCCATCATGTTGATTTTTTCCTACAATATGTATAGCAAAGATCAATGTTTATACAATGCGGTGAATTTTCTGCAGTTAGAGAAAACAAAATCAATTTTTTTAATTCAGATTCATTGTTATTATGCATAGATTTGAAGTAATATTAAATAACTCACATATTACTTTCAAAACATAAATAAAAAAAATGTGTAATTTATAATTTTGGTAAATGAACGTAAATTCTTTCATATTTTATTCTACCAAAAGAAGTTATAATTTTAAAAAACATTACAAAGCATTTTAAACGTTTATATCATACATACTTAAATTAAATTTTAAATATTAATTTTTTAGGTATTGTCGTTTACTAATTTTACATCTAGGTCAAACTCATATTCAAAGCAAATTTCTCCCTAGGTGAAATATATATATATATATATATATTACCACTGACTTATTTTCTATTCGAAATATTTATCATTATTATCATCATATTCATCGAATCATATGTATCGAAATATTTATCATTCATACTGATTATAATATCTTATATAATTGAAGTATTTATCATTTGCGTCATATTTTATATAATAAAAATAATCATAATTTTTATTATATTTCATATTATTGAAATATTTATGTTCAAATTATGTATGTGATTTGTAAGTTAGTACCTTATCTGTTATAGAAGTCATTTTATCAACATTGAAATAGTAATTTACTCTTATGCATTTAATTATTTTATATATTAAAATATAAATCGGATTAAATTATACCTCTCAAAATTTATAGTTATTTTTAACACATTTGGATACTTTTTTTTCATAAATTGGTAAAGTTTGGCACATTAAAAATAACAGGAATGAACTTCTAATGAATTCAAATACATTTTCTTAACAATAAGGTATAAGACACTTCATAATGTTAAAAATAGAAAAACATTTTTATTTTGCCAACTCAATTTATCACTTTGTCTATTACATAATAGAATAATCGGTCACTGTGATCAATGCAAATAAATTGTATTTAAGAATTCAAAATATTCAAATGGTGAAAAATGTGATTTCATCATACCAAAATTAAATGCCATTTTTCATAAATGCATGCATGATTTCAGAGAAAGAAACTAGAAATATGTTTAAAACCATCTTGAAAAGCACTCCAATGATATATTTCCTCGCATCCAAAACAAAACATTAAATGGAAATTTTATGATGACCTCGCTAAATTGCAAAATACTAACTAGGCTTTATGACAAATAGATTCGAAAATAAGTTGCCTGAAATATTACTTGATGCTCATAATATAAGTAATTTTTACAAAAAATAAAAGTATTGAATTCTAGTAACATAACTGAATGTACATTGATTTATTTTTAAATTAATCACGAGTGTTTTTAAGCAAATAACTTGCAAAGACACACAAAGCTGTTAAATATTTCTATTAACATTAGGTCTTTGTAGTCTGATTGGTATAAAAATTAATCGTAGACATTAAATAGTGAAATATTAAACACACAACTACTTTTTGTTTTCAACATATTCAATGGATCAGTGATTTGGTTATCAGATTAAGAAGAATAGTAAGAAGTATAAAACTTTAAATATCAAACGGTTTAGTGAAATTAATTTAATTTCAAGGCTTTCAAAGTACAAGTAAGAAATTAAATTTCGAAAATCGTGTGAATAAATATATATGCCAAATTATTATTGTTATACACTATTTTTTATATAATAAAGAAATAGCAGTAATAAATATTTGTAACGTTATTTACTTTTCGTTATAGTTTTAATGATAATTCTAATACTATAATTAAATATGATTGCAGGGTGAAACATAAATTAAACTTTAATCTTCCATTCCAAATTTATAACTGAGCTCATTAATTCAAAATACCTAAGAAATAAAATAAAAATTATTATTTTTAAATGCATTTTTCCAAAATTTCGTAACAATTGATAATATATATATATAATAAATACATTAGCTCAAATGATTAATTAATTTTTCGGTAATTAAATTATCGAAAAACAAACGATATAACGTAAGATAGCATTTCTAATCACTTTAGCAGACGCTGCTAAATAATTTAAGCATTAAATATTGATAGAAAGATATAAGGGAAAATCTATAGTAGGAAATTTTATGCATAATGTCTAATTTTATATATTGCATAATTTTAAAAGCCTAGTGGATAAGGTAACGGATTCAAGGTCGGTGGTTTTCGTTGAACAGTGGATTCAATCCTTGAGGCCTCCAAAGACCCATCGTGTAGCTGTTTAAATTTTTCGGGCTCAAAGTTCTCCCGATGGCGTGGTGTGGATGTTAGGATAGGGGGTCCCAGCTCAGGTGTCGTTTTCGTCACTTGACCGAGGTTTAAAAATGTGAGGTCCGTTGCTAATAGTCCTTGTGTTGCTTCTAGTGCGACTTTAATAAAAACCAAACCATAATTTCAAAAGTAAATCTTGTCATTTTTCAAAGTAAATAGCTGCCTAAAAGAAATAAATTCTTGTATGTAATATGTTGTATTATAATCAATAAATTATTTATTCTATGAGAGGAATAAATAAAATTGTACAATTCTTGCATGTAATTTTATTTAAAAACTTCAGAAATATAGTTTATATCTTTCTATTCTAACTTGCATGACCTTTCTCAACCTTTTTATTCTATACATTAAATGATTGTTAAGTTATAAAGAAATGGTTTGCAGTTCTCCAAATATGAAAAAATAACAATTCTTTTAATTTGTACTATTTGACTAACACAAAAAAATTAAAACTGTTTATTAAATAAATTTACCTTATACATTTACTTACATTTGCTTGTTCATCAAGAAGATGATAAATGTATTACAAGTATATTTATGTGTCATCCGTAATTAAAATTCTTTAAAGTTAAAAAATAAAAGAAATAAGTATTTCCTAATTTGTTGCTCTCCTTGCTCTCATTGTTTTTGTTTTTAAATAAACTTTATTTTTTTTCTAGCGCATCCTCACGGTAAGTAGAATTTTTACTTTAAACGGAAAAGTGCTCAATTAAATTCTTAAAATTACTAAAAGCATAAAATAACGTTCATATTAGTTATACTATTATTTATTCTGATCTATAACATTGAAAAAAGAAAGGTTTTTTTTTTTACTGCTTAGAAAAATAGAAGTACTATATAGTTTCGACTTTTTCACATTTTAAAACTTCATATAAACTTAAATTAGTAATTAATAAAATTCAGTTCTAGAATTGAAAAAAATTATATTCTGTTTATTAAAAAATTCTTAAGTAAATGGGATTTTATAAAATAATCGTTGTGTACCATACTATCTTAGCATCTGAATAATGAAGAGGGAAAAAGTTACAAAATCGGCGTTATTTCTTACTTAATGCTGTACAACACTTCCAAGGCTTTGTACAAAATTATGGATTGATCATAATGAATAGCATCCCTCTAATACCTATATCATTATAACGTTAAAAGAATCTTAAAGGAATTTTTTCATATGTATTTTTTCAGTAAACATTATACAGTTCAGTTATTTACTAGAGTTAAGTTGGAAATTTTATTTCAAACTGGAAATCATAAACATTTTAATGGCAAATAAGAAATCTCGTTAAATTTTTATGTAAATAAAATCTCTGCAGTAATAAGTTATTACCAAATTTGATATCATCATATATTAACTATATACTAGATATTAGTTAATTCTGTGGCACCTTTTCATAAACTCAAGAATTTATTTAAAATCTTCTTTTGATTTCATTATCTGTAAAAAATGAGCATCATTTTCTTTAAAAATACTAAATCTACTGCTTCTAATTCTTCAGATAGTTGTTAGTAATTTGACAAAAATTACAGGTATAACATTAGTTTTACATTTTTCTAAAGGATGCATAGTATGGTAATGATCTTGGTTAAAATGTAAATAAGCAATGTTATAAGAATAAAAAATTGGCTAATAAGAATATTTTTCTCTGTTTAAAGGTGTAATTAGATATAGGTGGATATACCACACTTTACTTGTAACTCAGATCAGTAGGTTACAAATGATCTACTACAATCCAAAATACTAAAAAGTCATTCGTCATTTAATACAGCATTACGAAATGAGAATATCAGTCATTCAGAAAAAACAAAAATGAAGTTATTGCAAATATTTACAAAGATTAATTTCCAATGATATCTGGATATATACAACCTAACAGGTCAATTGAAATGTCCCCGGTCTACCATAGTAAAACACATTTTTTTGGTTATCATAAAGTTATGATGCTAGACTGTAACATAGTGATAAAGGATAATTATCGAGTATCATCTTGGAAGATTGAAAGCAAGACTCAAAGCATCCAGGAAACTCCTCCAGTGGGAGTTGTAGTCAGTAGAGAGAAAGGAATCCATGGAAATTCTGGAGAGAGGAAGACAGTAGACACATTGCCAGGACAACATGCAGATCGGCAAGGCTATAACTCCTTTTCTTCTGCTGCTGGTTCTTCCAATAGCTGCTCGGTGTAAATATTAATACCGCAGGTACTCAAGCAGAATACTTGCAATTTGTATGTTGATATTAGTTGTTTAAATGCGCCATCTCGTGGAATGTGAGAAGGTGCAAATTGTTCATGCCCCTCATATTCTATATGTAGTGAGAGGGTGGCAAGCGGCTTGAGGAGGATTGCCACATGTACTATTATAATCCACTTATATTGCAAAGAAATAAAACTGTATAGGATTAAATTGAAGACTCTGAGAGAATGAAAGAACTTTAAAAATTTTACTTTTTAAATGTTTATATGTGGCTTAATTCAGAGATTTGAACGAAACCGTATAGTAACCCTTGACTTTGTTAACAAATCTCGCGCATTTGAACATTAGCAGAGTTCATACTTATATTGACCTAAAACTCCATGAAACAAACTTCTAATCTAATTGAATCAAAGACTTTTGAGACTGCTACAGTCTATTTCATATTCTTTGTCGTGTGTTTAAAGGAAAACTTACTATATTCTCATATTACATCGCAATGCATCTCTGGCCAAATTATTATCGTAAAGCTTAAAATATTTCTTCACATTGTAATTATGAAATATAGAAAACTATTCTACTCTTTGAATTCTTATTATTACAGGGTTTCTTAAAATTATGTATATACTCAATACATATGGTCCTCAAATTCACCTTTCAAAGCGTAATGGTATCTTGAAAAAAAAAATTAAAAAGAAGAATTTCCCAATAAAAGTCAATTTTTTTTCGAAACAAATATATTCAGTAAAAATATAAAACTTGACTAAAGTAATAAAACATTTTCATGGATTAAGTGTTGAATAAACTGAGTGAATTTAAAATGTTAAAAAAACAGCATATTTTTCCGGAATGGAAGAAAAATTAAAGTTTAACTAAGTACAGTAAACGGTTTATTTTCAAAAATGGAACAAATAGCTGGTAATTTATTTTGTTTCAAGCAATATAATCTCACTTTATTTTATCCATCCTGTTTAAATAATTGGTGAACCATAGATTCTCCACAAAACTTTCTAGATCATTTGATTTACGCATACTGACTTACTTTCGAAGTCAAATCAAACAAGCTTCAATTTTTCTGGATGAAAAATGTAACATCTTTACTCTGTACTATTAAAATGGAAATTTTTTATTTTATTTTACTAAATACGTATTTTCAAATATATATATATATATATATATATATATATATATATATATATATATAACAAATCAATCAATAACTCCCGAGACTAACCCAGAGATGGCACTCGTAGTAAACCAGTAACCAGGTCTTTCTAGAGTACGAACCTTTGCTTGAAACGTGTCAAAATTTTAAGTCGATCGGACCAGAAACAGCTGAGTTATCGAGGTTGGAGTAAAGTCGTTTTGTAGTTTGCTTAAAAAATGGAAAAAACCGAGTTTCGTGTTCTGATAAAACATTGATTTTTAATGGGTAAAAACACCGTGCAAGCGAAACAATGGATTGAAAAATGTTACCCGTACTCTTGTCCATCAAAAGCAACGATTTGTCGGTGGTTTACCGTGTTTAAACGTGGTCGGACGGACACAAATGACGCGGAACGCTCGGGTAGACCTGTGGAAGCCGTTACACCGGAAAATGTGAGTGAAGTGACAAAAATTATAATGAAAGATCGTAAAGTGAAGCTCCGTGAGATTGCTGAGGTGACACAGATATCATATGGAAGTGTATTTACTGAAAAAGGTTTTCTGAAGTGAAGTGAAAAAGGTTTTTTCCAAGTGGGTGCCGCGATTGCTTTCGATGGAACAAAAACAGCAACGAGTCGATGATTCAGAAAGCTGTTTATCGCTATTTACTCGCAATAAAAAAGATTTCTTGCGAAAAAAAAAGAAAAAGAAAAAAAATTTGAAGGGGAAAAAAAAAAAAAAGATTTGGAAAAGCGTTGGAACGATTGTATCATCCTAAAAGGTGATTAACAAAAGGTATTATGTTGATGAATAAAAAAAAAATTTGCAAAAAAAATGTTGTTTTCAATGTTAGTCTCGGGAGTTATTGATTGATGTGTTATATATATATGTATCAGCAGCAAACACCACCATTATTGTGGACAAGGATTTTTCTTCTCAAGTGGCATCATCATAGGTTCCCGAACACATCTTTATGTTCAAAGCGGAAACATGAAAGGTCAAATTTATCGGAATATCATTCTACTGAAACATGTTCGTCAATTCAGGAATGTAATGGGCTCATATCTCACCTATATGGATGACAACGCACTTATTACCGTATAAATATCCTCCCTATAATCATACAACTATTCCTATTCCGGAACTGCAGAGACCATTGATTGTCAATGGTCTTTCCAAAATTAGCCGGATAATTATGTGCGTAGTATGGCCGGACGTCGATATGTTGCAGCTCATGGAAAACGTATAGCTTATTAGCCGTCATATAAATCGTATGCTATTAACTTTTCTTCACGATAAGTATGTTTTATAATTGCCCTACAGAACAGGAATATAATATATATATATTACATTTTGGCACACGTAATGAACAACTTAAGTTACGAAAATACTATTTTAGCTATATTTTCTGTTTCAGTAATGCTTTTTTCAATTAATATTTCAATAAAATTTAATCTTTTAATACTTACATAATTCATTAAGTATTACTTTCTATTTATAAGGCAATTCAACCGGGGGTAAGTATATAAAATTTTGGTATTTAAATACGTAAAAAATAAGTACTGGGGATTTTGACTGCCGAACTTTGATTTTGAATGTTAAATTTTTGTTCATGATGATACTTAAAAATATATTAAAACTTAATTTTTTAATTAACATAGTGAATAATAATGATCTGAATAACTTTGTTAATAAGATTTGTTTTATTTTGTGACGAATCTGTTTTTAAAGAACGTTGTTGTGCGTTCTTTTACGTATAAGCGTTCTAATAATCACGTAATTTCTCGATTCTGTAAAACCCCCATTAATCTTGAAGGGCATCGAATTTTATTTTACTCTAGTTTCAGTTTGAAGAACAATTTGTTCCTAGCCCACAATATAGATTTTATTATGACTATGACTTTTTCCACTTACCTTACATCTCGCCCTTAATTCACACTCATGCTACATATATAATTTGGTCAAGGGCTAATAGTGCCACCTGTCATGATGACAGAACATGTGTATTAAAATAAATTTTCGAAATTCTACAAATGAATTAAAACTTGAAGTCAGTTTTGAAGCAAGTTTTTATGGAATAGTTGATAAATCTTTTAGCTCTTTTTAGTATTGTTTTACTAGTTTCTACCAAAAACCATCCTAATTCCATTTCCATATTTTGAAACAATATTTTATATTCTTAGTTAAAATTTAAATAATTAATTAATGTTCAATATAAATTGAAAGTTTCTAAGAAAATCATGGTTAGCATAACCACCATTTTTTCCAATAAATCAACTGAATGTTTTTATTAAATTTATTTTCTTTGTTCTTGAAATAAGACTGATCTGTTGAATCTGTCTTCATTCTAGGTAAGAATGTACGTAAGTATCAAAATATTACTTTAACAATGCTATATGAAAAGATTACAAATTTTAGGTAACAGTTTCTTGATATAAAAATATTAATTTATATAAACTCTTAAAGCATATATTCCATTATATTTCCCAAAATAACATTTAAATTTATTTAGGGCCCATTGATAGTTATGTTTTGTTTGTTGAATTAAAAATATGTATACTTAATTAATGAAAAATAATAACGTATTAAAAGAAATCATTCGTAAAAAAGTAGATAATTTTGGTGAAATTTATTTAAAATATTGAGAAAATATAGAAATACATTCATTTAAAAAAATAGAAATTATTAAAATAAATCTCTTGAGTAAAATGTTTATTTTTTCTCAATTAATTACATTAATTTTGATTCTTGTTTCATGTGAACATTTATCAGATACCATTATTTAGTAACAATTTGTGTGTCTGAAAATCCTTATTTATCTTTATTATTGTATTTTAACGAATTTATATGTTTCTTATTTCAGACACTTATAGATATAGTAAGTAATGGATTTTTTACTGTGAATTTTTTTTCATATAGCTAATTTTAAATGTACATATATAGTTTTATCTTTAAAACGCTATTTTTAATCAACTTATCAGTCAGGCTACTTTTTATTTAAGTTCGTAAGAATAGCAAAAGAAATGTTACTTTTCAACTGATATAACACTCTCTGAGATTCTTTTCAAATAGTCATTAAAATTATACAAAAATTCAATGTAATTTTATAAAAAGGCATGAAAATGCGATTTTAATCAAACAAATTATACATTGTGTTCCTTAAATAATTTTTATATTTAATGTAATAACACAAGTAAGGTATTTAAATCAATTAAAAAAGAATAAAAATTATTGGATTATTTGGAATATGAAATTATTAAGCAAGCAGATATAAAAATATGTTGTTTCTTTCTTTTTAGAATTGCCTGGTAAGTTAAAATACTAAAAGAATTTTTCTAAAGTTTTTATAATTATTCGTATTTGTTTAGTAATAAATATTTATAAATACCTCATAAGACTTCTTACAAAATGAACAATATTTGTATCAACTAAAAAAAATAACACAATCAAAATAACATAAATGAAATTAATATTTTATACACAGATAAAGATTTAAGTTAGTTAATTTCACTCGATAGATATATATATATATATATATATATAATTAGATTATAAATACTCGCTATTTCTACGCCTTCATTACTTAATTACTTAATTTAAACTATTCTTCAACTAACCTTACTAATTGTTCTTAAGCTAATCTTTAATTTTTAAAAGTGCTCATATTGTTATAGAATACTCAATAAATATTCTTCTTCATATGGCCTATAGTAAAATTCTTTTCATTTAATCACTTAGTGAAGTAAGAACCATTATATGTTGCGCATGAATATTATGAATAAATTGTATAAAAATATTTTATTTTTTAACCTTATTGATAAATTTAATACATTTTTAATCGATAACTAAATTACAAATTTATTTTTCAGGAAAAGAAACTAATCACACCTACAGTAAGTAAACCGGATCATCTTGATATAGTAATTAACTCAATTGTTGTGCTACTATCGCTGTTGTAGTATCCATAGAAATGTAAAGCATACTTTAGATAGTCTCAAACTCCCGAATGCCAAGAGCTACGAGATCAATCTGTAGTGAAATTCCAATAGGGTTAAACAGATCTGTGAATTTTAAACAGAATCCGTAAAATATTTGGACAATTATAAATGTGCTCTGGTGTCAGTACCCATACTTTTTCTACAATTGGTACAATTTCATGGGATGTTAGGATGCATTTTGATGTCCCCGGAGTAGTTTGTTTTGAGTCTTTCTTTTGTCGATGTTGTTGATCTGGAACAGTTAGCATCTGTAATTAGGGGTTTCTTCATAGTTTGGCTCAAAAGTGTGCTCTTAGACACAGCCTTTTCATCAGCCAGTGTGATAGTAGAAGTCTGGTTCAAATTTCATACTTGCGTTATCTAACAAGTATCTATGCTCATTGCCGTCTATGGTGAAGTGAGCAGGGATTCATTGAAGGTCATAGCATTTCCCTTTACTTAAGTAAATCATGCATGTGAATGATGTTATGTCATTTAAATTGCGTTTAGAGCAGATTTTGCCTCTAAGGAAATAACAAATTCGTCATTTGAAACCGAAAGCGAATTGGTTAGGTAAAGGGAGAGAGTCTCCTATATTGTAATTAGCTCCCTAATAAAGTTCGAGGCCATGGAATCGGTATAAACTTTGTGTGAAACTCTTTTTCTATCTAGAATTAGGAAGAGAATACCAGCATTTTCTTTTTTTGTGGCTCTTATCTGAGGAATTATCAGTGTATGCGACAATAGTATTTTTCTTTGAGAGTTTATCGTATCAGCGCCCCTCTGTCTCAAGTACTATTAACTTCTAAAAAAAGAATTGCAGAACCTAATTTTTTTTACAAAATTTGATAGAGATCAGTCTAAATAGACTGTTCTCTAAATTTTATTTAAATCCGATCATTAGTTGTTAGAGATGTTGAAGAAATCTCCAAAAATATAATGGATATTACATTGCGAAAACGTGATTAATTACACTTTCCAGTTTCGTTTAAACAGTGAGATAGATGATTGATAATTAAGATTTATATACTAGTTTGCGACCTCTTGAAACTCCACGATATTTAATAGTTATTTCAAAATTGAATATTTCCTGAACTGGGGGGAATGCATACAGTTATGGATTATATGTTTCAGGCCAAGGTACTCGTAAGTCCAAGTATATAAATATTTGGTATGTTACAATAGCTTTTTATCATAACTGTATTTAACAATTCATGATTTTCATATTATTATATTTTTTTATATTTTTAGAATTGGAGAAAATAATTTATCATAACTGCATTTAATAGTTCATGATTTTCAGAATATTATATTTTTAGAATTGGAGAAAATAATTTATCATTTGGTGCAAGAACTTTGAAATGTGTGGAAAAGAAAAAAAAATTTCATGTATTTGTGGCACTCTTTAAACATTAAGTTGCTCATTTTTTTTCCAAATCTCTTTAGCTTGTAAGGTTTCAAGCAGAATTTCACGAAAGTTGAAATTTAGGTTTTTTTCTCATGATGAAAGATCGAATACGAGAAAAAATAGACATCTATTGAAAGAAAATAATATTTAGATGTTAATTAACTAATCCATTAACATCTCAATTTCGTTTACTTTGTTATTAACATTGATTCTAATCTTGTCTAGTTGCGATATCCCTTTTGGGATATTTTTGGTCCTCTCAAGCTTTATGAAATTAATTGGCAATTAATAGCTTTAAGCTATTCCCTTCATTAAGTTTCTGAACATAATTAATATTAATTCGATCTAAATGTTTTGATATTAGAGTCCTTATTAGAATTTTAACTAAGTTTTAATATTTATATATACAAAAAAATAAATGCTGAATAAGTAAGGAAAAATATTTTTATGGAGGATTTTCTGCAAACTTTGTTGATTTAAAAATGTATATATGTATATATATATATATAACAAAAGTTATTTCATTACATTTTTAGAACAAATGATCAATTTATAGACTTTTAAAATTTTTATAATATTCTTAAGAAATTTAGGGCATATGGTTTCTTATTCATTGTAACCAAATAACTTATAATTTAAATAATTTTATTAAACTGCAATTAAAATTCTTGAAAGTTTCTACGAGTTAATTTATTAGAGAAAAATTTACTGGGTTTCATTATGCAAATTTTACTTACATCAGCTTACAACTTTATTCAATTAAGACAGAATTTTATTAACTTTTATAAATTATTTTATTTTAATCTTTTTTTACTTAATTAACTTTTTATTTTTAAATTACAGGGTACAAACTACCAGGAAAGAGTAAGTAAATTCATTTACTCCTCATTTTAATTTAATATTCTCTGAAATGATAAAATAAAAAGAAGTCTATATTTTTCTCTAAAATTCATGAGTTAAAATACTATTAAGCTGATTTACGTACTATTTTAAAAAATGGAATGACTAGAAATTTTATTTCAATATTTTCATTAGACACACATTCATAGATGAATCTCAAAAATATCAAATAACCGTAACACACAAATTTTAATAAGTGAATGAAAATTATGTAACTAAAGTTATCAAAAATGTTACTTTATAAAGATTAAAATAAATGAAATAAGGAATTTTAATAATAATTCTTTACTTTTTTGAATTAGAGCGAATTTTCAGTTTTGTATCTTATTAATGACAAGAAAAATGTTGTTTATAATTTAAAGATTATTTATTTATAATTATAAAAAATAAAGTAACTGATTTACATTAATTCCAAAAGAAGGATTTTGAAGGGGAAAAAAGGATTGTTTGAGATAAAAATGTGTTTATTTAATATGGCAATATAGCACTATTTTTCATCGAATATTGGACTATTAAAATACATTATAAATTACTTCTTTTAAAAAAGCAGTTGTGTAAGATTTATTTCTGAAAATATTACTATATTTCTTAAAGATCCAAAAATGTCTAAATCCTTAAGATAAATGCACAAAAAACTCTAAAATAGAGCAAAATGTATAATTTTGCATGTACTTTTATTATTTTAATTCTTTCTAATGCATTTTATATTGTATTCAAATAAATATCTAGATCTAGATATGATAATCTAGATATGTCTATCTAATCTAGATCTAAAATAATCTAGATATGATTAGGAAAGTACAACAGTAGTATGATTACTAATTCATAGACTGCATTGCATCTTTTGAGTCTTGATACCACAAAACACCAGTCGAATTTTTAAGTTAATGCACTTTAAATATGCCGCGGACCTAACAGTTCTATTGACGGGGTATGAATGTTTGGAGGAAGGATACTAGCTCTGGTGTCGACCTCTTCACTTGACCGAAGCTCCCGATACGAGATCAATAACTCTCGTGTTGCTTCCAAGAGCGATGTTAATTAACTCACGAGGAAAATAGAAATTACTATGAATTAACATAAAGTTCTTGAATTTAAAATGGATAATAGATGAGAGAATAACTTACATTTCTTTTATTTATTCATTTACTATGAAGGTAAGATTCCATCATTACGAGAATCTTTTTGGAATTCAATGCCAGAATTAATTTTACATGTAAAGCGTTTTCAAAAAAAAAATTTATGTTTAAAAATATTTGAGACATATATCTAGATAAGCTGTGTAATTTATTCTAATATTTTAAATAACAACCAACGGGGGAAAAAGAACCTTATCATTGAAAAATTATTTTTGTCTTTAGTTAGAAAGCTAACAAAACGATTTGATAATATCGTTAAATTACGAAATTCGTGCTCTTTACCTCATGGTGTATAGTGAACTCAATTGCTCAATTTACGCAGATTATAAAGTTAAATTAAATTAAATTATTTGTCACATCTCAAGTCACAGAGAACATATAAATTGTAACAAAGAACAGTTAGACTTTCTTTGAACTAATTGTAGTAAAAAAGAGGACAAATGTAAAATAACTTATGAAGATTCTCTTCTTATGATAATATTTAATTTACTAAATTTAGCCATTTTTAATACAAATTGCATTGTTGCAACAATATTTCGCCAAATGGTGCTTCGGAAATGTTTCTGCTTTCCTTCTACCACGAGGAGACCCATTAGTTCATAATCTATATTCGGTGCCATGTTGTTTTGATTTTGTGTTTATACTATGAAAAGCGTGTTTTTATGAATATATGGTTTGTATACACGTAACACAAAAATAAATATACACTGCGCTGTCCATTAAAATTGTTTCTACTAATTTCGCACCCCTGAAAACATACAAACTGCTTATAAATTTAGTCATTTTGTCTTCATGCCATACAGTTTACGTACAATAAATATCTCCTTTATATTTGCTTTCCTTCATGGTGTTGAAGTTTTAATGGACAGTAGCGTATATTAGATTAGGAAATTGCCAATAGTTCAAACTCTATTGAATACGCAATTACAGATCAGAAAAAAGTCATATGAGAAAAAAGTATTTTCAAAATAATACATCTGTAAGAAAATTTTTGAAAACGGAAGTATTTTGAAAATAATAACTTATTGTTTAATCTATTAACAAATATGCTAATTTTAAATATTGTCTTCTTTTAGCAAACAATCACACATACCGTAAGTATAAGAAAGCGAGATGACATGAACGCACAAATGTCAACGCGATTACATCCTCCCTCATGACAATTTCTAAATTTCTATTTATAATTATATCAATGCAATAACCCTTAAAATAATACATGTATTATTTATGTCAATGCTATACCAATGTTTAATCTTTATTAATCTACTTACATTGAATACAATTAGAACTGTAAAAAAATCGTTTAGATCATTTCAAGTACATACTGTTATTATAATTTTCAAAATCAGATTAATAAAAATATTATTAAATAAAATTAAAATTTTGTGAAATATATTGTATAAATTAACGTTTTGTGAAAATTGAAAGTATAATGTAAATTAAAATGTGCAAACTTTTGGTATTCAAATTGTTTTATATAACAAACATTTAACTCATATTATCTTGTAAATAAATTTTAAATTCGATTTTTGTCAGTAAAAAACAAGCAATAGCTGTTTAAATACATAATTGCATAAAAAATAATTTAGTGTCCCTGAAATCTATGTAGTTTGCATTGATTAGCTATTTTTTGTTAAACAGCTTTAAAAAATTTGTGTGCTATATAATTTTCTGAAAGTTAAAAGGAAAGAAAAATGATATTATTAAAAGTGTAAAAAATAAGAATTTACTGAGATAAAAGTTTAAAATTTTGGTGAATAACGTGTCTTAATGAATTAATACTCTTAATGTTTTTCTAAATCATATTAAAGTTTTTCAGACATGGTTTTCCATTTTTGGAGTCAGGTGTAACTCTAGCTAATAAATAAAATCAAAAGTAATGTAGTATCCATTTTAAAAAAGTAACTCTTATGCATGTAATAATAATTTTCAAGTTAGCGAGAGCGAACGGTTCGTTTAATGAAAACAATTTACTTTGTATATTGTTGAAAAATATGCATTACTGATTGTGTTTTAAATAAATAGATAAATGAAGGATTGGATAACGTCAAAAAGTAATAATAATTAAAATGTATTATAGATTTGTGTATTCCTGAAGCTTATTTTTATGATTATATTCTAAGATTGGTGATATATTTGGTGGATTTCAAACTTTAAGTATAGAATAAAAAGAAGGTTATTTTGTTTAATTATTAAGGCTATTAATATATTCTAAATTATAATACAGATAATTTATATGATTATTGTATGTTAGATGTTACGTAATCCGGTTTTTAAGCAATTGTGTAAAATATTTAAGAAATATAGAGTACCTATATAATAATTTGCAAATTTACCTTTTGATTTTTCTTCTTAATTCAAAATTTATAGGTTACAAACTTCCCGGAAAAGGTAAACACAACCATTTATTCGATCTACTCATTAATAGTTTTAATACTTAATTAATCATTATGTTTTATGCGAAACACTTTCTTTGTTCTTTTTTTTCTCTCTTCTCCATGTTGTCCTTTGCTTTTCATTTTTATACATTCCCCTAATTTTATTTTTAATTTAATAAATTAAATAAATGTGTATAAATATATATTAAATTAAAATGTTTATTTATATTTTGAAATAAACCGGTGATGCTAAAAACATTTAATTTTTTTTTCTTTTTCAGTTAACCACCATACATACAGTAAGCATTAAAAATGAAAAACTACTAACAGTTGTGATTTTGTTTCAAGTGACTATGTGCTAAAGTAGAGGAAATTTTGATTCCAATTTTCAATAATGTGTTTCTGGGTCAACTTTTTCATTTCTTCTTAATTAAAATAGTAATATGTTGCTAATTTCTGCTGAAACTACATACTTAAAAACTTATTTAATAATAAAAAGAAGTAAAGCACGTGTAATTAGCAAAACAATTATATTACAAAAATGCATTTTGAAAAAAATAAATAATTTTGCTTTAAAAACTTCTTAGAATATTTTAAAACGGATTCTAAAATTTTATTTGAGTATTGGTTTTGCCATAAATGCATTTATAATTTTAAAATAATAAAATAAAAATGATTAAGTGGTAATGAAAATTTAGTTTTTTGAAAAAGCTAAAATCTTCAATTGATTCTAATTAATTTAACAAGAAACTAAGAAATTATTTAAACTAAATTAATTCATTTATTTTAATCTTCTAATTTTAATAATAAATTTTCTTCTTAATTCAAAATGTATAGGATATAAAGTTCCATGAAAAGGTAAGCTTCACCTTTACTCATTTCATGTATTTATATTTTAAATAATTAATTCATCTTTATGTCTTACATGTAGTGAATTTATTTTTCTTCGACTTTCCTTTTTCCTTCTTGTTTCTTTTTTTCTTCGCAATAAAATTAAATTTCAATACAGAAAACACTGAAAAAGCTTAGAAAATATTTGCCTAGTTCACTCGAAAGACGACATTTGCTTAAGAATTAACATTTTAAAGTTAGAAATTCGTTTTCTTTTTCAAAAGAATATAAGATATTTCAAACCTAACTTTTCATTTTTAAATAGAGATAAAATATGTAAAAACAAAATTAATATAAATTTAAGTTTCTCTGTGACAATTTTCATTCTATAATATTTTCACTTTATGTATCAGAAAGTTTATTTTAAAAACATTTTTTCGAGTCATGTACTTTAAAAATGAGGTTTAAAAATTTTCGGTGGGAATAATGTTTTTCCCTTCACATCGAGGTAGGAGCTCGGATGACCTTGAGCGAGGGAAGTTATACTATTTCGTGATCTGTCGATCTGGAGAAAACTTGTCCGGTACCCTTTGTCTCTTATCAACTAAGTCAAAGGGTTACTCACTAAAGCTAGTCATTAAGTCGTTTTAACTTCTAACGTCGTAGTTGAAGAGAGACACCATACACTTTCCCGCCACACATAGAAAGATATTTTTCGAGTGAGTGTCGGGGGAGGGGGGTGACATTGAGAATCTGGTGGTGTTTTGAACCTCCGACCTCACAGTCCGAAGAAAATGTGTCCCTTTTTTTTGCAATGCTTTTATCAACTAGACCAAATAGGAAACCCGTTCGGGCTAATTATTAATGCATTTGAACTTCTCTCGTTGTTGTTGGAGCTATCCACTGCAAATTATTTTTCCTTTCACAAAGGCGGATTTGATAATTTTATAATTAGTTACATTTAAAAATACTTAGAATAAAATGCTTAAATTCGAAATAGTTCAGGTTTTTGTATTATTGAAAGACCACAGAATTTTCTTAAAAAAATATATTACAGTCTTCATGACAAGGAACAGAAAATCGAAGTTGCTAAATTTTTTCTGATATCGTTACATTTCATGGTGCCATTTTTAGAATACTTTAAATAAATACAATTCCTTGTTTGTATATTTTCATCATTTAAGAATTTTTTTCTTTCTAAAGAAAATTTGAGTACCTTTTAACTTTTTTTCTAGAATTTCACGAAACCCATTGAACATTTAAACACAAATGCAATCGAATTAACAAAATAAATGTTTCCTTTATCATTCCAAGAAAAATGACGTCCACCTTATGATATAGTTTCCATTATGTTAAAAGCTTATTTTACAATTTTTTTATACAATAATTTTCGAACTTTTCGGTAAATACTGAAGGAACCATTTTATAAAATGTATTTCTTAAAATTCTCATAAATGTGTCAAGTTTAGTAATAAAACTGTATTCCTTAAAATTTTCCAAATTAAATTAAAATACATTGTACTTGATAATATACGCTAGAGATATATTTAAAAATAAAGGATATTTTATATGGGATTTTAATATGAATATATTTTGAGCACTAGGTTCTCTGAACTTCATTTTAATATAATTTAAAATTGATATAATTAATGAAAATTGTTGCAGGCAAAAATAAGTGATTTTATAAACTGTTTCAGTGTTTTAATTAATAACTTTGTGACCTATTCCCGTGTATAAAAATATAGCTTTAAATGTTTATATGGAATCCAGATATAATTATATTCTGGTTATTTTCATTCTCTTAGTACGCTGGTGTTCAAAATTAAGAGAGTTTTCACTTTTGGTTGATTATCTTCCGAAGTACAGGACAGATTTTTATGAAATTTTTATGTACATAACTTGATACGATACTAACATAACATTCTAAAAAAGCATAATAAAAGCAATCTTACAGCAGTCATGATACATACTAAGGTGACCAATATTTCACGTAATAGAATAGTAATAGTATTATAAATTTGGAACTTAATCCGTCAGTAATATATTTCATATAAAACCTTATTAATTTTATCCCTTCTTATAATGCCTATATTACAATTTTTTTTTACAAAACTTGGGTGAGTTAAAATTAAATTTTTTTTTATATCGTAAAAGTATTACCTTAGTGGAACGTAATCCAGAATAATGAAGTACTGGAATATAAACTAAAATTTAATTAGTTAGGAGATTGTAATTTAAAAAATAATATGATTGTGTAGTATGTTAAAAATGGAATATAATATATCAACCTATGTTCTCAAAGTAATATAATATAGAAATATATAAATCCTTACAATATAGAAATTCTAAAAATAATAAAATTTTGGAACATATAATCAGAAAGTAATTCAATATCTAAATCTGTTTACTATACAAGAACTAATACAGGAGAAACTATTACCAAAAGTAACTGTTTGGAACACCTCTGGTATACACGTGATCTTATGTGCAACTCATCAGAGCATCAAAATTAGAAAAATAATTTACAAGAAGGTTCAAAAATATGCTAAAAAGAAATAGGTCCCACTTATATTTACGTAGTTTTCAGAGAGAATTCAGGCTAGAAACAAGACAGTTTATGAGTTATTGAAACAGTCGGTTTCACTATTCTAAAACAGGTGCTTCAGATCCAGACTGATTCTGAGAAATGGAAAGCGTACTGCAATCGTCGTCCCGTGTCAAATACTCTCTATAGGGTTAAGGCCAGATTAGCCATATGCGTGCGTCATATGTTCTCAATAAAAATGAAATTACGGCCAATGATACCCCTGATAAGGAGAAAATAGAGATCCAAGGTTTCACCCCTGTATCTCGAAGAAGTTACAAAGCCTCTGTCAAAAACATGGAAGACTTTGCTCCAATCCAACATGATATCTGTCCTGACCAACAAATATCTGCTGCTATGCCTCTCTTTCTGGAACATTTTAAGACATATAATGGATCCAGATGAGGGGACATCAAAAATCAGTGATTTGACTGAATTTGGACTCATCAGTAAAATTCATGACTCAGTCGGGAAATATTTGTACTTCTAAGTGTGCCTCTCTGTAAAGTATAAATTTTAATCTTCATTGATCGTCTTAACTCTCGGACAACTCATCACAGGTCTTCTCCATATGGATCTGTTCTCATTACACTGTATCTTAAATACACATAAATCTGTGCGTTACAGTAAAATTTCTTGCATTGTGCATTTTAGATAATCCTACCTCAAGGCTCGTAAAGATTCACTTCCTCATTCCATTATCCAAATGTTGGTGGTTACTCCTTTTAATTGTTTGTTTTTGAACTTCCCCGAATGTTTCAAAAGTCACCGAGCTGCGCGAATGAAAGAAGTGTGGAAATTTGCATTTGCGCTTACAAAGTATTTTCCTCTAAATAACAATCCCTTTGCCCCCCACGCACACTTGTACGCTTACGTAATAGACACTAAAATTTCTATTTTTATTCGATAGGGTTAATTTTACCTTCCGATTAGTACTTTTAAGAAAATCTTCTAAATATGCAAATTCTCTGCCATTTGAACACAAGAGTATATTGAATAAAATTGTTTTAACTTAAAGTGACTTCAAAAAATTACTTATATTCTGAAATAAATTGCTTATACTAATACTTTTCATTCTTCTTTTTCAGTTAACCATCATTCATACCGTAAGCATTAAAAATAAAAAAAAAGGCTACTTCTAGGGTTTTTTCCTATTTTAAATAATATTAATACCTTTACAACGACGTGTACCTCCGGTACTTCATGACATTTATTATTTGTAGCCATAGTGCACTATCGGTAGTACACCAAAGTGTGTTGATTTTATGCTCTGTAAAATCAACCAAGTTAAAGTAAATTTTTCTGTTAAGAGTTAAGTAAGAGAGCGAGATTTAGTAAAGTATGTCTTCGCTAATATAAAAATGAAAACTGTAACTGTAACTTAAATATACTAAACTTTCATTAATCTGCTCCTGTTTCCAGTAAAACTATTTGTCTTATTATCATTAATAATAGTTTCTGAGTGCATCGAATAAAAATCTTGTCTTGTAATTAAAATTAATTAAACCTTTATAATTAGTAAAAAAGCAGTTTTATATAAATTATAGAATAAGATAATTTGGTTTTACACCAAATTTTCGGAATGTTTACTTCTAAACTCACTTCGAAATTTTCATTTTATTTTAACGTTCTCATTGCTAAAATTTTAACTAAAAAAATATAATAAATGTTTTTGATTGTAATAAAATTTTATTCTATAATGTGAACTACAACACTTTTTATAAAAATTTATGCTTCGTGACAGAATTTTTTAAATTCGGACATTAGTGGGTTAACCAATTAAGAGTTTGAAAACTACTGAGCATTGGGTTTTATATATGTTTGGACATTCCAATATATTTTGACTTTACAAACAAATATTGCAATATTTTAGATAAAATAGGATATTATTTAGAAATTAAACACTCAATTTTCTTATAAATTTATATTTAGCAATAGAAGTTTCAAAGTTTGAGTATTAAATGAACAAAGTTCTAAAGAACTAGTAAAATACAAATTATCTGAATAATTTCTACGTACTGGAAGAAATCCTGTGCTTTATACTTAATGTGTAATGAATTCTATATTAATTATGAAGATTATCGTAC
Organism: Nephila pilipes; assembly: GCA_019974015.1. Taxonomy (NCBI): domain Eukaryota; kingdom Metazoa; phylum Arthropoda; class Arachnida; order Araneae; family Nephilidae; genus Nephila; species Nephila pilipes. The sequence goes on from BMAW01111437.1 coordinate 211,942, forward strand.
TATCAATTTGATAGATGTTTATACTTCTTTATGAAGTTAGTTTTTATGTATATATAACATTCGTGAACGTGAATAATTATAACTGAAAGTTTTGTCAAGTTCTTAATTGAAACATAAATTCTCTTTTCATCTAAAAATATTTTTCATAGTAAAAAGATTAATACGAAGGTCAAAACTTTTGTGTAATATATTTGATGGTTTGTAACACGCAAAGAAAAGTTTTTAAACATAAAATATTGAAATCTGTATTTCACTCGTCTATTACATTTTCGTAATTGTATGAATTCTAATCAATATATTGTTTGAATTTTTCCTTCTGCTTCAAAACTATAGGATACAAGCTTCCTGGAAAGAGTAAGTTTAATTTCTTATATTCTTTAAACTCCAGCTATAAATTGTAGCTAATTTCGATCTAATAAATAATATAATTCCTAAATGATCAATTAACAACTTTGTCTCAAAAAAATTCAAAGATGGATAAATTGTGTAGAAATCCAAATTTGAGAACAATAACGGTTAAGCTAATAACAAAATAATAATGTTTAATATATTTTAATACAAGTTTAGTACAATACTTAAATTATAAGCGTAAGTTGTTGACTTAAGCAAGTTTGCATTATTAACGAAATATTGAGTTATAACATTACGACTGACTTGAGTTAATTGAATCGACATTACAGAAAAAGAATAATACTTTCAAACTAAATATTATAATAAAATACTTAAATACAAGGCTTAGTTTAAGTAATGCATTCATTACCCGAATTTTACTACTCTTGTACCTAAACGCTACATGCATCCTTTATAGCGAGCATTATTCTTTTGTCGATTTCGTCCCAATCTCTTTCCACTCCCTTGCACCGACGTGTAACAAGTCGAAAAAAACAAGTCGGAATTCTTGTGGTTATTGTAGGTGATTGGTTTCAGTGACAACTTTCATCTCATCATGAAAACGAAAATAATGTCCTTTAAGGCTGTCTTCGCTTATTGTTAAAGAAGATGACCCTAAATAGAAAATTAATGGTGTATGTTTGGAAAATTCCTAAATTTCAAGAGGACACTACATCATAAACAGATGCATGTGTTTCAACATTGCAAGCTGATATGAAAACTGGAACAATTTTCTGCATGGAAACGTGTTCGAAGTTTCGATGAATTTCTTTAAAATTAGGTGAAGATAGCCTTCAAGAGCTCTTTTTTTTTGGGGGGGGGGAGGGGGGATGATAGAGGAGAAATTCTCTAGGTGTTCAATGGCGTCTGACTGCTCTACATCTCCGACACCTCCATCTCCATCGACATTTCCATCTTTCAGTTCTGAGCAAATCAACTACATCTGGAAACACAGAGAAACACGTTATATATAAAACACATGCAGTTTTCAGGTACAACAAGAATTTTAAAACTCGGATACAAATAACGATGTTATGGACAGGAAAACAATACTTTTTAATCAAGTTTTGTACTGGATGGATTGCAGCGTGAAAATTCTTGAATTCTTCAAATTATTATTTTAGTATACAATGTTTCGATATATAACAGAATAAGTTTTTATTGTATCATTAAAAGCAATACTTAAACATTTACTTACTATAGGAACTTACTGATAATTTTAATATAATCAAGAACTTACATATTGTTTGAAAAGAGTTAAATTACTTAAAGATTACTTATAATTTATATATCATTACATATTACCCTCTTTTCCTTCTAGCTGTATCCCACACTTACCGTAAGTATCAAAAAGAAAGATTATTCTTATTTTGAAAAAAAAAAGAAAAATAAAGTTCGTACAGTTAGAAATATGAAATCAGTTATTTTGCTTTACAAAATTTAAATTCTGTTTTTTAATACCTACTTTGGCATTCATACCTCATGGATTAAAGCATTAAAGTTCTCAGAACTTTATCTAATTGTATGCTTATGTTAATTTTATATACAGATATAAAAATATTTAGTGCCACTTTCATTTATGTCAGAATAATTTAACAACAGTGCAAAATATTTCACTTTAAATATTAGAGGTTGTCTATCTTACAGAGGTGTGACAATCATTAAACTCAAGAGAACAAGAAACTCAACATTCAAAACATTATTATAAATTAAAGTATCAAATTACATTTCATATAAATAAACAAACAAAATAATATTATTTACAAAAATTGTTATAATAATCAGTGTAATAATTATTTTCAGTTGACACATTCTGTGTTCCATAAAATGAAAGACGAATATTACTCAAGTCAGACATAATTTTCATGTCATAAGAATTCATAAACATTTCAAAAGTTTTTAAATGTTTAAAGGTGTATATATATACATATATAACTTACCACATCTCTATTCATCAGAATGAAAGATATTCCAGAGATGTACAAAGTTCATTAATTGAAGAGTTTAAAATTAAATTTTCTGTTTCTACTAATATTGATGCTTCGAACACAAAGTTATGTATTTGTAATAAATACATAATTTACTATGTTTAAATTTATTTTATCATAAATTGTATACAATATTTGTTAAATGGCTTTGAATACTGTTTTCCCCTAATATTTTCTTAAATTTTAGGTTACAAGGTACCCGGAATGAGTAAGTATTTTATTTTATTTTTAAAATATCAAAAAAAAAAAAAAAAAAAAAAAAGAAATGTAACGTAGGATAGATTAAACGACATACTAAATTAAAACAATAATTACTTTATTTTTTCAGGTAATTAATGCATTATGTTCGTTTATTTAGAAAGCAAAATTTCTGGTTAGCAGAATGATAAACATTTGAAAATCTACATATCTATCGAGAAACAAATTTTCTGCATCATTTCTTAAATAATTTTTAATCAATTTTTTGGTTATATTTTTTGTGAAGGAAAGAGATGCTCAAATGTTATTTTTCAAACGAAAAAATCCACTTTAATGAAATTTTAATTAAACTTATGAAGAAAACTTTTGATATATAAGGAATCAACTTTACTAAATATTTTACTTCAGTAACGTATATGTCCATTAATATCAAAAACATCTTTACTATTAAAATATGCATGTTTTTATACATGCAAAAATGAAGTAAAACCAACAATTTTTCCAACAAAATATTATTTATCGCTCTTGACATGGACATTTCCACGCAAGAAATAGTTGAAGAATTAAAGAATATTCGAAACTAAAGAAACTCAAAGCGTAAGAAAATTATTTTCTCTCTTCAAATTCTATATTTTGAAGAAAAGAAATATTTTCTCCCATCAGTGACTAATTTAATTATTGTTTTTCAATATATTTTACACACTTTTCCTTATGAAAAACATGTAAACTTTTTATAATCCTCTTTAAATAAAATAAAGAATACCACGATAAATCACATCTCTATAAAACTATTAATTTATACAATTTAATTTGAATTTAACACATTATGAGAGAGGGGTGTCTTGTGGTAGCTCTTACATCATAATATTTTCTTTCAATCAGTGTTTCAATTGAATTTTTCTATACGACATCTTTCTCATTAAATTAATATTATAATCACTTTCTGAATTTAATACTCAATTTTCTGGGTTCTTATTGGTATGAGGATCATGGACATGCAATGTATGCTTTTTTTAATTGACAACAGTCATTGAAATGCACATATCTCGTGTATACTTTTTAGTCTTTCATTAATTGTTGATTTTTTTATTTCAGAAAAACCTCGTAAGTTACATCATTTTCAAATGATTTCCTTACACTTCAAGTACTAATTTAAACTCTATTTTTGATTGAGTTCCTTATTTTATGCCATTCAATTACTTGTATTCAAATAATAATATATATTACTGAGGGTTTTCAAAGTTTTGATATACAAGTTAAAGAGTTTAATTGTATCTTCAGGTGAGAAAGATAATAATCATTCAAACAAATCTGCAAACTACTATGACGAAAAATAGGAGTAACAGTGATCTTTAAAATGAACAACATACCTATAAAATATGTTACCGATAATTTCTCTCTTACCGGCGGAAAAAGGAAACTGTATCAGGCAAAGAAATATCACTCTAGGAGTAGTAGCGCCGTTTACCTCGATATTCATATCATAATTAATAAATTTTTTGTACGTAATTTAAAATATGTTCTAAAAATTATATTATTCCTAATAGCGTGTTTTTAGATAAGTACTGTTTTGATATTTAAAAAACTAGTGATATTAAAAAAAGCTAGTGCATCTTTTTCTATTTTATTTTTCATAAGAAAGCCTGTATCTTGATCTACTATTTATCATAATGCTTTTTCAAATCAATGAGCAATATTAGTCACTTGGTATCAGATCAGGATTTTACCAAGGGTTATCAAGTTATTCCCAGTCATATTTTTCAATGAGATCTTAGGTTCGACGAGCCACGTGTGGACAGGCATTGTTACGCAGAAACATTATCACTTTACTGAGCATACCACGCTTTTGTTTTGAATTGCACTACGTAGTTTAGTCAAGGTGTCGCAATATGTCTGGTAATTTATTACGTCATCCCGGGGCAAAAATTCCACAAGCAAAACCCCTGCTCATGTCAGGCGTTGTTTCCCGTAACTCAGTGGACAGGATTTTGAGCGCTGTAATTATCTACTTGAGCTTCACTTTTATTTTCGAGAGGGGGGAGAGAAGTGGAATGCCTTCTTTCCATTGATTGCTGTTGTGTCTTCAGATAAGGGGGGCCGCGGTAGCCTAGTGGTCAAGGTCGTGGATAGCGGCTGGCGGTTTTCGTTCAGTCGCGGGTTCGATCCTTGGCCACCAAAGACCCGCCGTGTAGCCGGGGCTGATGCACGTTAAATCTGTTCGGGGCCCAAAGTCCTCCCGTTGGCGTGGTGTGGATGTTAGGATAGGGGGGTGCCAGCTCAGGTGTCGTCCTCGTCACTTGACCGTGGTTCAAAATTACGAGGTCCGTCGCCAATAGCCCTCGTGTTGCTTCTAGTGCGACATTAATAAAAACTAAACTAAACTTGCTGTTTTGTTTTCGGTGTCACAAGAGTCTCATGTCCATACACTTCATTAATTATGCTGATGAATTCCAATAGCTTTCATGCCTTTTCGTGCAGAAAAAGAATCACAGCGTGTATTTCTCAATCGGTGGCATTATTCCTATGTGTGAGGCATTTTAAATGCATACAAACAATCGAAAACACAGACAAATTCTTCTGTGCTGGCATCTGTGAATAACCAACGATATAGGTACTCGATGCACATGCATGAAATGGTGATAGTAGTGCTGCAGCTGCCATATTTAGGAAAGGTTGCTAACTTAAAATACACATCAAGTAAATTTTAGTACATAATTTAAAATATCTTCTCAAAATTAGGAAACATTATCTGAGATGACGTTTGAGAGGAATCACAGCACTTTGGGTTTGAGTTTTGATAGGAGATCTGCCAAAGAGAAAAGTTTAAAAAGACTGTCTGCCTTCATATCATATATATTGGTCGAGACAGGTAGAGTCAGATTTAGGGTCGTCGAAACTGCTCAAGCATCTGGGAAAAATTAAATTTTGCAGTGAAAAATGTCCTCTAAGTAAAGATTAAATGACCTTGAATATTACTGTCATTGTAGTTAAGCAGAATATAAATTTGTGAAGCTATTAGAGTCGGCTAATTCAAAAACAATTTAGATAAAATATGAAAGACCTTGATGTTTATTTTCAGTTTTTAATTATGATGGCTCTTTTATTGAAGAGTCATACATCTATAAAACTTTATTATTGCAAAATAAATTTACTACTATTGATGCGAAAAAGGGACAACTTGTCTGATAGGAAACTTAATTCGTCATGTATTTGAGAGAGATAAAAATACTAGAATAACTGATGTAAGACTTAGTGTTTTCTATTCTCATTACAGAAAATTCATAAAGGAGTTACTAAAATGGCTACCACGGTTTCGTCTCATAGTTAACACTGATATAGGAAAAATTGCAGCTCCTTTCGAAGACACTTATTCTTTCTCGTAACTTCAGATTTTCGATTAATGATATTTTCTATGGAACAAGTGTCTCTTAAGCAAGCTCGATTCGACCCTATGGTCGTGGAGGGGTCATGGTTGCAAACTCATGTCAGGTATTGTTTCGAGCAAGTCGTAGGTTCGTGCCCTGATCCCATGCATGAACCATTCCCGTCATGTAGCGGGATTGAAGTCTGTTAATTCTGTCGAGGCTCTAAATCCCCTCGAGGTTATGGTATGGAAGTTTGGAGAGAGAGGTGTCACCACAGTTGTGCAGTCCTCATCATTTGACAGATTCAAAATTACGAGATCCGTCGTCAATAAATCTTGTGTTGCTTCTAACCGAGACGTTAATAGGGAATCAATCAATCAAACCATATAACTCATAAATTTAGTGGATTCAGTTTCTGAGAATGTAAATATTAAGGTACATATTCAACACTTCCTATGCACTCGACATTTTTAAGCTCTTCTTTGAAAGTATTTTCAATGGATGCCCAAAGAATTCTCAGTTTGATTTCAAGGCAATAATCATCAATGTCATTTCAGTAGTAGACCGGCCTTTCTGGCTGTATCTTCTTTCACTATGAATGTATTACTACCCTAGGTTTTTCTCTGAGTATTCTTAACCCTGCTATACAAGTATACTACCTCCACCCCTTTCGCTTTGAAAGTGGTATCACTTAGTTTCCTTGGTTATACTATTATTCATTCATTATCTCTATATAGTATTGAGAGAAATACTTTTCTTTAATACCAATCACGAAAGCATTTAGAAAGTACTTTTTCTTTACTTGGATTAAACTTATCACATTTTATCAAATATATTTTGATTACATACTGAAGAAACTTAAAGGGTATCGTGCCTTGTTAAATAAGATTACTAGTTTTGTATGACTTAATATAGAGATACATTTGTATATTCATCCTCAAATATCAAAAGTAAATCCAATATATTAATGGTATATCAAAAATTGAAAAAGCCATCCACTTCCATCTTTAAATGAAAATACTCCAGCACCTAATTCTGTTTCTTATTTATATAAAAAAATTGTTTTGGCAATTAATTTAAAATAATTATAAATAATAAAAAAAATTATAAAGATATATGGATTTTATCGTAGTAAGATTGAATTTTATTAAATTGTTCAAATAAAATAAAAATTGAATTCTCAACTAAATCGCAAAAAAATTATTTTAATTCAAAAATTATCTAAGATTATTAACATACCAGGAACATCGAAAAAGTTTGGTGGATGGAACTGTAAAACAAATCAAACAAAACAGGGGAACAAAATGTCTTTATTCGCCCTCAAAGTATCATCCGTAGACCGCAATACATTTTTGACATCGTTGAGAAAGCTTCAGGAATGAGTCAACGAAGGCTTCTTTCGGGATAGATCGAAACAGATGTCATATTTCATTGGATGTTAGGTAAATCTGCAAAACGTGTGTCCTATAGAACCAAACTCCCTTGAAGAGAAAAAAAAAAAAGAAGTCTGCAGGCGCCAGAGGCAAGTACAGTGACGAGCGATAACAGTTACAAAGGTGGATTAAGAAGTTGTGTACACGGAACGCAGTATTTTCGTATGAGCGTTGTGATGCCACAGATTCTACTTTCCATACTGTACATTTGTTGGCAAACATGCTGGATGCGAAGCAGTAAGAGCCGCACCGAATTCTATGAAACACTGTATGCTTCGTAGAATTCGGTGTGGACGGTTGCTGTCGAAAAACACAACCAAGAGTGTCTTGATTCTGGAATTCTGCAGGCAGCTCTTTTCGAAGCACGAGGGAGCCAATGATTACCATTGCATTGCTTGTCTCTTCGACTCAGGATCGTACTAGTAGCACCAGCTCTCCATGTGAAGCCATGTGAAGATGACTTACAGAAAGGTTAGATATTGGTCCAACGTGTCATTGAAATCTCCAGAAGAGTGCATACATGTTTCCTTCTGTTCATTCATGTGATGACTCATTAATGAGAATGGTACAAAACTGGAGAAGAGCTAACGCTTACCCAAATTTTTGTGAGTGACGGTGCTAACACTGTCTTTATTAATTCCCAATTCCTCCAATATCCATCGTACAGATAGTCGGAGATTTTGCAACAGCATCTGTCGTACCCACTCAATGTTGTTGGTAGTGATATTTGTTGAAGATCGACCAGAACTTGGTTTGTCATCCACGACTTCCATTCCTTCTCGAAAACATTTAAATCAATCGCACACTCATTTTCTACTCCCTGTTTCTGTTTCGAACCCCTGAATCAACATTGTATGCGTTTTTTAGCAACATTTCGTGTTTATTTGTTACTCCATTTCAATTTGACGTAAGTTTTCTCACACACACCATTCGACTGCCTGTAGCAGACTAATCTGCGTCATTTTCTTGTACTCCTTGCTATGTGACGTCGCTCCATCAATCTCTCCTTGCATAAGTTCGTGGCCGCATATTTTACTAGCATAGTTTTTAAGATATCCATCTGTTAACCGAACTTGTTAGATGTACTTTGTATTATTAATCCTTAGTTAAATGAAGCATGATTTTTAAGTAAATATTCATTCATTTATGCATCCATATAAAGTGGAGTTTCCTCGTTCAGTAAAAAAATTATTTTATTTCTAAAAATGGAATTAGATTCATTTAAACATTTATATAATTTTTTCCTGTAGAACCTGTTACTGGTGGTAAGTACATACATTTCTCATAGATTGAAATTTTTCTCAAATAGGGCAGTAAAATTACTTTTCCTAATCATTCATAATATTTTGTTAAAAATAACTGTAGATTTTTTTTTGCGAAAATATATAACATAAGAAAAACAATTTTGAAAATATTATTGTACTTTCAAACAATTAAAAATATTTCATAAAATTTATAATTTTCAACACTTTTAAGAAACATTATACTTCATATTACTGTAAAAACAATTATCCAGAAGGAAATCAAATTAAATATAATAGGTTAAAAGAATAAAACAAGTCATCAATTAAAGTTTTTTTTTTTAATTCAAACTGTATTGAATCAACTTGATAACCAATCAATATTTTTAATTTTTAAAAATAAACTTATTTTTCATCCTTCTTAAAATTCTGGATATTGTACATCAAAATTTTCAGTTAAAAGATTTCTTTTCAATTAATGAAAATTTTTAAAAATTACGTTTAATAAAAGTTTTAAAAACAACTTTGATATTAATATCTTTTTTAATTTTTTTATTTAGTTTACTACCTTAGTAAGTATTTTTTTCTTTCAAAAAATTTTTTAAAACTATTTGATTTGCATTTATACAAAAACTGTGATGCAGAGTACCTAAAATTTCATTATTATATCTGTACTAAATACTTCATACTCATTCAAATTGATCAAATTTCAAAGAATTCGAAAAAAGTCATGTTGATGAATAAAATGAAGAACAGATATCTCCAAATGCGTTGGTTTCTATTAGCTTTGTAAGAAAATCATTAATTTAGTTAAATAAATAATTAAAAAAATTAATGTTTTTTACATAACTTGTACTAAACTAGTTAGTATTGTAGCAATCTTATTTTTTAACTGAAATCAGCTTTCAATATTCTCTCACTTGTACATGTTTTTAAATACCCATGTTAAATTTCATTAAATATTATGAATTAGAAAATTTCTTTGTTAAAGTACCTGTGATTATAAAATTTCAGAGAATATGCTTTACTTTGTTTATAAATTATTAATTTAATACATTAAAATACTTTGTTGGTTTTTTTATACTATTTAAATCTCCAAAATGTCAAACACAATTTTCGTATTAAAATAAAATTACGAAATAAAATTCATGATATTGTCTGAAATGCTAAACAAGAAACTTCTCTGCTCTCCCACAAATTTAAAACAGAGTAATTATTTTGTAAGACTAGCTCACATAAATATCCTTCCTTGGAAACAATAAATTTAGTTATTTTATTTTTGCTACCTTATTCACTGAGAAATCATATTGCATCCTATTGCTTAATTTTTAGTGCGTTTTAACTGATAATTTTACTTATTTATATCTGCTTGAAACATGCCATTGATCTAAATGACAATGTTCTACTTTTATTTTACGATTTTATCTTTCGTTTGGCTTAAACGTTTCCGATTACATCAAATTACGTTTAAGACAGTATAATTAAGTTGTACAATATGTACTTCAATTGCGCGTGTTTTTGCTGTTCAAGAGTTTAATTACCATTTGTTTGATGAACTATATCCGAAATAAATTTTCATTAAACTTCAAAAGCAATGAGGAAGTTGTGTGAACGCATGTTTTATGTCCTCTCAGCTCACTTTTATATAAAAGCTGTTTAACTTTTTTTTTATCTTACCTTTAAATTAAATTATTAATAATTTAATGTCTTAAAAGTAATTAATTTTAAGTGAATTTTACTGAAATCTATAAATAAGCTTAAGAAATATTTAATTTTAAAGCCTAAATTCTTCTATAACCAAGAGTGGCGTATGGGAAATCATTAAACATTTTTAATCATTTCACCACAAGAACAAATAAAAAGTGTTACTGAACTTAATATTACCATATTTAAAATCAAGAGTTGCATCTTTATAATAAGATTTCGAAAATGCAGCTTGCATTAAACAGTGCATTTATTAATTAAAAATTACTTTGCCTTCAGTTTTTTAGAATTGAAGAACTTTAAATCAGACATCTGTTTACTTTTTTTATTTGTTTTTCCGCAAATTTTGAATACGCTTTAAGAATTTTGATTTACGTCATAAAATATAAGCAAGTACATTACGTTAAATATTTTGATCTTAAAAAAGGAATAAATTATATATTTAATACATATGTATCATTTATTAATACTACATATGTATTAAATATATTATTTATTCATTTTATCAACATTAAATATATTATTTATTCATTTATAGATGCTATATCTTTTTAAAAGATTAACAACCTAATTTTTTTAAGAAATGTATAAGCAAAACCAAAGAAAAATTATGATTTTTAAAATCATTTTATTTCAACAAATATTCATTAATTTAAAAACAGTTTGGAGAATATTGAATAAATGTTATTTTATAAAATTAGCTTATAAATAACATTACGAAAAAATAAATACTTTCCCACCATCAGAAAGTTTTAATATACTTTAATATACCTATGAATTGCTTGCTTTAGTTAATAATAAATTATTAAAAATCATTCACGTAAAAATTATTGCATAAAAAAATAAGTAAGTACAGCAATATTTAAATTCTTCTTTCATAATTTTTCAGTTAACCTTATGTACAGTAAGTATCATGAATTTTATTTATAACTTAAATATTAAAGATATAATAATATATCTAAAAATTTGTTGCTTCGATCATTAATTCGTTGTCTCGTTTCCTGCCAAAATTATTCAGATTCATTTTAAATCTAATTTCCTTCAATCCTCATTTCATAAGAAAGACTTATACTTTCATCTCTTACTAAGCAGAATATATTTATTTAACAAAAAAAAAAAGAATGAATGAAGAAGGAAGTTAAGGAAGAGGAGTAGATAAGGAAGATTATTTCTCAACTTTCTAATAATTTTCTAAATTATCATTAATAAGATTTCATACGAATTTATTCTGTTTACTGCAGGAAAAAAATTCAATATCTTAAAAGAAAAAGAAAATAAGCAATTTTAATGAAAACAATTAGTCTATTTATTCACTGTAAAATAAAAGGTACTATTATTACATATCCCTTATTGATTTAGTCTAATGCCGATATTACAGTCTATTATAAAATTACAGGACCATTCAAAATTCTACTCCTTCTCAACAAAGGAAACATTAATGTGAGTTTCAAAGAAGGTATTCGAAACCAAGCAATTCTATGGTGTTGATTTAGCTTCGAAAAAAAAACAGATCGAAAATCATTTTCGACCCAAACATATATTTTTGGAATCCCGTGTTACATATATATAAGATCATTCTTATTTTTCTATCAATGCAGGCGGGGTTTGCTTAGAGTTCGGAGTTTAACGGTAACCAAACCCATTTGGAAATATTGGAAAGAATGAAAAAAAGCAGATGATGAAAATTGAATCCGGTTTTGTGTAGTATTAGTAAAATGACTCGTAGAAATGAACTTTTGGTAGTATAAATGCGAAGCATTTAGTTCTGCAACGGATAAGGAAAGTCTGAACTTAAAAAACATGATATTCTTAACCGTTCCAAAGCTTCTGTTCTCTATGTTTTGAGTCGAAAAAACTTTATGGAATACATTAAACATCTGGCTTCTAAAAGGAGTTATTAGTGAATGATATTAGGTCAACTTTCAAGCCTGTAAAGAAAAATATCAGCCCACTCATTAAATAATATAAGAGACATGTAAAAAAGGGTTTCAAATAATAAGATAATCACGACTACTGAGACATCATAAAGTAGCATGTCTGCAGTGGTTAAAGTATAGGGCAAAAAGGGGGGGAATGTCATGTCCTGGAACTATACACGGAAGAAAATATTTCCTGATAAGAAATATTTAACTTGAATTACCTGGACAGCAATAACTTAATGCAAAAATATTTTGAGTTCTACAATAGGCAAATAGGAAGTGGATTCGTTATGGCTTGGAACCTTTTCTCATATGAAGAGAAGTGCGACCTGCAAAGAACCGAAAGCAAAATGAACTCGGACAGTTATATTAGGTTAGTTACACGAAAGTCTGATACCTTTTGGACCACTTTTAGGAGGACGAAATGAAAGTTCCAACAAGGTAATGTTTCGAATCATACATCTAAATCAAGAAAAATATTAATTTAAAAGAAAAAAGGCCGAGCCACAGCCTTGACATAAACCTCATTGAAGTCCTGTGGGTTATTTGTCTTACCAAGTATAAAAAAACAACACGTAATATAATTCGGCTTATGAATTCAAAGAAGTCGATATAAAATTATTCCGGAAAATAGTATACATACATCGTAAGGCTAAAGCTTATAAATTATTTTTTTCGCTAATTATATTTTCGATAAAATATTCAGAGTAAAGAAAACACGAACAGCAATTTTGTAAAATTAAAGACGTAATCCCTTATCCCTTCGGATAAAAACTACTTGAATCCCTTGACTCCTTAATATAAAGCAAAAAGGCTTCAAAATTACGTTTCTCAAAATCTTGGAAACTGACTCGGTTATATGCAAATTTTGCAAATGAAGTCATAAAAAGGAAGCATAAAAGTCAATTCAACATTTTAGCGTTTAAATTCGAAATGCCGAAAGTGAAACAGATCACTCCTGACGAATTATAGAAATTAAAATCAGAATCTATTTTCATATTACATAGATTTTAAAAAGATCGAAATGTAACATTTTCCGAATAATACTTTTAGGTCCAAGCCCGAGTGTCACTCGAGTTGCCGTTATCGGTGAAGCGAACTAAGCCCGAGAGCTTCTCGGAAAAATATGGAACAAAACCTCACACTGGAAGACGACATGTGACTAATAGAATTATTCAAAGGATCGCAAAAAATGTCCGTACGTCAAATTCAGAGTGCAATAAGTCTTCGTGTCTCGAAGAATACAATTCCAATCATAACAGAATATATACGAGTAACTCTAATTAATTGGAAACTGCAAAAGAACTTGATTTTAAATTCGCGTTCTGAAACATTAGAGCTTCTCATATTCATATGTCCTATGGCGACAAATAATAATTCGGTCATGGCTAGGTTGATAATTGAGATTATCTATGATAGGAACTGAGTCATTTTGCAGCAAGATGAGTCAAGGTTTGATGTTTATTTGCCTTCAAGAAATAGGTATATTTACATTTCCTCAGTAATCGCCAAAGATCAGTTGGCTATATATGTACACTATAGAATGGTTCGCAACCCTTTTCTGATATATTAATAGTTCCACTGTTTCAATTTCACCAGGACAATGCTTCCATCAATGTTTTTAATGCAATGAAATAGTAGTGTCAATCCCACAACATCTCTGTATCGGATTGGCCACCTTCCAATCCAATTCTTAAACCTATGGAGAACAATTGCGGAATACTTGTCTTTCAAGTGTATGCTAATTTTAGATAGTTCTCTAATGTCACGAAATTCAAGTCAGCCACAGAAAGGGCATGGCATATTTTTGATCAAGATATCATGCAAAAGTTAATTCTCGCTATGGAGAAACACATTTTACAGATCATAAGTAGAATCAAGGCTATTTCTTGCCTAAGCTGTAATTATATTCTTTCAATTTCGGATTTATCTAAACTTTTGGGACAACGAACCATACGTAAAATCATTCTTTTTTTATTTACTGAAAATTATCTACAGTTAATTAAGATTTATTAAAACTAAAAACACGTAATGTGTGTGAAATAAAGGTATATTTAATTTTGTAAATTTTAAGCTGATTTGCAACTTTTTTTAAAAATCTTTTTGAAGTTTTTGACACGTACTATATTTTTTTAAAAACTTAATTAACATGATGTCAAATTGTGTGTTTTAAATTGAAATATGAGGGAGTTGCAGTGTTGAAGCACAATTAGATAACAATAATAATATCAGGAACTGGTACCTCACTGTAGAAATTTTCTCCTCGTGTCATTAGGGGAATTCAAAAATCAGTTTGATTTCACGTGATAGTTTTTGGCTAAAACACGTTTCGGATTAATACTCCACTAACATCGAAGTTGTACTTCTAGTGCACCCCTATCTTCTCAACTTCAAAGTTAAAAATTAATTAAGAAAATATCTGTATTAACTTTTCCGATAATTAAGAAAACATATTACGATTTAAAATCATTTAATTAAACGTTACAATTTCATAAAATAAGCTTCTTCCTGAATGTACACGTTATCATAATAATTATTATGCACAACTTATATTTAGAAGATAGATGAACAATCTGAAAAATAAATTTGAAGTAAAAAAAATTTAATAAAAATTTTAATTAAGTGATGAAAAGTTATAACTGAAAAAATATAAAGTTTTATATTAGCAGAATTTATAAGATGTTAGGAGAGTGCATTTTCATATTCAAAGGAAATTGTGATTGTCTACTAAAGGTATCAAGGCATGCGAGTAATTATGTAAGACCATATTTAAGACTTTGTTTTTATGGCATATATCTTCTGATAT
The DNA here is from genome assembly GCA_019974015.1 of Nephila pilipes. Classification (NCBI taxonomy): domain Eukaryota; kingdom Metazoa; phylum Arthropoda; class Arachnida; order Araneae; family Nephilidae; genus Nephila; species Nephila pilipes. Next base: position 226,986 of record BMAW01111437.1, read on the forward strand.
TATTAGTAAAGATTAGATTTTTTTTTGTGTTCTAACAATAATATTTTAATTCTTCCATATAAAAGTAATTTTTTAGTCTACATGATTTCGTCTTCGCCTCTGTTGAATATGACCATAGTTTTGGAGATATATTTGCATTAACGCTCTATTCATTAAAAAAGTATTACAATAAATTGTTCTAGATTTTTCATTATTTTACAAAGGATACTTATGTATGTAGTGATCCAAAAATGTCTTTTTCTAAGCAATGTCTAACTTTTAAGAAATATTTTTTATGTGAAAAAAATATTAAAATAATTTACAAAATTACAAAGTTCTACAATTGTTTCAAAGAAAATATACAGTGATATCACCATAAAAAATATGGTTCATTATTTTTTTTGCATGAAGAGTAAAATATTTTGTATAATTATGGAATGCACTTTTTAAAAATAGTATCTAAATGCAAATTTGTCTCAAAAATAATGCCCGTATTCAACTAAGAAGAAAATAACATTTTAACGAAAAATTACTTGTTAATTCTATAAAATGATTAAAATATCAATATTTGGGAAAACAACGGGTACATATAAAAAACGGGTACATATACAGACACACATATAAAAAAAACAACGGGTCTTAAGTTATGTATCTTATTTTTCTTCACAAGTTCTGGTACCCTTAAATCCGTTTTACTAATAATCAGATTACTAAATTACAAAACTTTTTTTAATTTCAGACTATTTCGCTGTTGGTAAGTAAATTTTGATTTTTAAGTGACTTATATATTATTTCTGTGTCTTAAGATTTCTTTATAAAAATGTACTCCAAATTATTATTCATTTTGAAAAACTATTATACATTATTTTAATATTTAGATCTTCAACAAAATATATAAACAAATGTTAAGCAAAGAAAAACTCTAATAATATAATATATGCTTAACAATACAAATACTAATAGTAACTTACGTAGAATATTACATTATAAATTAAACTCTCAGTTAGATAAAAGATTTCAATTTTATAAAAATTTGTAAATTTCTCATTAATTAAATTCTTCAATATAAATCCATTTTTAAATTTAAAAGAATAGTAATTTTTTGCTGAGAAATTTTGAATTTTTTTATTTAAATATTTTGAAACTTGAATTCCTTTATAGTAAAATGTGGAGAATTAAAAGAAAAGTCTCATCAGTTCTCAAGAAAAAATATTATTTTTAAAAGTTATGATATTTTTGATGGTTATTAAGAGTGAATATTAAGAGTGAATAACTTAAATATTGTTATTTATTTTTCATGAAAGTTTTGAAACACATTTTTATCTTAATATTTATTCGTAAAAAGCATATATTTCTGTTTAATCGTTAAATGGATATCTAGTATTATCGTTTAAGTGTATTAATTTGACTCAGCAGTTTGAAACTCTTTAAAACAGAAGTACAACTTTTGCATGTCTAACAATTTCGCTTCAATCTTTGTGAAAAAATAAAAATTTTAGAAATTCTGTAAGATTTGTATGAAAATAGTTGCACATAATTAGTAAATTTTCAATACTATATAATAAAGTACTTATCAATGAAAATCTTCTAAAGTCACCACACATTATTCGTTTCGTTTTCGAGTGAAAATTTTTCGAATAAATTAACCAAATTCTTTTCTTTATTCACAGGAGGGCATCTAACTGGAAGTAAGTTATTTTTGTTTCATTTTGTCCATATGCATTAATATATGTGTAATAAATACTGAAAATATATAAAAAGTGTATTGCATCCTCATTCCAGAAGTGATTTAATTCTTTTAGAATGCAGTCTTTAGTTATTAAAATTGAACTGCTTAACTTCGTAGAAAATATTTGTGTGTGTGTGTGTGTGTGTGTGTGCAAAAGTCATTATTATATTTTATTATATTTATAGTAAAATTATATTTAAAATGCTTTGAACTTTCATAATGTTGAAATTTTGTTTTTCTATATATATAAAAATAATTGTGTCTTTTTATTGATAAATCTCTAACACCTTAAATATAATTTCTTGTATTATTTATATAGTTGCCCCTGTTGGTAAGTGTAGCTCCTTTTCAGTTATCTTGAAAATTCTTTTAGACAAAGAAAAATAATTAATGATTAATGCAGAATTTTAAACTTTTCATACATTTAAAATTCCTCCGTTCATTGAAACTTATAACAGTGATGGATCTGAATAAACCAAATAACACGGGTATGCGTAATAGTGCAGTTATAGAATATAGAAACATCGAAAATTAAATAACCCCTAAATTTTATAATTCTAACTCTGAACATAAGGAAGAAATGTAAATTAAAATAACTTTTTTACTGTAAAAATTTTATTTTCTAGTAGAGGCGAAAAAATTATAAAGGCTTTAAACATTGAAAGATACCACATTTTCTCTGTAATTACATCCATCTAAGTTATAGAGAATCCAAGCGGTAAAACTTCTTTACTTTTATTAATCCATGTTTATAAATTTACGATGCATTTCTCAAACAGTCGTTGATTATTGAATCGAAATTGTTATAAGTCGTAAAAACACGTAAGAAAGTAAATTTCTGGAGAAGTATTAAATAATTATTTTCATAATTCTTATAAAATAATTAACTAGATGAGCAGATTTTTTCTTTTAAAGTTTAAAATCACTTTAATTTTATTGTTTATTTCTTCTTTCGTTGAAATATTCAAACATTGCAGAAAATTATTTTGCACTTCCAATTTTGTTTCTTTTAAACTGTTATAAGTTCTGCGTATTTTTTTCAAATTTATCTTGATTAAATAACATCGTGATTGAGATTAAAATTGGAAAATTAAAGTATTAATTTTTAAGTTCAGGTGCTTCAACATTCCTTTTCAATATGATTCCAGCTTATTTATATTAAAATATTATTCTAAACTTTTTGATGAAAAAGTTAAACTAGTACGGAAATATATAACATAAGTACCATTCTTTAGAGTTCCCTCTAACTGTGGGTTATTTTAATTACAGATACGAGTTTAACCAAGTTAGGCAATCAAATGAGAATATGAAGATATTTACTAAAAGAAATTGAACATTTTATTAAAGGCATTAAAATTATTTTGCTTTAACATAATATTTGATCATTACAATTACTTACTTTTAGGGATTTTTGCAAAAGAATTCCATACTCGAAACTCATTTAAAATGTGTTTGACTCTAATATCAAAAAAATTAAGATAGATATAAGTAATTATCATTTTATGAAACTGCTTGCATTTTTCTGTAGATCTTCTTCTGCTCCGTAAGTACATTTCTAACTGTTAACAGATGTTCATTTTTTAAACCTGTCTAATGTTGTATTTATTAGTAAATTAGTAGAAGTTATCAGATTGTATTAATTACTTTTAGAATTTTTCTTTAAAGTAACAGAAATATATGTTGGGTTCGCAACTAAGAGTGTTTTTAGATTTTGTCGATAGATGGTTTTAGCACATTCTTTTCTTTTGTCAAAGTGTTCAAAGCACTTAACCTACATTGTTTTCCTGCTGTTATGACTTCCGCAATTATTTAATAAGAATATTATATCGCTTAGCTTTTTAGTTTCGTTTTTATCCGAACTTAAAAAATGGGAGAATAAAGCGCACATTTCAGACATATTCTATTGCATTACTTCCTAAAAGACAAGAACGCATCCCAATTATAAAGAGAAGTTATGTTCCTTGTATGGGAATAAAGCATTGAAATAAACTCAGAGCCAAAATTGGTTTGTCAAATTTCCTTTAAGTGATTCTTCTCTCGAAAATGAAAAAAAAAAATCCAGTCGTTTACTTAAAGTTGATAAGAATCATATAAAAAGGCCATTATTTGAACTCTTACAAAGATTGATTCGTTGAGTTTTTTTTAATGTTTCATAGAAGCAATACGAGGGCTATTGGCGAAGGGCCTTATAATTTTGAACCTCTGCCAAGTGACAAGGACGACACCTGTAGGCACCTCCCTCTCCTAATTTTAACAACACGCCTACTGGAAGAATTTGACATCTATAGATTTAACATACTTCAGCCCCGGCTACTCAGCAGGTCTGTAGTAGCATCAGGGCTCGAACCCACGACTCGGCAAAAAACCACCCTCATCGAGTCCGCGACTATTACCACTAGGCTAACGCAGCCACTTGAACTCTTACAAAGAAACCAAACGGTTAATTCAAACGTCTATGTTCAACAAGTCACCAAACGGAGTGATACAACTCCAGAAAAGCAGCCAGATTCGGCAAATCATAAGGATGTTGTCATGAAACCTGAAATGCAAAGTCCCACATGTCTTTGATCACTCACCAAAAATTACTGGAACTAGGATGGAATGTGTTGTCATATCCACCATATAGCCCTGATCTTGCGCCTTCAGATTTCAATTTACTTCGTTCCAAGCAGAATACTTAAAAGGAAAAAATTTTAATGACGCTGATGATGTAAAACCTCATTTAATTAATAAAAAAATCACCAACGTTATGAACATGGAATTATGACACTGTCTGGAAGACGGCAAAAGTTCACCGACAGAAACGGACACAATACATAATTTTATAAAGTTATATTTTCAAATAAAAATTTTGAATTTTTCTTTCTTTTTTTTTTTTTAATTTACCATCACTTATTTGCAAACCCAATAAAATGTAATATATATATATATATATCTAAATATTCTAATGTCTCGTTCCATATTTGATAATTTTTAACCATTTATTTCTTTTTTGTCTTTAGGATATTACGTAGCAGGTACGTATTTTTCTTTAGTTTTTTATTCTGTTTACAAACATAATAGCTTATTTAAATGGTTTTAAAGGTACAAAATCAAATCTGAACGAATTACTGGAAAGTTAACTTGCTTCTTAATTTTACTAATTTTCAGTAATCTTTTGTGACATATTGCATCTCATTATATTTAAAAACATCTTTAAATATTTAAGAACGAAATGCGTAATGATCTTTCAAAAACTGAGTTTTATGTCCATGAATTTAAATTTTACATGCATTGTGTATTTTTTTTTTTAAAGTACTGTTAGTCCCTTGTGGTATTGAGTATAAAATAAAGTTCTAAGAATTCAAATTTTAATTACTAATGCAAAATTAAAATGAATTTCGTGTGATATTTCTATCGCTTCCTTTTTTTTGGCAAGAATTTGTGTTTGATTATTATTGAAACATTTTATATTATTAGCATCAATTTAGTTTAGTCTATTGACGTAATTAATTTTATATTTAAATATTTTATTTTTGCTTGTTTCAGAGGGACCAAGAACTTTCTGTGAGTGCTTGTCTAAACTAAAATCATATGCTTTTTAAATGTATCTCATATACTCTTTAATAAGTTAAAAATTTATAAACGAAACTTTAATCAAGTTTTAAATTTTGATGTTCCAATTTTTTAAACGTATATTAAATAAAAAAATATTTTTATGGATCTATCGCATTTTTATGTGCTTAAAATCATGACAAATATAGAAACTTACAACATTATAATTAGCAAACAGCAAATTATAAATTTCTAAAAATGTCAAACAATTGTTGGATATGTACAAAATAATGTTTTCTTTTAATTTTGAAAAATTCTTCTCTTGCAATGTAAGCGATTTCTATAATCAAATGTTCTGTTTATCAATTATTAATTAAAATAACTAAAATAGAAAACAATTTTTATATTTAATAAAAATAAAAATACTGAAATATTAAAAACATATTATGCTTACTGCAAAAAAAGATTCAGATTATTCTTTGAAAAATCATTTAATAACTCTTCAAAACGGAAAATTGAAAATTGATTCAAAAATACTCCGTTCAATTTTATTACAAACATAATTTAAAGTACCATATTACTTTCGATAAAATGCTATTACGCATTAATGTTTTTAAATTTCCAACTAACAAAGGGTTCCAATTGAGTCCGGTGGAAATATTTTGACTTTTTTGGTCCGCAAACGTGCACCTTACGACAACTGAGGCAGAAAAAGATTCCTCTTCGGGCCAGTCATGACCTCTGTAGCTAGTGGCCAAGGTCAAAAACTTGCAGTCGGCGTTCTTTCCGTCTAGTCGTGTGTTCGAGCCCAAGTGCTACTGAGGACCCGCTGTGTAGCGGAGCTGATGCACGTTAAATCTATTGAGATTCCATGTCCTCCTTTGGCGTGGTGGGGAAGTTTAGAGAGAGAGGTACCAGCTCAGATGTCGTCCTCATCACTTGGCGAAGATCCACCGCCAAAAAATTTCTGTTGCTTTAAATGCGATGTTAATAAAAGCAATCAATTATTTCAAGACAATATTAGGTTACTCCTGTATAGAAGGCTAGATTCGAAAATTCTCAATTCTAGGAAAATTCTCTTGTTCTTATAACCCAACTGAATTTTTATTATAATTCAATATGTATTTATATTCATATAACTATACAATTAAGACTTTTCACTAAATGAAAAAAATTAAAAGACAGATTTTAATTTTTTTTTTTTTTTTTTTTTCTTATTTGATTAGAAACGAGTGAATAATAGTTGCTCTAAGTTACGCTTCTTAAATTCGGCAAAATTTTCCTGTGCTGATATTTTACATGTAATTTGCAAACTACATTTATAATGAAAACTTATCAAGGATCTGCAATGTTTTTTATTGTTTTCAGTTAAACTCTGATGTTAATTTTCATTTACATTGCTTACACTAATTATAACTCTGTTTTTCAGGCCCAAATAAGAAATAAAAAAGTGAGTTCTCATGTTGGTGTTCTTATAATTTATTCAACCAAGTACTTTATATTAAGGATCTTCATAAAGTTTTGAACGGAACCTTAAGAATATTGAATAATTCTATTATTGAATGATTGACTAAAATAATTATTTAATGTATTAAAACGTGTATACTTCACATTTTATAAACATATTGAATGTAACGATATATTGCTCCGTTTCGTGTACATGTAAAATTTAAAATCATTACAATAAAAAATAATTTTTTTTGTCACAGGGCAATTGTGAAGATGAGAAAAATAAAGTAAGTTAAAAATTATTTTTATTCGTTACGAAAGAATAATATTACATTTAAAAAATTTCAGTTAAAGAAATGTTTAAACCTGCGGAAAACTATTATATACGTATACCTAAAAAATTCTTTTCAAAACTTAGTTATATTGTAATCTTTCCGTTTGGACTGATGCGAATGTTGCGGAAATGAAAGTTTCTTGCGGGATTGTTATTGAAACTGGTCCGTGCAATCTTTCAACTATTGAATATTATTGGAATACAGATGAATCTTACAATTTTCATTTTGTTGGTCTTTCCCTATCCGAAAAAGTTTTCAATTACTTCAACGATTTATTTATTTTGTAGATAATACTGTAAAACTGTCAAGAAATTATACAAAATTAGATCTTTATGAATCACTTCAATAAAATTATGAAGGTTAATTATGAACCAAACCAAAATCTCTGTGTTGATGGGTCTACGATATTGTGAGGAGGAAGGCTATTCTCTCGCCAACCTATCAAAAATGAGAAATGCAAGTATACCATCAACCTATATGAATTATACAAACCAAACAGAATTTATTTAAAAATGAATATTTATTGAGGAAAATTTGAAAATTTCAACAGATTAGTCACACAGCTCAGGTAATTCTTTACCTAAAACGTAACCATTTAGACATGGGATAGAAATTGCACAAGGATAATTTTAATAATTCATTTTCTTTTTCTTTATAAAACGGATTCTCTAGCGTATTTCTCTTCAACAAAACCCTTGGAAATTTTAATAGGATGTTATTTTGTTAAAAGTCTCTTTTAATAACTCTGGCTTATGTAAATTAGTATAGAAAAAATTAAGTGTAGGGAACAAGATTCTTGATGCAGAATTTATGAAACTGTGGAGAATTTAATAATGGTAAGAAAGAGGTCACGGAAATTATTAAAGAAACAGACAGACTCGTGCTTACTCTGATAAAAGCGATGTAGGATTCGAAGTTAAGCTACGGTTTGCTTAGAAAGCGGTGCCGTTATCTAGAGACCATATTATTACGGTAGACGTTATCATTAAAATGTTTTCTAGGAAAATCAGTGACGTGCTTTCTTCAGATTCAACTCTCTTTAGGAAACCAAGTCATTTGATTTACAAAGAAGCACTTGGCAACGTCATCCACCGCAATATTGGAGCAATCAGATAACGACTCCGCTTTTCTAGGAACCAGAACTTGAGTGAGAATCTGAATACGGTCGTTCAGTCGGATTATCCTTGTCAGTACTACTACTGTCTCAGACCCGATTATTTAGTAACAGTGAAGTAAATACTTATACCATTATTATTTAGGTTCAGACGTGTGTAGGAACTTTATTCGTATACATAAGAATTTAGATTTTGAATGTTGCATATTCATAGTTCGAAATGAAATATGACTTCTGATGACTGACTTCTGATTCACTTGACAATTAATTAATGACTAATTAAATATTGACTACTACTAGAAATTGTAATAATTTTGTCGAGTGTTGGTTTAAAATAATTCAAAAACATATTTACAGACAGTATTGCTTACACAAAAAGCATTTCACAAGCGCGATTTCAATAGAAGTTTTTCTCCTTAAGTCTTCTAGATCCACGGAAAGTTTTTTTCCAGAAGAGAGTGTTTTTTCAGGAATGGAGAATGAACTTTCTCCCTACAAGTGAGAGAGAACATGGCAGTGGAGGTCTCACAGAGCAATCAAGCGGAGGAATCAATCCCGGGACATTACATCTTTAACAACTCAGCTACCACTCTGCAAAAATTTGTTGTCGTACGTTACGGAACGAACAGAAAAGAAAATCCAAAACTTGATGGCATTAAAAAAAGCTAAAGGAGGGTGAAATTACTTGTAATAGAATGGTAGTGATAATAATTAATAAATAGATATAAGCGTGAAGTACTTTTCCATATCAAACCTGAACCTTGTTGAAATAGTTGATGTTCGTAATCGTAATGTCCAGATATCAAAGAAGCCTAGCATTATAAGAGACTTCAAAAGGAAAAGAGTCTGTAATTTATCTAACTAAATGCTAAGCTAATATTCAGTACGTAAAAAAATAATAATTAGTTAGCTAAAGAAAATTACTTTTCATCTATTTAAATATACATTTATAACGCCAATCTCTTATATTTTGAAACTAATGGACATAAAATGACTATCTTGAAATTTCATAACAATTATGATTTATCAGATGAGAAATGAATTCTCTTGTAAGATATAAACGGAGAAGAAGGCTCAATCTACAAAACTATGTGCAGAATTAGTACTGGACAAAAGATAAGAAGCAAAACCACTTTAATTTCCGAATAATTAAAATAAACAGCATTTTGCATAGAAAATTGTTTAAAATTTATCATAAATTATATTATTTCTCTAAATCAAATTTCAACATAACATAACAAAAATACCTTTGTTTGCTGTGATCTTCGAAATGTTAGATCGAAGGTAAATATGGCTTTGCGATCTAAACATTTAGTTATTTTATTTAAAGTTTGTGAAATAAATTATTCATTTCAGCACCCCAAAAATATTATTCAATTTTTTCCTGTATGCCAATTGCATAAACGTTACAAGTATTTGTCACTGCAATACTCTTTCACAGTTGCTTACAAAAAACAGTAAATAACTAGTTATCTCATAGCAATTTTCCTACTGTATCTCATAGATGGTAGGAAATGAAATAAATTCAAAATATTTTCATCAGTTTAATCGACTGATTTGACAAGAGAAATTTGTTCATGGGCCGATTCTTAGTGTTCAATATTAAAAATAAAGAGATTGCCCATAAATATTTTGGAATATCTATCGGTGATAGATACCGTCATATTTCGGTCGATTGATCACTTCAACTCTTGGATCTCTATGTATTGAAATCGAAAGTTTCACGGTTAAATCCAGAAAAATAGAAAATATTTTAATGCATATAACAATTACTTTAAACCTAATAATTGATTATGCATATCTTTCAGAAATATATTAATTGATTTACATTTTTCTCATATTAATAAAGGTAACAGGAATTAAATTGTAACGTCGCGGAATTACTTTCTTTTGTTCCCATTATCAGTCAATAATTGAAGACTCACTAACGATGTTTATCATCAAATCTGTAGAGTAATGCCTTCCCTATGTATTACTCAATGTAGGCTTAATCCTGATGCCTTCGTTGATAACTTCCAATCACCTTTTCTATCACTACTTCTCGTATTAAATTCTTCACTGCTCATAAATTCAATTCCTCGATTTTACTCATCACACTTCACTGATTCTATTCTAATTTAAATAAGTCATGTTTTCACTTATTGGAAAAAATTCTCAATTCAAACAACATCATAAGTCTTTAAGGTAAAGTTGAAGGGAAATACATGATAGAACTGCATTATAATATTGTACAGGGATTGCGATTACTCAAATCACACATACATTTTGATACAAATCACTGAAAATGAATGTATTGGGCAAAATATAACCTTACAATTTCTGGATTTGACGCATATCGTGTTCATATTTCAGAATTCGTAAGTATCAGACATTTAAGAGAAGCTTGTATATACCTTAAGAGAATAGAATAATTTGCAAATTCATTTGTATTTCAATAAAATAAATTCTTTTCACATTAAACAGCGAATTTTGATGACAATTCATCATCCCTTTTATCTGACATTTAACAACTTATATTTCTATCTTCTAACTGTATTTGATATTCTACTCTATTTCTCTAAATCGAGTTTAAAAATGAAAAATTGCATTCGCTGTGTAAAATAAATTGTTCAAATATGCAGAAACATTTTTACTGTTTAATGACTTTGGGATTTAAAAATTTCATTCAAAAAAGTTGCTTCCCTAAATTGAGTTTCAGCAATAATTTTCAATCTGTCTGCATTGAATGTCGAAAGATATGTTGGAGAATACTTTCAAATTTTGTTGAGAATCTTCAGTTCATAGTGATTATATATAATTGCGTTCATTACATTTTGTATTTTAGTTTAATTAATCCCAAAAAGTGAATTTTAAGCAAATTGTGTAAGCACTTTAACTGAATTGGTGTCCAAAATTAAGGGCATAAACACGTTTATTGAAGCAATTCAAAACTGCTACTAGTAAAATTGATATAATTTGTATTGCATATATGAGTATTTTGAAGAAAGAGTAAAACAATTTTAGCATTCATCTTAGAATAAAGGATGTTATCGCTAATTTTGTAGCACAACGTGAAATTTTGTATATCAAGAACTGGATCTCATTTAATTCATTTTTCGAATGGGTTATTTTGTAAAGAATTTTTTTGTTTTGTTTTACAATAGAGAAAAATAAAATTGAGCATGTGAGTTTCTACTAAGAAATGAATAGTTAGTACAAATTGTTCAATGTAAGATAAAACTGACGATTAGCTCTAACTCAAGAATTTTCCTAACAATTTTCATCCAAACAAAGTAAACTTTCGCCATCTTTGAAATATTTGTTCTTCACTTTCAATAAAGTATGAAATTAATAATTATATTTTGTTTTTTTAGATTAGCTTTGAAGAGTGCTCTTGAAGTCAGCAGATTCACTTCACTTGGGCTAATTTACATTTTAAGAAATAAATTTTTGTTTTTGAAATTAAAATTACGTTTTTGGAATTTTGTCTTTAATTAAATAAGTATTCTGTGTAATGAAACTGAGATTAAATATAAATTTCTCTTTCCTAAATATTATCAAAATAAATAAATAAATAAAAGCATATGTTTTACGTGTTTCTGTTTAAGTAAGTTCTGTTCTTTTGATAAAATATCGTACTTTTGTTTGAAATCATTTTTTAGTTTCGATTTCAATAAATAATTTTGTATATTTTTATTGAAGTTTCTTATGAAGCAAAATTTACAAGCAATTGTTTTGTATTAATACAATACATGTCATTGTTCAACAAAAAAAAATTTCGAAACATAATTTTTATAAGTGCATGAATTTTCTTTCAATGAATTCAGTTCACGAAATTATTTTTATCATAAAATCCTTTTCATAAAACTTATCTAAATCAGTGGATTTCTAATGAATAATGAAAAATGTATTCTCCTTTATTATATAACGAAATAAATTAATTAATTTAAAAAAGTATATTAATTACAAAAAAATATATTGTATGTATTGTTTCAAACAAAGTTTTGAAAATTCGTTTCACTTAATACAAAATGAGTAAATGAACTAATAAAAAATGAGTAAATGAGCTTTTATTCCTATATTGTGTTTATATGCAATTCTTCATATCTGTTTGCTTAAACATTATAAATAAATAAAAAGTTAAAATTTTCTAAGTCATTTTACATTCAAATTTTATGAACTGGTTATGTAAAAAGCAACACACGAATGAAATATAAAGAAACTATTTTCAATGATATTATACTTTGTCAAATTAATGTTTATTATTACGAAAAAATATTTTTTGTTTAAAATTCACGGATTGATACTATTTTTTTTCCAGAACCATTTTTAAATCATAAAAATCATTTTTACCAATAAACCAGTAAAACAGCTTCCTATTTTAAATTATAGTAGAGCAACTTTGACGAACTATACTAAACCAAGAAGTTTGAAACCAGTTAATTTCCTTATTAATACCTGCTCGAATTCCTTTTTTTATTTTATTTAAAGAATTTCAACAAAAATATATATCCATCAACAGGTAGCGCTTTCCATCTAATCTAAAGAGAGATCATCTGATTTTAACTATTATTACATGTGCGTGTGTTAGATGGATTTTAATTGAAAAAATAGTGATTTTTAATAATAAATAAATCTAATTCCTACAGAACTTAATAAGCCATACAGACAATTCTATTTTGAAATATTTTATGAAAATTAAATTAAAAGAAATTAAGCAAAAAAATAAGCCACAAAATAAGCAAATATACAAATTTAGGCATGAAGATAATTTGAAACCCAATGGGGAAAATTATCCAAAAAAGAAAATGAACTGTGTCATTTGTAAATTCTGAATCTGGCTTATGACATATTTGCAAGTTTTAACTAGTTTTTCAGGCCTTTGCATTCCCCTCCAGAAAAATGTTTAACGTTGTAGAACAACAATAAGATAAAATGTATGTATTAAAAATCATAAGACCAAAAAATAACATTAAAAACCATATATACATATATATATATATATATATATATATATATATGATGGGATGGCAATGTTACTAATTAATCTAATTAAAGAATCAAACTTTGAACTTAAGCACATTTAATATTGATTGCACACACTGGACGAGACATTTCACAATAACATTCAAAAACAAAAATAATCGTCTTTATGGTTACGAGACATCAACAAGGGCGTTTTCCTCGTTTCGATGACTCTAGTCACCTCTTCTTCGAGAACTTGTTCTCTTCAGTAGCAGAAGCAGAGCCACACTCGGCCCTCCTGGAAGAAGATGACCTCAGCATCTTAACTCCAACAAAAGAAAGATAGTCTCAAACTAAAAAACAAAGCTGAAAAGAGAAAATTCAAAAGCATTAACAAGTTGATAATTCGAACAGCATTTATCAATCTTGCAATATCATTGTCTTCGGAAAACACTATCGTCTATGAAGTATCATCGTCTTGCTATGTCATCCGCTTCACTTTTCTCTTCTCTTTTTTTTCCAACGTCTTCAAGAAACATAGATAAATCCAGTCATGTTTAGGGGAAAATAGTCATAATTGGTGGACTCACAGTCAAATGAGTGAAGCATAATGGTTTATTTTATGTTACACACCATCTTCTAATAAATTCTGTACAAGTTATAATGCAATGATGATTTATATTTTTTGTAGAACTTTCAAATGATCCTAGGTGATCAGTGTGATACTTACGTAAAGGTAAATCATCTTTATGAATTGGATAAAGAAATCCTTCCTGTATTCCTTTTTCATCGTTTACTTGAACGCAATGCACAGAATTAGCTATCGGTTTTTTAATCTTTTCTTTCAATTTAGGAATAAAATAATGTTCTTCTAAGTGTCTTTCTGTATACTTAACTCCCATATGTCCCTTTTCATGAGCATTTTTAATAATTTCAGATTGCGTACTTTCAGGTACAACTATTACTTCTTGACCATCAACAAACTTATTTTCCGGAAAAGGTAAAAGTCGCGGTCGTTGATATATTGGTTCTTTATTTTTAGTTAAAATATTTAATTCTATGTTAGTTGATTTAATCTTCTTTAGTTGGTAATTTAATATAGATTGACGCACTTCATCTGTAATGGATTTTGAAATATTGTAACCTATATTTTCTTTAATTTAATCAAAATTAATGTTTACAGGTAAAACTGATAAAATATCACTTTCTTCACATAGAGACTTATTTTTTATTGTAAATCCATTATCATTTATTGTAACTTCACCTTTCAAAATTAAATCTAATCCTATAAAAGCATTATGCATTATTGCACCGTTTTCGACAACACATATGTCAGTAGAACACTTAAAGTTATCTATTTGTATATCTCCCGTAAATATACCTAAGGGCTTTATTTTACAATCTCCTAATCCCGATAAAATTGAATTACACTGATTCAGTTCACAAATATTTAACTTTTTAAATATATTTTTAGAAATTATAGTAGCTTGACTTCCAGTATCTATCAATGAATTAATATTTAAATTACCGAAACGAGCCATTTTGAACAGATATGTTTGTTTAGCAATATTGTGAGATTCTACGTTATCATTGGGTTTGGTTTCCATATTTAATTCTGAACATTTAGACGCCTTGTGCCCAAAGTTTTGACATCTGAAACATTTTAAGCCTTTATTTTTATGTGAACAAAATTTATATAAATGTCCTTTACCACCACAATTAAAACAAAATTTAGTATTCTGATCATAATTACTTAATCGCTCGTGATTCACAAAATTATCAGATTTTTGTTTTACTTTACTAAAATTATATTTACTTCTTTCTCTCATAAAATCATTTTTGATAACCTCGTAAACCTTTAGTTTTTCGCAAAATTCACATAAGTCTTTGCAACAGAACAAAACTAACTTATTTTCATTTCTATCATTAATTCCTCTTATAATATATTACATTAATGCGGTATCTTCAATTCTTCCTCGATTACCCAACTCTTTCATTATAAAATAATATTCGTGTATAGACTCAGATTCTTTCATTTTACGCTTACTCAATATTTCATGCAATTGGGCTGAATTAGTAGTGACCTCGAATTCATCTATCAATACTCATTTTAATTCCTGGTACGACGTAATATTCAATTCGTTTCCAACAAATAATAAAGCATTACCACCAAGCGATCATTTAGGGGAAAAAACTTTTGCAGGTCAGATAAATTAAATATGTTAGCCGCGCACTCAAATTGCTCCATCCAAACTGAAATGTTTTCATGCAATTCACCATTAAAAGAAGATATAACACTTTCAATGTTTGAAAAGCTTATAGAGATTTTCTGATTTCGAGTGGCGCCATAATCATAACACCACTCTTCAGAATAAGCTGCTGACTCATTAATGTTCTGACTCTACACTGATGGATTTTGTTTTGTTTCTATTTCCATTTCACTTCCCGATACAGATTGATTCGAATTTTTAATATATTGATAGAGCGAGTTAACATCATTTAACAAAACTAGTATTTTCTGGATTATTTCAGTTTTTGTTCGTTGGAATGCAATATTTAGAATATCACAAATGTTAATCAATTCATGCAATGAAAAAGTATCATCAATAGTATTTAATTTAGACTTAAAATTAGAGTCATTTACTGTGAATTCGAAACCAGTGAAGTTTCTTATTCTTTCCGTATTTTTAGCTTCGCCATCGGTATCAAAAATAAACTTATGTAAAGTTTTTATTTTTTCTCTCTTCAGATTTTTCAGTGCCTCACTTATCACATTAATATCGTGAATCTTCATCTTTAAATTAGCAAATAAGAATAAATCTTACTCACCTCAAAGTCTTGAATTTATCCTTTAAGACAGCACACAATTATACAATAATTAGCATACTTTTTTTTCTATCAGTTCGCAATTTAATCATAAGTTCTACTCTATTGCGAGTTTTATATCTTAATCGAGTTCTAATCCTAATGTATTTACATCCTTATCTGATTTACATCCTATCCCACTTCTGATTTGTGGGATGGCTGATGTTACTAATTATTCTAATTAAAGAATGAAACTTTGAACTTAAGCACATTTAATATTGACGTTTCACATCAACATAAAATTGCACACACTGGACGAGACATTTCACAATAGCATTTAAAAACAAAAATAATCGTCTTTATGGCTACGAGACATCAACAAGGGCGCCTTCCTCGTTTCGATGACTCTAGTCGACTCTCCTTCGAGAACTTGCTCCCTACAGTAGCATTGCCCTCTATGATCGCGGGTTTCTTCTACAAAGCCATATATATATATATACGGGGGTGCTTGCGAAAGTGATGATATACGTGTAGAAAACCCATATATTAAAGTAAAGGGAGAAAGAAAGAATAATCCACACACACTATAAAAACAATCAGAATTTAAAAAAAAAAAAAAAAAAAGACAAATACCTTACACCAACAAAATTTTAACAATAATCTGCAAGTATTTTACGCCATAAAAACCAAACATAACAATGCCATCTATTAATAGAAAAATATTATTGCAAAAAATTATTTTACAAAAGGCTTAAAACTAGCAAGGAAAGAAAAATTTATGAATAAAATAAAAAGAATAAAACTATATTTAAAAAAATCAGTTATAAATTATACACTTATCTTAAAACCAAGAAAAGAAAAACTTAGAATTATAATTATTATATTTTAAATTTCTTTCAACAAAATTAATGGGAAAATTAGCTTTCAAACAAATTTTCTTGAACTTATCCGTAATTTCGTAAATTTTTGTTCTTTAAATACCATTCTAATATTCTATAAAATGTTGTTAACAATTAAATTTCTAAATATATTTATTTTTAAAGAATTCTCAAATAAGAAAACTTAATGAATCTTGAAGGAGAGTAAATCTCTTTCACCATAATTATTACTCAAAATTTTATTATTTTCTAATTTTAAAGAAATATCTAACTATTCCACTTCATTTACATTAATATTAGTTTGCAATAAATTTAATATTCAGAATGAAAGAATAAAAAAAATGAAAAGGGAAATTGTTTTAAGAAAAGTAAGTGTTTATGTGTGTTATTTGGCTTGTTCAATTCGAAACAAGGATCAAGATTCAAATACTTTCAAAGCAAAACAACTTAGGTATTTTATTGATACCGTTAAAAATGAACTCTCTATACACTAAAGTTATAGAATAAATATTGTGGAAATCAGTATTTTTTTTAATTAATATGAATTAAAATATTGTAAGTGATACTCAGAATTAAAAAGAACTTTTAATATTCACTATTTTTCGAATTAAAATGGGCTTTGATAAAACTGTTGCGACAAAATTTAATAAAAACTATAGCATACAGTGTCGATTTGAAAGTTATTCTGGTTTTGTTTAGTTTTAAATTTATGTCCCTTCTAGAATAATACAAAGCAATAAACAATAAATCTCATTGAACCACGTTTCTGTAATAGCCAAGCGGCCCCTGTCTCGAACTAATGTTCGGGGATGCTTCAGTGAGGTCGAGGGTTCTAGTCTTAGTTCTGCTAGAGAGCCGTTGCATAAAGAGAAAATGCGTTAAACCTGTCGGTCCTCAAAGTCTTCACATTAGCAATGCGTGAATGTTAGGAGATTGGTGTACCAGATAAGATGTCGTCATCAATATTTGATAGCGGTTCAAAATTATGAGAACTTTTATCAATAGCTTTTATGTTGCTTAATGTGACATTACTAAACAGTCAACTCAACTTAATAAAACCTTTTTTTTAATTGACCAGAATTAATATTTCACTCATCTAACTTCCACACTATCCGTGCAATAAGATCCTCATATATTTGAAGTTCAGTTGAAATTAACCCTATAGTCCTTTCACTAGATGTTTGATGGGACAGAAATTTGAACCTAGAATTAGAGGAATACCAACTATGAACTAGCGGCCATGACCACTGGCCTATCGCTATCTTGATAATTATCCAACAGGAGAATTATGATTTATTTCTCAAAGAATATTTTAAATTGGTTCTGGAAATGTTAAGGCTACTTGTAAAGCTGGTATGGAATATTATAATAATCTAGAAAACCGATTATGTTGTTCTATATCTGGATTATTCTTGTACTACATTATTGGATTAAACATTTTCTAACGATTCCATTTAAGAAATTAATATCAGTAAAATATTTAAAGCTTTTAATTACTTCAATAAATATATTACAATAATTAAAGTAAATTGATCATCGCCAGTTACTTTTAAATATATCTCAAAGCTTTCTTCCTAATGTGTAAGAGCTTAAGTAATTTGTGAAGAAATCGTTCAAACAAATACCTTACTCAATCGTACTAATAATGGGACAGCCTATTTATAACGTAATTACATATAACGCTCATCCAATCCTAACTAAAATTTAATTTATCATACATATTCATCATTACTTCAATCAACTTCATTTGGAAATAGATGCCCATCAAAGTAATATTAGCACTTGATTGGTAGTACTTCTGATACTTTACTGTGAATGAACAAATCTGTCCAATTTCATTAACTAAATATGCTCGTCTTTTTTTTTTAAATAAAAACTAATATTTTCGTACCGTAAAAGTTCTGGAAAGCCATTTGAAAGATTTTTATCAGATAATAACTCGTGGACACTAAAAATAACTTAAGATCCTATTTTTGTTCCTCAAATAAAAAAATTTCATTTTGCACATTCTGTTAGTTTCTTCTATAGACATTTTATATATCTACGAGTAATTAATACAAAAAATACAACAAACATTTACAACACGTCTTCTCATCCGAGAATCTGATTTTAAAAATAAGTTTTCTTTTAACCACACAAAGAGTCGCTATACTTAAGACAAAACTTCTTATTTTACCAGAAAAAATGGAACATATATATATATATCTATATATATATATGTGTGTGTGTGTGTGTGTGTGTGTATGTATATTATTACAAAACTTGGTACGTGTCAGGCAGATATGTAAAGAATTCGAATTGTAGCGCAATTGCGCATTGCGTAATGCCACCAGAGGGCGTTGAACTTGGATTACAAAACAGGTAAACATAGCTCGTTTGCGTGCATTTAATCTGTCGCAAAGGGACACTTTTTACAAGAGATGCTATTACGCCGCCATTGCAGACAATATGAACAGCGGTCAGAGTTAGAGATGGGAAGAATCACAGGGATGAGGGAAACTGGGTGATCAGCTCGGCAAGTAACTAGCCACATAAGCCATTCTGAATTTACTGTGAGAAGGTATTCGGACTAGTGGACAATAGAGAGGTCTGTTAAAAAGAAACCAGACTTGAAACGCCCTGGACAGACCAATAGTCGAGAAGACCGTCACATCATAGTACATGTACACATATCACCGACTGTCTCATTGTCTACTCTCCATATACAGCTAACACCTTCAATAAGAGTCTCTGTGTCAATCCTTACAATCGCTGGCTGAAGGACAATTGCTATCATGGCGCCCAATACATGTACTACCATTGACACCCACTCACCATCGCCTCGAAGGGATTGGACTGCAACAGAAGGGAATCAAGTCGTCTTTAGCGACGAATCCAGTTTCAATTTGGGCAGTGATGACAATCGTGTAAGTGTGTGGAGGCCCCGTAGCGAACGTCTTTATCCTGCCTTTACTGTACAATGGAACATTGCTCCCACAACTGGTGTGATGGTATGGGTGTCATCACATACGACATATGGTCACCCTTAATATTAATCCACGGCACCAGCCCAGACGTATGTTCGTAACATTCTTCGGCCACATGTGTTTCCCCTCAGGGCAGAGCTCCGAGAAGCCATTGTTCAACAGGACAATGCTCGCCCACACGCAGCATAAGTTTAACATGACTACTTCCTCTACATTTTCAACCTTCCCTGGTCTTCTCGGTCCTCAAATTTGTCTCCGAACGAGCATATCTAGGATCATTTAGGATGGTAAGTAGGACAGCCTATGAGTCAGGTCAAATTAAAAGTGCGTTTACAGCAACTGCGGAAAGGGGTATATATATATATATATATATATATATATATATATATATATATAT
>BMAW01111437.1:247215-259715 GCA_019974015.1 Nephila pilipes
ATATATATATATATATATATATATATATATATTTGTAATTATTAACTTACATATATATATAACCATATATATATAACCATTGGTGAAAGATTCTTTACTTTAAAGGGAATGGAATGAATAAAGCCGGAGTACTTAACTCTGAAACGCCCTGGTGTATGTCTTCAGTTTTTACGCTTTCCAAGAAGTTTAAGATTTGAAGGTTAATTAAAGAGTGTTGCTGGAGAAATTAGAGGCTGCTTGAAATTTAAAGGCAGAGAAATTGAGAGTCTTAATAATTCAGTGAAGCAAATATATTAAAATATTAATTGCTGCTTGTATACTCTATTCCATTTTATAGAAGGAGGAAAGTTTTGAATAAAAATATTGGTGGTTTCAGTCCTGGAGTATAACGAGAAATTTTTCATAGGCGGGGATCTCCCACTTTAACTCCTATCTCAGATTTCAAATATCATTTTTAAGATTTTATTTTTAAGGTGAAAGGAATATCAATGGGGATTTCCATTTTTTTTTTAAATTAAAGAATTTCAGTATATAAAAAAATTTCATTATGCAGCACTCATTATGTGGAGAGGCAGGGGAAACAACTTCCTGTAGCTACGTCACTGGTTCAATCTGTATCTTTATATAGTAAAATGAAACTTCTGAATTAAGATAATGGTGGATTTAGTACAACAGGCTTCACATAGAAAGAGGAAAACTTTGAATAAAAATAGTGGTGGATTCAGTCCTTAAAACGTAAGAAGAAAATTTTGAATTTAAAAAATGGTAGAATCAAAGGAGAAGTAACTAGTGTGAGTCCAGAGGGTGAGAACACAAAATTTTATTTGGTTAATTTTCTGATGACATGCTTTGAATAAGAAGGTAAATTTTGTCTACATCTGTTTTGGCATGTTAGCCACCAGAAGAATCACTGCTTTTGTAATGAATCTATTGGTCATTCAACCATTGATCAAAATAAAGAGTGAAATAGGCGTGGTTTGTTTTTATTTTAAGACTACAATAATTAGATTTACAAGTACAAGATATGGTTATTAAATAATAAAACTGCGAAGTTGTAAATCATTTTATTTTGATGCAGATTTCACCTCAGGAAACACATAGAAGTCACATGGTACAAGATCCAGTGAACAAGGCGGATGGTCTAACACTGGAATGCTGCACTTGGGCTAGAAACTTCTTGACAGACAATGCGGAAGGAGTCAGCACATAGGATTGGCGCAGAATTTGTTCTACGGATTATTTGTAAACTCCTACAATCTTAGTAATCGCACGAATACTTAACCAATAATGAGATCGAACAAGATTACCGATTTTTTCGATACGTTCATCCGTTTTTGAGATGGAAGGGCGACCCAGGTGTTGATATCTCCGTCTTTTCGTCCATCTTTGTAACGCCTAAGCCATTCAAAAACACATGCATGCGGTAAACATTTCTTTTAGTAAATTTTAAGTTTTAGTGGTGGTAGTTTCCAAGTTTCATGTGAAATTTCACAATTCGTTGCTCAATCATCAATTTTCCGGCAATTAAAAAAAATAACTCTAATATGAACGAAGGCTACGGGTATACGGAATTTTTTGTACAGAAACTAGAAGAACTGTATTCGAAAGAGAAGAGTTCTCCCTAAACAGCTGTCGGTCGCTAGTGTTTGGAGCATGCGTCAGTCACCCCGTATATGAAGTTTAGTAATTTATTGTTTGCTTTAATTTTTATATCTAAAAACAATTTTACTGTCTACTTTAATATTTTATCATTTACTTTAATTCTAATATCTAAATGAAAATTTATTTAGTTATTTTTTAAACAAAAGTTCGTGCCTTTGGTGGCTAAATCTATTTTTTTAAAAACTTTGCATGGAACCGTTTTTTGTACTTTTTTTTTCAGTTGTTTTAATGCTGAGATCAATTTCGGATATGAGTTTAAGAATTTACTAACACCATGAAGGCTCTCTATGATATGAAATGCTTTGATATTAGAAATTATATGAATAATCTAGTGAAAAGGAATCGTCATCTGGTGGTTTGTAGAGCTATTGACTATATTTACAAAACTTGTCATGAGTGAAAAGTCTAGATGCAGTGGCGGATATAGATAAAATCAACAGTGGGAGCACAGAATCAAGTTTTTTAAGGATTTTTTTTGTATTAACTTCATACGGGTAAATATAAAATAAAAAAAAAAACAGAAAAACATTCTCTCAAAAGGCTTAAATGACCTGTAATTTATGAGTGCGCTTCTTTGCAAATGCATATAGAACCTCTTCTGGGTTTACTTTCACTTATTTGTTTACATTTAGCACATTCAGACCATTTTGCTTCTATTGACCCATGGTGGATTTTAAAAATACCTTTATTTTTTTTTAAAGCTCTAAATTATATTTCAAAAGGGGCAGCTGTGATTGATAGAACATCATGAATTCTTAAAATACTTTACATATTAGGAAACATTGAAAAAAAATTGGAAAGTTTCCATTGGATTGTGAACTCTTTTGTGATTTATTTATTCGAAGTTCTTTCCTCAAAAGCATCTCCCCCAAATGGGGGTCTATATTTGAGACATTTATATTTTAATATTCCTCATTGAGACATTCATTCGTATTTTCAAGCTGTATCTATAGAATCTCTATGAGGAAATTCGGATTCAAAATTATATTTGGGGATTACTTTTCGTAATTTCCATATGGTACACTGCTCATAAGATTTCCTCGTACGTTAAAAACTATAAATATTAAAAGCACAAAAACGTAAGACATGAATTTAAAAGACTCATTCAATGTAATTAAAACATATCGGTCAAAAAGTTATCGTTAAAATATCAATTGAAATGCTAAATATTTTACCTGGATTATGCTAATTTTATTTTCAAGTGTTTTTGTAGGTCATCTAACATTACGGAACGTAAAGGAAGCTGTAACAATTAACTAACACTCATTAGCTCATTAAGCTTTTAGTATGGAAACGAAGTGTAATTCCGAATCAGAGAAGAAAGAAGTAATGAGCAGAAAGAAAATCTCTTCAAGAAATATCAAATGACCTGTTATTACCTAAATCCATTGAACAAAATAAGGTCAAAAAAGACTATAGCAGTAAAAAAAGTAAACAGGACCCAAAAAATGCTTAATGTGAAATCTTCAGCTCAAATAATGTCAGCAAGCATCAGATACGTGGATCTGAAATTTTGGTTACTGCTCGTAAAATCCTTGAGAAAGAATGAGCTACTGTTTCGTTCCATTTAATACAAATTAAAGCACTTAAGATTTCTCTACAAACATAATTCAGACATCTATCTACCCGCTCCGCACATAGTGCACAACGGTAACCATTGACAAAAACTTGCAAGGAATGAATTTTGCAAGCAATTATGAGGAACATGAGTAGCAAAAGGCTCAACAAGCTATAAAACAAATCGAAACTAATGCAAGGGCGAAATTCGAAAGTAATTTAACACCGTGATCTCAACACTTCTACTAATGAAAGAATATAACGGGAGGGGGAATAAAATATTAATTGTCATCGAAATTCTTATATTTATATATGCATCAAAAATTATTTTCGACAGGTTTTAATTCATATATAAGCATTAAAAACCGTCGTATACGAAAAGATTTTGCATTTTCTTTTCATAACTAATTTCAAAATCTTGTAATAGACTCGTTGCTTAAATGATTTTCTAAGTTTTATCATATTAGGAGATTTATATTTTGTCTAATATTGTTGAATACGACAAATACTGCCCTATTAATGAATTTTTATTTAAAAATTTTAAGTATACGAAAAACTGTAGAGAGCAGAAGGAATTATTATTTGTCTCTTTAATGGCATCGAACTCAAAAATAAGAGATATTCCATGTAGGTTACAAGCATATTTATTCGGAAAAAGTCTAGAGATCAGTCATGAGTGCGCAGGTACGATTTTTTTTAACAGTAGTGATTCTTGGAATCTTTATAGAAGCGTCCCTTTTCTCAGCGATATTTTTTATTGTGGTGAATGCAGAATCCCATCATGTTTCTTAAACCATCTAGTTTTGTAATTTTTTGTGCCTTTCATGTAGTTTAAGTTGGCAAAATTTTCACATTTAGATATTGTGTTCTTAAGGTGGATTCTCGAAAAAATTATTTATGCTTGTATGTACACGAGTAATGTTTCTTATTAAGGGTACAGAATTTGCTTTGTTCAGAGCTAAGTTGAGCCTATGATTAGTATAACAGGTCAATTGAAAAGTCCCCGGCCTGACACATAGATGGCGCTACTAGAATTAAATTCATATATTTTTTAGTTAGCCCTAACCCTCAAAAGATGCGTGTATAAATTTGACAGCTGCCGGATCATTAGTTTGTGAATTATAGCATTTTGAGTGAAGCAACTTTTGTTATAGTGAAAAAATGGATAAAAAGGAATTTCGCGTGTTGATAAAATATTGCGTTTTGAAGGGAAAAAATACAGTTGAAGCAAAAACTTGGCTTGAAGCTGAGTTTCCGGACACTGCCTCAGGAAAATCAACCATCAAGGATTGGTATGCTAAGTTTAGACGTGGTGAAATGAGCACCGAAGACGGTGAACGCAATGGACGCGCAAAAGAGGTTGTTATCGACGAAAACATTAAAAAAATCCACAAAATGATTTTGAATGACCGTAAATTGAAATTGAATGAAATAGCAGACACTCTAAAGATATCAACTGAACGTGTACATCATATCATTCACGAATATTTGGGTATGAGAAAGCTCTGTGCAAAGTGGGTGCCGGGTGAGCTCACTTTTGACCAAAAACAACGACGAGTTGATGATTCGGAGCAGTGTTTGAAAAGGATCAAGCGTAATAAACCCGAGTTTTTGCGTCGATATATGACAATGGATGAAACATGGCTCCATCATTTCACTCCGAAGTCCAATCGACAGTCATCCGAGTGGACTGCACACGATGAACCCGCTCCAAAGCGTGGGAAAACGCAACAGTCGGCTGGCAAGGTTATGGCGTCTGTATTTTGGGATGCGCATGGAATAATTTTCATTGACTACCCTGCGTTGTTGTACCTAATACCTACCTTGACTCAACAGCGACTATTACATAGCGTTATTGGACCGTTTGAAGGACGAAATCGCCGAAAAACGGCCGCATTTGAAGAAAAAGAAAGTGCTGCTTCACCAAGACAATGCACCGTGTCACAAGTCAGTGAAAACGATGACAAAAATCCATGAATTGGGCTTCGAATTGTTTCCTCATTCACCGTATTCTCCAGATCTGGCCCCCAGCGACTATTTCCTGTTCTCAGATCTCAAATGAATGCTCTCTGGGAAGAAATTTTCGTCGAATCAAGAAGTGATCGCCGAAACTGAGGCCTATTTTGAAGCAAAGGACAAATCGTACTACAAAAATGGTATCGAAAAGTTGGAGGGTCACTATAATCAGTGTATCACCCTTGAAGGCAATTATGTTGAATTTTGCCAAAAAAAATGTGTTTTACTATGGTAGGCCGGGGACTTTTCAATTGACCTGTTAATGGGTATAAATATTAAGAGGCTGCACATTCAAATTTTAGCTTGGACTCCTTAAAATACAATACTATTGTTTACATCTCTGTCATAATGCTGTTCGTGTATGAACGCAATATCCAAATCTGCTGCTTTTAATATTTATGTTATTGTGTTTGCCAACTTTCACTATTTAAGTTCGTTACTTTTGGGATTCCACAGAAACCTTCGATTTCATACTTCTCTTGATCATATATCGAATACAAAATATCAGTATTGGTCGTCTCGTCCATCTAAACACTGTAGAACTGTGAAGCTTTTACTTTTTTAAAAAAATAATTCAGTTTTGAATAATTTTCTTCCGTTTTCGTCAGTAATTTTTAATCAGTTCGCTTAATGTTATTTTACTTATAAAATTGGCATTATGACCCGCTATCTGCAAATGTTCTTCAAGAGTCATGTCTCCTACATCCATCCAAAACATTAATAAAGCCTTAAAATAGCCTTTTTATTCGTTATGTTTTACGCATACGTCACCGTCATCATCATTTAAAAATTAGATCTATCATCTTAAGGACCTCTTAAAGATAATCTTGCAGTCAATCACCTCTTAACTCAATGCATGGTTCCAGGATGTAACAATCGTTAAAACCCGCCCCCCCCCCCCTCAAAACTGTAGCGAAATTGTTGGAGCAGGTTGAATTGAAGACACAATAGATATTCGAATAACATGATTTATTCACAAACTGAGAGCAGCTACACTTGGCTGAGAACTGTCTCAGATTCAAAATATATGTCTTTATGTATCAAAAGAGAACATTCCATAACACTGATTTGGAAACGTAAAAAATATTCTGGAAGACCTTAAAAATTAAAATGAAAAACATAGAACAATTTAACAAAACTTTTACATGAATTTCCAACGTATTCCGCACAGGGTTTTGAACACGGAAACTCTTGATCTGTAGACGAGTAGTTTCTCGAAGCCATCGGTGAACCTCGTGGTATTATTATTTGAGATGCAATTTTAAATGTATGTATCTGGAAATAAAACTTTGCTCTATTTCAAACAATTTTATAGAATTAATTACATGAGCTTGAAATGGAAGATTGATATTCAATTTATGTTCCGTTCTA
Source organism: Nephila pilipes (assembly GCA_019974015.1). Lineage (NCBI taxonomy): Eukaryota > Metazoa > Arthropoda > Arachnida > Araneae > Nephilidae > Nephila > Nephila pilipes. The sequence goes on from BMAW01111437.1 coordinate 253,822, forward strand.
CTATAACATTTGATTATATAATTAGGATTATCGCAAATACAATTCTCCAAAAGTAAATAATTTTCAATGAGTTATTAAAGTTATTTATTTTTTGTAGGACATGTATAGTGACATTTATTTGACATCAGGCGAATTTAGAAATTAGATTTTTAAAATAGAGATATTAAATTAATATTACTAAAAACTTTTGAAATTTATATTTATAACTTAAAAAGATAAATCGATTTCTCTTTTTTGCATAAACCGACCAGAATGAACTAGTAAATATAAATACAGAAAATCAGTTTTTTTTCAATCCAGCAATGCATTTGTAAAAGTCCACGGATACGTACTGATACGAGTCTTAAAAAACAATTTTGTTAGTGCAGTATTGAAGCTTTGAGAATATTTATTCCAATCTTCGTAAAGTAAGTAATAAAAGTAGTAGTTTACCTACCTTTTTTTTCGCAACAAAGATACAAACATCCACTTCCAAACAAACCAAAAATAGATCTTTGTGCAGAATGTCTGCAGATTATTTATCAATAAAAAAACGTAGAATGTGGATACAATCATTAAAGAACTTAGTTGAAAATAAATTAATTCGAAGGACAAGAAACGGTTAGAACGAATTGGTAAATATTTAAAAGCAGGAAAGAAATGTATTAATTATGCATGTTGTACTATAATAAAATAATCGCAAGGTTAGAAGTTATATAAAATAGTTATTTTGCTAATAGCAGTAAAATAACTTTTTTTTTTTGTTATAAAATATACAGTTTTACAGACAAAAAGGAAAACAGTGTTATATAATTATGCAAGTTACAAAGAATAAGCAGCTGAACAATTTATGCTCAGCTGCTCAAGTTTGTCATGTGATCCGAAATTCAAGTTTGTCACGTGATTAGTTCATGAGATAAAATGGTTGGTTTTATTAACATCGCTGTCAAGCCTCTGGGGACCTCTGTCAAGTGACGTGTCCCCTGCCACTCCAAACTTCCATACCATATCTATGGGAAGACTTGAGACCAGATTTAACGTGCATCAGTCAGGCTACACGACGGATCTTTAGTGAAAACAGGGCTCGTGTCCACTGCTGGATGAAAACAAGGTCGTGATCATAATCCGTGACCGCGGCAAGGAAATAGAAGGAAATTCTAGATGAGTGAACAACTATTACATTCTGTTACCATTCGGTCATGGTTAAGGGGTCATGGTCGGCTTGTTTTCACCGAGTCGAGGACTCGAGCCAAGTTGTCCCTAAACACCATAAATGTAATGGATTCTGATACACGTGGATTACGTCCTGCCTCCCAAATTCTTCCATTGAAGTTGAAATAAAAGGTATGTACCAGTTCTGGTGTCGTCATATTCACTTGACTGAAGTTCGAATAATAAAATCCATCGCCAACAGTCCTCGTATTGTCTTTAAATGCCACATTACTAAATACGCAATTAACCTCAGAGGAAAAACCGTTTTTTAAGTTGTTTTTCATCTTAGAAGACCAGTTTAATTGAAGAGATGATTGTCCGACGAGTATATAGGCAACTGGAAGTAATCACGAATGTTTCCATTTTAGGTCTTCGAACGGCTGGTTGCTTCTTCCATCGTATCACAGCTGAAACATGCTTACATCCGTTTAATATTCAAAGAATGGAGAGAAAGTGGTTTGAGGCAAGAAATGTAGCTCGTGCTAAGGATATTGGCGCCTCTAGAAAAGGAAGCGAATCTCATAATCCTTGGTCGTAGAAACAGTTGAGGCATCTCTCTTCCGAAGTCGACAGAAACTTAAAAAGCCTAATTTCTGATCTGGAAGGGAATTTTTCTTGACTCAGTTTTTCCAGGTATCAAAAAGACTCATCGGATAAAATTTGTCCTGACAGACAATGGGTATTTCGAACCTGCGTTCCGTCATTTAAGGTTAATCTGTAACGGCTACTCTTCCTTATTTAATTTTATAGACATCATAAAACTTAATAGAATAGCCAGTAAGCTCCCAAATCAAATTGATGAGGCGTCGGGAAAAAGATAATTCGAAATATTAGCTATCTTCACAGAATATGTAAAGTCACTCTCACTCGAACCTCTCTTCACTTACCTGAACCTAGCTTGGAACTAAACATTAAAGTTTTAGCTTACCAACTCGTTTCATTTGGTTAGCAAGGTTGGAATTTTATGTAATTCAAATTACAAAAAGTCCCCAAGGTTGAAGAGAAAAGCGTAAATAACCCAACGTCACAAACTTATCGCTGCCGGTTGAAGACTGAATTTCCACCACGGGGTAAGAAACAGTCCCTCAAAGTTGAGGAGGATTTTCCACCGAACAGTCAATATGATTGTATTTAATTTTCTATTTTAAAAATATAACTATTATAGATTCTTATTGTACAATTCTTGATGAGAACTATTCAATTAGATTACTATACATTAGAACTATACTTAAGATTCAAGCAATCTTTCTTCATGAGGAAACCATGCTTACATTTTTCATTTTTTTCCCAGTGATGCAGTCTTGATATACAGATGAAATGCTTTTCGAATCAAAATTTTCGGAGGAAAATACCCGTAAGATATGTTTGGTGACAAGGTGTTTTTTTTTTTTTTTTTATGATTTCAAATTAAACTTTTCAAATTTAATTTCAAATATTTTCTCCGCAGCTTAAGTGTTTTTCCGAAGCTTTAAGTAAGAATTTTGCGTCAAAACCAAAGATAAGCTTTGAAATAAATTTGAAAGCTCTTGATCTGAAATATACGAATTATTGAAAATTAGCTCTACGATTTAAAGTGCATCGCTATTCTACCTTTTCAATAATGTTTCATTACCTGTATATATATACTGAAAACGTGTTTTCATTTCGATCTCCAGACATTAAAGTGTCATTCTTTTGGATACTTTATATTTTACTATTACTTTGGATACTTTATATTGCCTTTTTGTATCTCCCCTTGTGTGAATAACTATGTTTTTGTAACAGTAAAAACTGTTGCTCACAAAATATTGACAAATCTGAATGATTAGAAAAACATTAAAAAGACAGTACAGTAAACTTCCCTTTTTTTTTTCATATGTTATATACAGTACGGGTATTACTGTCTCCACAGATGAACTAATACAGCTGCGATATGAGTAGAGTTTACATACTCATAAATAGTTATTGAAACATTTTATATGTGGTTTCTGCTATCTGTCCTCACCACTGTATAGAGCTCCAGCGATACGAAATACCTACCAAAATGATGCGACTTTTTACCACTTTTCTTGTAATGGTGATGTTAGCATTTTCTCTATTTATAGCTGGAAGTAAGCATTTTTTTCTTTTTCAGTTTTAAACAAAACTTTAAAAAGTTTAAACTGCATATCAGTATTCATTTGTGCATTAAAGAACAAGAACTTAAATCTGTTTCCTTTTATAATGTATTTTAAAACCATTGATCATTATAAAATGTATATTTTTGTAAAAATTAAAAAGATTTATCTTAACTCTAACTCTTATATTGAAGTATCACCATTATTCATGAGATAATTGCTTTTAGTATAACAAATGCTTCGAAACATTAGTTTCTTAAAAATTATGAAATATTTTAAAACTCATTTCTTTTTAATGAAAATGATTATTTATTGACTATAACAGTTGTTATAATACTATAATTGGGATATATATTCAAAATTTATAAAATTCTGCTTGACTTAGAAATGTGATTAAATTATTGTTTTTGTAACAATAATTATATCATTAACAACTCATGAGCAGGAAATGGGGACAATAGTTACATTTGCGTACACAGTCTTCTTATAGATACAGTTTTTCTAATAACACATCTGTACACATACGCATTTACGAATAAGTATGACAAAACTTCCAGGTACGCGTGTTTAAAAATTATCAGTTAGTGTCCTAAATCATTTTAAATTTAATTACATTATGTATTATTGTATTTGTTGGCATATTACAACATTCTACGTTTCAATCTAAACCATAATTCAACATCTGAGAACAATCTAAAGTTCCTTCTCAGTACAAGATAAAATACCTGTGTATATAATACTTAATATTAAATAAAGTTTCGATTCTATTTGATATGTTTTACAATTCTTATTTTGAATTTACCTTCTACATTAAAGAATTTTTAATTTGTATTAGCTTAGCCGCTAATATAAACCTTATTTTACTTTCCTTAATGGAATTTTTAGAAAATATAAATTGCATTTTAATACCTTGTAGTTTAATATCAATTATTTATACATTAAGAATATCAAAAATACAGCTATTTTAGAATTATTAATTAAAATATTTTGTATAAGAGTTTGCTTAAAATAAAATAAAAGAATATGATAAATTTATACACATTCCTCTATTTTTTCTCTCTCACCAATTTTTATATATTTCCCCAAAGCAAAAATTTTAAAAATAACTATACATTTCATACTACTACTTATATTATCAACAAAATTTTTTTCAGAAATATATCTTCTCTATCTTACTATATTTATCTCCCTTTTATTTGCTTTTAAATTGTGGAAAGATGTCTACTGAAATAAAATCCTTTTTCAAATACTTGCTGTCCGCGACTTTCGTTAATTGTTTGATATCGTAGATTGTTCACAACAGTAAAACATTGTAAAAAGCAATTAAAAGATGTATTTAAATATTTATTTTCAATAATATGTGTTAATATATAAATAAATAGCACTTTATTGATTAGTAGCTGATATTTTTACTAATTTAACATCAGATAGTTAAATTGCAATCTTTTTTTTTTTCTTTTCGATTTATAACGTCTTTTTCTATCACACTAATATTTGATATACACATTTTACTCTGGGATCGCGTTTTATTGAGATAGACAAAAGCTCGTCAAAATGAATGAAGGCTTCGCGCGCGTTTATACTCTTGATCGTCAGTCTCAACAATAATGTAATGTGGAATACGAAACATTACTTTAACTTTTTTTTTGCATTTTGTTAGTAAATGTGCGTAATTAACTAATTTTGGGTCCTGAATTCAGCAGAAGAATAAGATTTCCTGAATGACGTCATACTGCATAGATATATAGGAGTTATAAAAATGTAATAAGGAAAAATATCAACAAAAATTATCGCTGTTTGTTAATAACAGTAAAAACAGCTTTAAGCAAAAAAAAATTAATAGGCCACAAAATCTACAATGTTTATATAAAGCCTAATATTACACACCCATTTTTTGCTATGGCAAAAAAAATGTCGAATCTTATTTCTTATTTTTTTATCTTGCTTATTTATTTTCTTACCAGTCTCCCTAAACAGAACTCAACAGTAATCTTCCATCACTTCAGGGTCCCAGCACTCTTAGTAAGGATGCTTTTTGATAAAACATATCTTAGTGAAAACGTTTATCCAATTCATCTCTTACCATTCGTCTCTTATTTTGGGAAAAATCTAAGTATAATTACAAAAAGTGAATTTTAATGACATTATGTTCTTTTCCAGTTGTCTAATAAATAAGTTACTACATCAACTTAACCTTCATCTCTTCTATTACTCAAAAATCCATTAATGGTTTTAAATGATCTTCAAGCAACTAACTCTAAATTTGTGGGCTTAGCATCAAAAGTTGAATTTTTCAATTTTTTCTTGATATGTGGCGCAATAAAAATTCTTCTTTCTATTTTGCTTAACTCTATTTCTAAAATATTTCCCTCGAATGCCTGGAAACTTTGGTATTCTTTATTAAGAACTTCAACAAAATTATTTGGAAACCCTAATTTTATATGAAATGGGGGGGAAATTATTCTAAGCGACTCAACTAATGGAACATTTAACTCACTTTCCTCTCCAATCACGTATGATTTCCTCATAGGCAGTCTTTGATTTTGAAATTGATTTTTGAGTCTCAACTGTTCCATAAACACAAAAAACAGCAAAAATTTGGGAAAC
>BMAW01111437.1:261857-285137 GCA_019974015.1 Nephila pilipes
ATTTACGTTAATGCCGACTTGGCGGGAAGCATTTGGTGATAAATCCATCTTCCATCAGCAGATCAATATTAAATTATTTGATATTTTTTCCATTTCGCACGCGCAAATCTCGCCAAGTATAACTGAATTGGTAGCAAACACGTATACATATAAAAAAAATATATATTCTCATGGCATAACAGTGCATGGTTTTAGCGATAAAGTCGCCAAAAAATGACATAACCATGGATAAAGAAAGAGATTAACGGATACAATCACATTTAGGATTAGGAATCTGTAAAATCCGTTTAGTGAGCGTCTACACGCAAAATGGAAGTAACTGCGCAGAATTTCTGTCAATCAGTTGATATAGATATCATGATAGGTCAGTCAGTGGTATTTCAGTTTATATATATAGATATATATATATATATATATAAAGACTATACAACCGATTGACTTGAAATTTGGTACAGTTACTCATTTTGCGATGTAGACGCTCACTAAGAACGGATTTTACGGAATTCTAATCCTAAATGTAATTTTCATCCGTTAATCTCTTCTTATCCATTGGTTATGTCATTTTTGGCGACTTTATCGCTAAAAATGACATGACCTACGCCAAATGGAATATATATTTTTTTTTATATGTATACTGTGTATTGCTACCAATTCAGTTTACTTGGCGAGATTTGCGCGTGCGAAATGGAAAATATCAAATAATTTAATATTGATGCGCTGATGGAAGATGGATTTATCACCAAATATCTTCCACCGCCAAGTCGAAGCATTTCAATGACCTTGCATTGTAAATTTTAAAGAGCTATACTATGGTAACCCCAGCTGACTTCCACCCGCTTTGCTCAGCAAAAGATAATTTTTTATTGTTGTGGAACCTAGATGTATGTTTTAAATTTATGAGAAAAGTATTTTATTATTAATAATGAGTGATAAATTACATTTGTAAATCTAAACGCAATCTTACGAAGATATTGAAGTTGGCTTTTAACAAATGAATAATAACGGTATGTTATTCATGTCATTGATAAAAAAAAAATAAGTAGCTGTCAAAATATTTATTGCGATGTACGCATTAACTGTAACCTAATGTAAACATTATGCAAAAGTTTTGTTTTTGTATTTTGGCAATTTTTAGTTTTTGGTTTCTAGGAAATAAACGTTTTTGTTTTTTTAAAATGGCTGGATATTTTATCGTTTTCAGAATACAGAATTATTTTTAATGATATGATTTTTTAAGAGCTATTCTGTCTATTCAAATGCAGTTTTAGATATGCTGCTAGCGTAATAGAGTTATCCCTTTGCAAAAAGGATAACGTAATACGGGTGACTTTTTGCTAAAAAATTTTATTATACTTTATCTTTTTGTAAGTATTTTTTGTTGAATTTTTAAATAATTTGATTTTAAAAAAATAATTATATTTTTTAACTTGAAAAGTATTTCATTGTAGGTTAATACAAATTGATTTTTCTTATTTACTATTCAGTTATAGTTTTTAATAATGGATGTTGAATGTATTTGGATAGATAGAATACCTACTCCTTTCAAAGTTTTTAAAATTCTTGGCGACGGAGCAAGTTTATTTTCGTCTCTGTCTTTGCTGGTGTTCGGTGACATATCGATGGCGTATAAAATGAGAAATATTATCGTTTCTCACATGTTTAACAACTGGTATCGGTTTAAATGCTACACTCAAATGCTATCTGGCGCTCCTTATAATACTAACGATTTATATTTTACCGAAAGGTGTAAACCAAACACGTATGGATCTATTTGCGAAATTATGGCAGTGGCAGAGCTATTTCCCTATCAGTTCGAAGTGTATCAAGGCGTCTGCCTTATAGCTTCTGTTGGTGAAACAATTCAGAGAAAAAAAAAATTACGTTTTACGGGAAACTATAATAGTGGACATTTTGATGTTTATATTGAAATAGTTGGATTAACAAATAAAAGTAAAGTTAATCTTGGTGATGATAATGTGAAACAAAATGAAGAAAATGTGTCATCTTTAGCGTTTCATCCTCAAGAAAATGTATCTATGCTACTTTTAAAGACTCAATCAATATCTAACATTAATTTATCAAGTGCAAGTGAATAGATTATTAATGATATAATACCTCTTCAATTAAATAAAGGTAAAAAAAAAGAGGAAAAATATTCACAAATTCAATTAGATATGAATAAGTAAGACACGCTGTTGAAAGTATACTCAAAGTCATCTTGAAATACATAGAGAAGCTGCTTCAAAATATACTAAAAGCTATCCTGAAGTACATAGAGCAGCAATACGAAAATACTTTTCTGATAACCCCCCTATGAATCAGGCAGCTGTAATTAAATGCAATGAAAAAATATCAAAAGTTAAATTAGTGCCTTGGACTTCTAAAGCTTTGGTTTTAAATATATATAACAGATATTGACTATTCAAATGATAAAATCGCCAGTATCGGAAAACGTTTGTCCTGTTTGTGGTGCCATGCTTTAAAATTGATAGAAGAACCTCCAGGAATGTGCTGCAGAGGTGATCAAGTCCAAATTCCTGCTATTAGATCCTACCCTGAACCTTTGAATAGTCTTCTTAACCATAAGGATCAGCTTTCAGAATATTTTCTTTCTATAATTATTTTGAACCACGGTCAAGTGACGAGGACGACATCTGAGCTGGTACCCCCCCCTCTCTCCTAACATCCACACCACACCAACGGGAGGACTTTGGGCCCCTACAGATTTAACGTGCATTCACCCCGGCTACACGGTGGGTCTTTGGCGGCCAAGGATCGAACCCGCGACTGAACGAAAACCGCCGGCCACGAATCCGAAACCTTGCCCACTAGGCTACCTAAAGATTGGTACGTCAATAATGTTGTTGCGTAATTTAAATCCTCCTAAATTATGTAATGGCACCAGACTCAAAGTGAAAACTCTAAAAAAAACGTTTAGAAGCGACTATTTGTACAGGAAAGTATGAGGGTGAAAATATATTCATTCCAAGAATACCATTAATTCCATCAGATTATCATTTTGAATTTAAGCGTTTGCAGTTTCCAGTTAGACTTTGCTTTGCGATGACTATCAATAAAGCACAAGGGCAGAGTTTAAAATTAGCTGGTGTAGATTTACAAAGTGTTTGTTTTTCACATGGTCAATTTTATATGGCATGTTGAAGAGTTAGTTCACGTGAAAATCTAATCAACCTTCAACCAGAAAAACGAACGAAGAATGTTGTCTACAGAGATGTTTTGGAAATGTAGGCATATTATTTCATATTTTTCTAATATTTAACTATTTCTAAAATTTGAATAAGATAAAATAATAATGAATGTAATAATTAAGATAAATAAATTGATATAATAAAAAATAAAAATGTAGTTGTCACTCTCAAAAATTGCCATGCATTCAAAGACAATAGAAATGTAATACACAAAAAAATTTTTTCAACAGGTTTAAAAAATAAAAAAATATATATAATAATGTATTTTTATTTTTATGTTGGGAATTTTTACATGGTTTTGGCCTACTGGGGATCCGCCATGTAGAATAATGGGAACACATCGCACTACACACTACCTCATCGGTGATGCGGAATTCTGTTCAACGACAGATTTACGGACTAAATTACATTTTCATTGATGAACTATTAACACTTAAATACTTTTCTCATTTGTTTGAAAGTCATGAATAACCATTATTACAGACAATCAATTTCTAAAATTTTTAAATTCAGATTATAATTAAATTTAAAAATTGAAAAATTTCTTGATATTTTACGTATAGGTTCCAAAATATAATATTATCGTCTGCCCAGCGAAGCGGGCGGGTATCAGCTAGTATATATATATATAACACTGACAGTTTTATTACTGTACTGCACTGAGTTAGTTGTCCAAATATTGCATCAAAGATTCTCTCTACCATCACCAATGTAGTAATGAGTCATAACAGGAGGGAAGGAAAAAACTGACAAATTATATTTTATTATCAAATTTTATCACTTTTTTCGTTATTATTTTGTATTTCGCCATCAATGAATCAAATTTATTATGAAAATAGGAGTGTCTTAGAAACAGAGTAGAAAACTTTTATAATTTTGATAGGCATTAGAAAATCGTAAAATATGTTATAGGCGTTATGAAACATTTCTTATTTGATACAATTTATTCAAGCGTTCTGATGACATAAAATATAAATCATAATAAAATAATGTAACATAAAACATTAATCGTAATAAAATACTTCTCGTTTCTATATCTATCATCTATTTTCAAAGCGATTGAGCCTCATTCTTAAGTGTTTTAAAAGAAATATCTTAAGTTTTAATAAGTTTTAAAAAGTATGTAATTAAATGTTGCAATGAAATTTCTTTATGTAATGTCGTCCTGTGTCTAACTCTCAAATAATTACAATTATACTAGGTAATTATTTAATATATCTACACAAAAAGGACTGCATATTTAATTTCAATAAAAAATAGAATAAAAAGTACTTTAACTATTTGAATTCTTATGATACTAGATACTTTTTTATCCTCTAAAACAATACAAATTTGAGACTTTTTGCAAAACTGTAAATTTTTATGTTGAAGTAAACATTTATCAGAAGGTACAATTTGTAAGGAATTTTCTCTCATTTATCATATTTCCAGCGTTGTATATCTTAACGATGCATCAATAAAAGTAGTATATCGTTATTGAAAATATTTTGATTTTCAACGTTTACATTATTTATTACGATGCGAAATTTCTTTTTAAAAAAAATTAGAATATAGACACATAAGACTCAGTACTTAATTTACATCTTTTTATTGTTCTTTTCTAATTATTAATTCAAATAAAAGTATATAGTTAAAAATATCTAGTTTCGCGTAGTTTTAAAGTTTTTGCCTGAATGCTGTTTTTGCTATACAAAACATTGAATTTGAAATTATAATGAATAAATTCTTTTAAAAATTCATATTTTCATTATTTGTAATTTAAAGTAAGGTTTAAATGTATAATTTAAGAGAAATATTTAAATTGGAATTTTCTCAAACTTATAATTTTTCAGTGTCGTTCCTTTTCTCGTATGTGATCTAAAATTTAGGTTTTATTTAATTTTAAAATTTAGGTAAAATTTTTTTTTTACTCCTACATTTAATTGAGAAAAGATTCTTATTTTAAGTGTATACAATTCAATTCTCTTAACTATATGTTAGAAAAGTATATGTGTGTTTGAATTATTTTATAAACTACTAAGAAAATACTATAAGCTCTATGAACAAGAATATACTATTTCTTAACAGATTCTTTTAATTGAAAAGATTCATTCATTGTACAAAGAAATAAATTTAAAAAATAATTTTTAAAAGCAAGTTTTGTAGCTAACAAAAACTTGAAATGCCGTACCGGGATCTCTCAGATTTAATGTTTTGTTAATGAAAGAAATAGTTCAAAAACTATTCTTGCAACTAATAAAAATTAATGAATGATTGGAAAAGAGTAAAATTCCGAAAAAGATTTGAATTAAAGTAAGATAGCCATTTCACCAATGCTTACACTATCTATCTGCATTGAGCATTAAGAAAATAAAATTTCTATCTCCTTTTATATAGCAATGCTGAGTAGTATCGTTGAGTAGAAAAAGAATAAAACACAGGAAATATTGTCTTTATTCCACTCGTCACATACAAAAAATTTTGACTCAAATATTCTTGTACGTATCCTAGTTTAGGTTTGAGTCATTCAGCTACTTGCGTAATAAAAAATTAAAAGTAGATTGTTTGGTAACCAATTATAATTTTTATCAAAATTATGATATGTAATATTGTTACACGAGTATCATCCATAAAAATAATAAACATATAACCAGTATAATTGCTGATAATTTAACTATGTATGAATTATTTATGAAATCAGTATCTCGTTTGTCTAATTCATAAAGCTCATTGAACTTGTAAATTTCAATTCTAACTGCATGAAAAAATTCTCAAAATTCTAAGCTAATTGAAAGAATTGTGTACATTAAAATTTTATAATATTCGTTAGATATATTTATATTAATATTTCTTAATGTTTCTCAAGTGCTTTTAGATAATTCTGAAATTTGATAAACACTGCCTTTCAAGCACTTTCAAGTTTTGAGTGAAATACTTCCAGTTAAAATTTAAACTACTTTACAGAATTGTGTTTATTAAACTTAATATTTTACTCATTCCTCTAGAGAAATACTAAGGAGTGCATTCGTAAACTTCTTTCTCTAATTTAATTTTTAAATACATCAAAATCATACTAATATAAATAACTTTCTATATTTCTTGCATAATATTTCATCTTTGTTTCTAAAATAGATACATTTTATTTTTGAATACATAACAAAATTAATGAAATAAACTTTTACTATATCTTTCTGATTTCAGATTGCTCTACTGATATTGGTAAGCTGAATAAAATATTCGAATTTCTGAAATTACATAAAATCATAACTTAAAAATTTATAAGAAATTATAAAGTTTTTTATATTCTACAGTAAAAAAATCACACTGTAGTAGAAACTTTTAAGTTTTTATAGAAAGCAATACGTGAATATTTAAGTTCTAACATTACGGTCATTTTGACAGATAATGTTAGTATCACAATTCTCATCGCAGTAATTCAGAATTAATTTCTCTGTTAATGTCTCAAAAACAACTAATTCTGATTTTGACATATTGATTTATTTACTTAATATGGTTAATAACTCGTGAAATTAATTTTCTCATTACGGATATTTTTTCAAGAATAAGGCAAAAAAATGTTCTTCAGAGCCTAGACTCGAAATTTTAAGGAGATCTGATCATTAGATCCAAAGATATTCAAAAAAGAATTTGGGAAAAAGATCTATACTAGATTATTTCATGCAACCGATTTATCTTAAAGAGTGTAACATTTCCTTTTCAATAACTATCATTCAACCGATATTTCTAATGATTTTTTTATTTCAATTTTTTTATTTTTTTATCTTATTTTTATTAAAATACAAAGTATTTTAACTAATGTTGTTATAAAATTTGAAAAAATATAGCATCACTCATAATACTTTTCCCTATTTTCGATAATCTTGTGATGGATCAATAGATAATTGTTGTAAACTAGCATACTTTTCTTTAATGCTGCTTGATTTCCCATTGTACTTTTGACTGTAGATAATTCCTGATATATTGAAGTAAATTGGATGAAGTTTTGAATTGAGAGAGCTTTCAAGTTACAAATAACCCTAATATTTAAAATATTTGAAGTGTTAAAAGTCCCATTTTTGTTCTCTAATTAAAAAACTTTTATGTTGTAAAATACTGTTACTTGACTTAATGTCTCTATATGTCGAAAAGGTTATATTGTCTTATTATGTGAATAAACAAAAATATCTAAATTGTCCAAGATTAAAACTAATTATATTCTTTTCATGCAAAAAATGTTTAAATATCAAATGCTACTTTGTTATTTTGAATGTTTTTGAATACAGAATTAAGTTATTTCTATAAAATACTGAATATTATTGAAAAAGATTTCAAAAAGAATTTTTAAATTTAACCTGCCAATGTGATTGATTTATACAAATGAGTTTAGAACAAATTTAGAATGCCTTCAGCCTTCTTTGTGAAGAATCAAAAAGTCTAGAATTTTTTCAAAATTGAGGAAATAATTTTTATAACAAAAAAAATTTATTGATTTTACATTTTTATCTCTGTTTAGGAACCGCAGTTAGTAAGTAATAAACATTATTATGCTTTAATTGTTTGCCTTATTATGAATATTTATTTGTAATATTAATTTCAAAACTTTTTTTTAAAATAAGGATTTTAAAAGTATATTTTTCCAACTCATTTTGCTTTTCACTTGTCTATGATCTTGCTCCATTCTTTTGAAATTCAACGCATTTCTGTTATAAGTACTAATGACTCTTTAAGTACAAAAGATAATGATTTCTTATATAAGCACAGGATTATTACTTTCTTCAAACAAACTTATTTCTTAACATAATCAAAGTATACATATTAATTTCAATAAAATTTATTTTCTTATTGATAAAATCCTTTTTCCTGAAGCATTCTTTAACTATCAATTGAAATTTTATTTATAAAGGCTCAAGAAATTTCTAATTAAAGTATGAATTGTAATTGTTTGATATCTTAGTCAAATGAATACGTCTAAAATATTACTGTATAGGATACTGTCTGGTTATAAGATTAATAAATAAAGACTTTGGATGAAGTTTTTATTTTTTATTAAAATCACCAAATTCTATTCAATGAAATTTTAATGAATGCAAAAAATTTTCAACTTTTTCTTTATACGAAAGTTTTGCATTGTTTTTAATTCGCACTTAAAGTTAGTCAATTCGTGAACGTATTTTTGTAAAATAAACTTAAATTCCCATACTCACAATTCTCTAAAATATTCTCTTTTTTAAACAGAAGGTGACAGTAAGTGATTTTCCTTTTTCTTTCCTTCTTTTTTTTTTTTTTTTTTTGTTTGGGTATTATCGGGAGTTTTTGAAGCCAAATTTTTAATGATTATTTTTTTAAATATATACATTTCAGAAAAGAAGCTCATGTATTTAATAATTTGCAACAACAAAAATTATATAAAGCATTTCGATTACAAAACGATCATACAAAATAGACAAACAAAAAGTACGAAAGTCTGACTGATATATTAAACAATATTATTACTAAAATAATCATCTACATCTGTACATTAAGGATATATAAAATTTCAAAATAACATTTCTATTTTAATTTTCCTTTTTGTACTTCATAATGCTCAATTTGGAAAAATTTATAATTTGACAATACTTACTACAGAGCTGATATCGTAGAAATGTTTACAAATAAAACTTTAAAATTTTTTCTACAAACAAAGAAAAAGCTATTAATGAGAAAAAAAATTTCATATTGATCAGAATTAATATAATATGTAACGAAATACTTATATATTATTTAAAAATGATACATTTTTACTCGTAAATATTTGGCTATTTAATTCAAAGCGGCAACTTTTGCACACTCAAACTAAATATTCGATCACATTTCAGTTTAAAGAACTGTAGATATAAAAACAGTTGAGCCATATAGAAAATATTATCATCTAAAAATATCGTTTTAATGTATCAAAGTGTATGAATTGCGCTAAGATTTTAATAAAGTTTGCCCTTCACTGAATTTTTGCGTAACAAAAATTTTGTTCTCTTATTTTATATTTTTTCTGAATATAATTTCTCTATATCTATAATTTGCATTAAAATTTTAATTTCTTTCAGATGCGAGAGGAAACGATGGTAAGTGTATTTAATAACTTTGGTGTACATGAAAAGGAATTTAATACTAACATCTTGAGGGGTCTCAGATCTCTTAACTATTAGCTGTGTATGCGAAAAAACATCAATTTTCAAACAATTGTAACTTACAAATGAACATAGCAGAAACATGTCACTTTTACTAATTAATATTTTATATGTCATTAATTATCATATTTTCATGAATTTTAAAGAAATCTTAAATAGTTATAAAGGAATATAATGTGCATGTGTGTGGAGATATTATTTTTTCATAATTACAAAAATCAATATTTTACTGCGCGCAGGATTCTGAAATACAGCATAGATCAAAATTTACAAAAATAATGTTATTTAGCAGAAAAATGTTATTTTGAAGTTATACATACTTTTTTAAAAAATTTAGAAGAAAAGTTTTTTTATGTAATTAGTTAGAAAATTTATATAAAAGTCAAAAAGAAACTTATTATGAACACGTGTATGAGATTTCAAACTAATATGATTATTAGTTTCTGAGAAGTCTTGTGATAAGTTTATTTTTTTATTGTTGTTGTTTGCTTTGAGAAAAATGAAGTTGAAAAATAAAAAAAACTAGTTAAACAAGGATTAGTTTTTTCTCAATAGTCTTGATAGTATCGTTAAGCTTTTGACACTTAAATGTTCCAATAAGATAAGGCTCTAAAGATTCAAAAAATCTAAAATTTTGAAGTTTAAGGGTCCTGAGACCTCTTAAATTATTGTGAACAATTAAAAAATTATATTAGTAGGTGGCACGCCTACTAATATAATTAGGAATAGTGCCTATTAAATATATAATATTAATATAATTAGGAATAGTTCCTGGAATAGTGCCTATTCCAAGAACGTAAGGTAATATATTATGATAACTTCATAAATCGCATTGATAAATATAGGAATGAAAATATATGAATCTATCCTATTACCTTGGAATCTAGTATCATTTCATCCAAAACTTTTTGCTGTTTATAAAGTAAGATCACTCCTAATCTTTGCTCAAATGGTAAAAGAAAGGATGAAAGAATTCGTCATCCATTCATATCCTTCACAAATTTATCAATGACAGATATGTTGATTTTGCCTGGAGGAATAATGTTAACGAACACAAGAGAACATCGAGTGACAAAATGCGATACTTAAAAAAATTATTATCATGGTGAAATAAGTTCACACGTCATTCACTAAAAAGAGTTTAATCAGGATTTTAATGGAACCTCATTGCGTTTGAGATCGTTTGAATGATTTTAAAAATATTTTGTTATGTGATATGATAACAGTTATTGTTTCAAAAGATGAATACCATGATGAGCCGCTCGTAATGAACATAGTTTAAGTTATGCGATGCAGTTAAAGTATAGTTTCTCATTAAAAATACTGAATATGCTCAAGAAAATGTAACCAGTGAACAACGAAACAGAAAAGACTATTGTGCATTAACTCGACGATGCCACTGAAGCCAAAACCTTACGAAGTTGTCGCTAACTGTTTGAATTATTTCAAATAATTTACGTTATATGTCCTTATTATATAAAATATTGAGGGAAAAGTAATAAAAAAAAGTATATTAAAAGTCAAATTTTGCTTAAAAATATTTTTTCGTTTACTAGCATACACAAATTCATGAAATACTCTTCAAATGCCATAAATAAGAAAATAATGAAATTAAATCAAATTAATGAGCATTTTTCTAGAAACAGACAAATTAAAATTTCAATCATAAATTTCTGTTCTTTTTTTTTTTTTTTTTTCAATTTGAAAATGCAATATAAAAAAGTATTATCAAATTTTTGCAGTATTTCCAAATTACTATATGTTAGAGAAAGGTTGAATTTATCATTTGATGTTAATTTCATTTAGTAAATAATAATTTTTTATTAAATTTTTGTTAATCGAGTCATTTATTTCCTTAAAAAGAGGTCTCATTTATAAGAAAACATTCCAACGATAATTGCTTATTTACTTTTACATTTATGTACAATCTTAAAATCTTTAATTTCCAAACGTAATATAAATAGTTTCAAATTTTTTTAATTATATGTTGTAAATATATTTTGCTTTGAGAAGTAAATGTGTGGTGCTTAATAAACAGTTATTCCCATCAGATCTTTTATGCGGTAATTATTGGTTTCATTTTTCTTTACATACAGATATTGTGTGTGTGTGTGTGTGTGTGTGTGTGTGTGTGTGTCAACAAAACATGCTTAATTGATATTTTAATGATCAAATTTAAATAATGCTTTCGCTTTCCACGTATTATATGTCTTAGTTCTAAAAAATAGATTTTAACATTTTACGCTTTATGAGTACTTGGTTACCATATACACTTGCATGATACTAAAAAATATTTTAATCACAAAATAGTTAAAGGATTCCAAAGAAGAAAAGGAAGAAATTTCTTTTTCAACAGAGTGAAATGACTTTACAGTATCTCTTTTTAAGTATTTTGAAATAATACAAATGTTGATTCCTTACTTTTATATTTAAATTAACTTTGTCAGACATTGAAAATGCCAATGCCATAAAGATATAAGATTATACACTCTATAACAAAACAAACTACGCACCAAGGAGTTGCATGATTATAATGAAATTTCTTATGCACAAACATTTGGACCTAACATGCAAATGATTAAAATTTGGTGTCCAGTGAATGATTAGCGGGAGATACAACGCATCAGAACTGCGCACTCGGCAGGTGTATATAAGAAGCGATTCTCAATCTGATGGTCAAATTTTTTGTTGTATTGCGATTTAGGATACCTTTCAACAACTGAAAAAATGCCTCGCCGCCGGATTCGAGCTCATTACGTGCAACTGTCATAGTTTGAAAGAAGTCGTATCATTGGATTGAAAGAGGCAAGTTGGGAAAATTAGAGAATCGCTCGTCATATGGGTTGAAGCGATTCGGCGATTAAAAGATGCTGACAAGAATGGGTGGACAGTAGCAAATTTCAGCGTCATGATGGTAGCGGTCGACCTAGGGCCACAGAAGATCGGGAGGACAGAGTGATTGTCAGATCAACTGTCACAGCGCCTGTATTCATCGTTATCAACCATCAGACGGGCGATCTGCACACGAGTGTCCATCATGACCATTCACAGACGGCTGATAGAGCGAAATCTAATCTCGTACCGACCGCTACGCCACTTAGCACTCAAAGCTGTACACTGTCGAGTCATATTACAGTGGTGCTTGGTTCGATCAGGTTGGAACAATGCTGACTGGGGACGTATAACGTTTAGCAATGAGTCCCGCTTCCAACTGTATCCTGAACGATCTTCGAAGACGTGTTTGGAGACACTTGGGGCAGCGTGCCGACTCTGCTTTCACTATTGCACGCCACACAGTCCCTCAACGAAGGAGTTATGATCTAGGGTGCTATTTCCCTTGATAGTCAGACCCTTTTGGTTGTCATTAGAGGCACATTTACAGCACAGCGGTACGTCGACGACATTCAGAGTCCTGTTTTTCTATCATTCCTTTTGCAGTACCATGTCCTGATTTTTCAGCAAGTTAATGCCAGACCCCATAAGGCACGTGTTGCTATGAATTGTCTTACAGCTTGTTAAACACTTTCTTGTCCAGCCAGATCTCTCTCCAATCTCTCCCGAGCATGTCTGGGATATGATGGGAAGTCGACTGTATCTACTAGGGAATGTTGATGACTTAGCCCGCGAATTGGAGCAAATTTGGAAAGAAATACCACAGGAGACCATCAAGGAGCTTTATCACTCTATGCCATGTCGTGTGGCAGTTTGTATCTAGGCTAGAGGTGGATCAACACCTTATTGAGCTCGTTACTTTGTAACTAGTTATGTAGCTCTGAAATAAATCATTCATTTTTTTCCTGAAATTTTAATCATTTTCTATTCTGTATATAATTTTCATATCCACCATTTTTTGTCTCCATCGGACAACTTTTTCCTGGTGCCTCATTTTTTTTTGTTATAGAGTGTATTTTTAAAATTAAAATATTTTAGTGAGTGCAACATTCCCTGTCGAGTGAATAAAATAGATTTAATAAATTATATGTCACATAAAATGTAGAAAACACTTCATTCTGAGTGATAGAAAACATAACAATAAGTATGAAATTTATGAGTCTAAAGTAGTTCAGAGAGAGAGAGAGAGAAAACTTTTATAAATGATTATATGTAGTACCCACATATTATTCCCTGGTTTTTATAAATCCTTTAATCATTTTTAAATCGAACAATATTGCTTTTTTCCTCTTCTTTTGAAAATATTTTATTTCATATCAGTCTCCTTTCACTTTATTTTATATAAATTACAATATTACTAAATAAACGCACGCATGTATGTATAAACGAACTAAAATTCGGCATTTTCTTTAATTTGATAAATAAAGGTTTTACAGATAACTTTTTTAAACTACACGCTAATTTAGGAAACGTATTATGTCAAACTGATAGCAATACTAGTTGAGTTAGCAAGAAAGTAAAAATAAAGAAAGAGCACTAGTTTCACTAGAATAACTCTACGAAATTATTTATGGTTATAAAACGATTCTTACATAAATTTCGAAATTTATGAGTTACTTCATTCAAAATGAGACATCAATATTACTTCAAAAATAAAATTCTTTTTTTATTATTTATTTCCAATTTAATTGTTATTTAATATTCAGCTCACTTGCATTCACGCTTTAAATTCAGATCTCTTTTATTTCATTGATCTCAAAACTTTTAAACACTACCCTCTACCTTAAAATGTACATAAACACATAACAATATTTTGTTCTGCAGATTGTAATAATTTAATAATTATGTAATATACCTCTTTTGAAAATTATTTAATTTTTTTTATATAAAACTTTCAGTCGTTGTCAACTTAAACATATTTTTCAACTTAAATCTTTTAAGTAGTATCACAGCAAATGCTGCTAACAAATTCACAAAATTAATTGTGTTTGAAGTTAAAAAAAAATATATTTATACTTTTGGTCATAAATATGTTAATATTTTGAAAGAAATATCAATCGATTATAAAAGATTAGATAAACATGTGTTCCACAGCTTAAAGGTATATCAAATAATCAAAAGTAGTGTTTGTTGAATCAAATAATTAAATAATCTTTTTAACAATATTGTTTGGCAAGATACCAATATTTTTGAAGGTACGATGTTATGTTCTTCAATAAATATGATTTACTTTTTAATCATCAAAGTTGTAATTTTTTTTTTCTAATTTCAGGTACCATTGGTTTGTATTTGCTCTTTTTCTTTCTGATCAATATTTATTATTATTTTACTATTATTCATTTCGCAAATTTATTAATCAGTATCTTAATTTATGTAAATGTCGAATTATTAATATAAACTTGATACTTTTCTTTATTGTTCTTTTGTTTTGTATTTAATGCAAAAAAGAACTAAATTTAATGATGTATTCTATCTCTTCCCTTACGCATTCTCTATTTTTTTTACCTCTTATTCAGCTGTATATTTCTTCTCTCTTTTCTCCCTATCTCTTGTTTTCTCACCTGCCTGTCTACCTCTTCTCTCTTTCTCTCTCTTCTCTGAATCTCTTTTTCTCTAGCTCTTTCTGTACTCTCTCTCTCTCTCTCTCTCTTCCCTTACACCCATTATTTTCTTTCTTTTTTTTTCCCCATTATTTCGCTCTCTCAAAGTAGATTTTTGAGGATATCCCTGTTCAAATTACGACGATTAAGTGTTGTCATATTTTTCAATATCGATCATATTGGATATATAGAATGTATTGGAAAATAAATTATAGGTATGAAAATTAAATAAATGTTAAAGAAAAGTTCATGAATATGATTGGAATAATTGATTAATTTGATAACAAAAAAAAAAACATACCTATCGACTCCGAAATGTATAAGATATAAAAAATAATTGCAGAACTTCTTTTATAATTTACCTTTCCGACCCTGCCATTAATCCGGCGTTTTCACTCAGGTAGAAAAGTCTTTGCTTGTCGCTGTCACTGACCGCCATGGGGGTAAAAAGGCCCTATCCACTTGCGATCAGTCTGTTCTGTGTCAGATTAGTGATTAAGCAAGTCTGCATTTTCTTCCTAATGTGCAGTATTTCATCACAGTAAAGTACGTATACAATGTTGTGTTTAAAAATGTCTGTACAGTATAAACACAAGCATAAAATTTGAACTCATGTGGATACCGACTTGGAAAAAAAAATACATTAGTTGGTCTAGCTAAATAATTTGGAGTTGATCGAACTACATTTGAGAATATAATGATTAAGCAGTTGGGTGCAGCTAATAGTGTTCTGACAACAAAGGATTGACATTCTAGTGCTGAAACAACTTCCAGAAAATGAGTGTCATTTAAAGTGAAGACACAGAAGAAAATAGAAAATTGTTTCATTCCTTCGATGGAATAATGTAAGGCTATTTATGAAATGTAGTACATACTTTGTACTTTTAGTTATTTTGTGTACATGACATTTTATTTGCATGTACTATATTAAATTTTGTGCAATAATGCATGGCTTTTGCTGCTTAAATGCGTTTTTATAATCAATTTTCAGAAATCCGTCATTTTCGATAATCGGGAGATGTTAATATCTGATATCGGCTGGATTAACAAATAAGTATATTGTATCTTACATTAATTTTCAGGCTAGCAATACTTCTTTAATAAATCCCTTTTTCGAAAAATTGTACTGTTTTGATGAATCGATACTAAAGTGATGATTCAATGCAATTTAGTTCAAGAAAATGCAAAAAACTAGCAGAGAATCGAGTCTAAAATCCAAACATTTGTCGTTTAGTTTCCTAATAAATTTTTCTCTTCACTCCTACATTCCTTCTCTCTCTTTCTCCTCTTATTCCAAGTTCTTTTCTAAAAGTAATTTATAATGAGCAAAATATGAAAGATTGTAATAAATAATGCTTCTTTAAAAAAAAAACTACGATTAGTTTAATTATAGGGTACTATTTTTTTGCCTTTGATCAGCATAATTCTAGCTATTTTAATATTTTTTAACAAAAAATTGCTACTTAAATGTTTTTTTTTTTTTTTTTTTTTTTTTTTTTTTTTTTTTTTGGGAACAGATAGTATTGGTAAGTGAATTCTTCAATTCATTTATTCCTAATTGATATTCCGCCAAAACAGCAGTACTGTTCTGCCCAAACATTTTGATTTCCAGACCAAATTCTCTAATTTTTTCAAAGAAATATTTCTATGTTCCTTATTTAAAGTTTTAAGTCTAATATTATAGCTCTTTAAGTGTGTTTGATGCAAGTGTTTCGCAGAACAAATAACCAAACTATCTTCGTATATACCACTTATTGCGCGGCTACTGTAGTTTCTTTTTGAATTGTATAAAGCAGCGAGGATATGCAACTGGTTTAGATGGGTTCGCGTTAAAATATAATTGGAAACTGGGTTAGAATAAAGTTAAATTTTCAATGGATTTTTATAATATTACCATTTATTAAAAATTTTATTCTGGGTCTGACATTACAAATCCGAATACAATTTTTAAAATAATTGTATCCGTGATATTTTAAGCGACACAAAAAGTTTTAAAATAAACTTTTTATAAGTTTAATGATTTGTAAATGCTCAAGAAACGATTTTTATGCATATAAAAATAGATTTAAAAGAATTACTCTTATTTTATTAATATATTTGTATGCATCCGAAGCACACAAGTAATTTAAAATAAATTCCCAAAATGTTGCTACACTTTTACTTCAACAGTTGTTAAATAAAGATCGTTTAAACAATGGTGTAAATAATCTTTCTTCAGTTTTTGGTATTCTAATGTGCCTTCTGCATTAGTTTATAGGAGAAATATTTAGAAATTTCGCAACTATGTACAATAAGATGAAAAAATTATCTACTCAATTTTTAAGTTTGCTCCCACAAGTCGCAACTAAAATTGACTGGAGTAAAAGTGCCTAGTAACTGTTCAGTTAGGGAATTCTTTTCTAACCCAGGTGTCAAAAGAGTTGCAGATTGCGGAAGTCTGCTGTGCTTCCGAAGATCACCATATCAAATCCACCCGATTTAGACTGGCTCTATATTCGTTCGTCGAAGTGATGACTCATACTGATTGATTGGTTATGAACATCGCCTTTACAAGCAACATTTGGGCTATTAATAAATCACTCAAGGGAACTGTACTCACCAACAAGTTCTTGGAACTGAAAAATCGATCTCCAGAAAAAGACATGCACTCGAAAACGTTGTCAAAAATGCATACTTTGTGCAGAAATATGTCTCCCACTCAGGAAATACATACAAGTTAAGTTGAATCCAAACACCATAGCACATAAAGGGGATTCCTTGCACTATTAAATATTACTGACCAGTTGGAGGGAAAAACTAAAAAATTTTTTACAAATTTGTTAGAGAAAATACAATAGATATTATACAGTATTATAATGGTACTTATATAATTTACAATAATTATATGAGAACAAGAAGCCTTTTGTCATTAGAAGTCCATATTGTGGGAGTAAAACACAAGTTGTTCCAAATGGTAATCCGACAAAGGCAAAACTGGAGTAAAGCAGGGGTGCATCATATCTGGAATGCTTTGCATAATGGTAATAAACTGGATAGTAAGACAGACTTTAAAATAGCAAAAGGCAGGAATACGCTGGGATTTCAATTCCGCACTGGAAAATCTTAACTTTGCAAAAGATATTATTTTATTGTCTTCAAGTTTTGCTGACATGAAGGAAAATACAAAGAGACTGTAGGATATTGTCAAATAAGCGGCTTTGAAAATAAATGAAAACAAAAGAAAAGTAGCGAAAATAGATAATAAAAGCAAGAATTCACTTCTAATAAATCAAAACAAAATTGAAGAGATAAATTGTTTTTCATATCTTCGAGTTATAATAGATGACCATGATTTGGACTTAATGAACAGTATCATTTTCGGCACTGGCTGAGGTGAAAACATTTTATAGCTATAAAATGAAGAGAGAATATCCCTCTATGTACAGTTCCACTGATTTTATTCTTATGGCGACATGTTCCGCGAGTGATCTAGCATCACTTGGAACATTGTTGCAAAGGAATTACATCTTATACAAAAATTGGCAACAAAGGGAAGTTTTAGAAAGGAGAAGGGTCAGGGTGGAAGGAGTTTGTTAGTCGTCCAGGAAGTAACACCTTCGCATATTTAGTTTAGTAACTCTCTCTCTCATCCAATACACATCGTACTGCATGCTAGTTAAACAAGTGATGTCAACAAATAAGCTATTCAGATGATTTAGGTAAGTAATTTATTTAGATACCAAAGGTAGGTATTTTTTAGGTACCAAATTTTTAATCAAGCCCCCCCCCCCCGTCAATGGTGTCCCTCTTTTCGAATGTAAGAATCTGATC
Source organism: Nephila pilipes (assembly GCA_019974015.1). NCBI lineage: Eukaryota > Metazoa > Arthropoda > Arachnida > Araneae > Nephilidae > Nephila > Nephila pilipes. The sequence continues at coordinate 280,512 of BMAW01111437.1, forward strand.
ACCTTACACTGGAAGCAAAACGAGGGCTATTGGCAACAAACCTCGTAATTTCGAGCCTTGGTCAAATGACAAGGACGACACCTGAGCTACACCCTCCTCCTAACTTCCACACCACACCAAATCATTAAGTTTAAATTAACCTGTATTCAATTTTATAGTCTTAGCTGTCCTTCACGAAAGTGAGGTTTAGTAACTTTTCAAATTCCGAGAACAGAAATTAAATGTTTTTCAAACTACATGCTTCAGAAAGATTCTTAAAATACATTGGTCTGATAAAATTTCAATTTTTAATTGTGTAATGAAAACATCTGCCAAACCTATTTTCATCCAAATTTTAAAAAAATGATTCTGTACTCAGATTTGACTAAGAATGCCATCAAATGATAACACAAGAATTGCGTTGACATAGGAACCAAATGGTAAGAGAAAGAGAGGAAAACCACACGACGCTTTATGGCCATAGAAGAGAGAAATTCATCTAGATGGATGAGGTGATAAGTGCTCGAAGACAGACCGAATTAAATAGCGAGCAGCGTTTGTGGCCTCATGCACCAGTTTGGGTGACGAGAATTGATGACATGAGGACTTCGATGAGAAGATTAACATAGCAAACAAACTCATTCGACGACGGATCTAATAATTTTGAAAGACGGTCAAATGAAGATATCTACTCCTGAGCTGGCATACTCTTCCCAAAACTTCCACAGCTCTCCAACATGAAGAGTTTAAGTTTCGATAAGCTTAGCGAGCATCAGACCTGCTACTCGACGAATTCTTAGAGGAATCAGGATTTGAATCCACTACTAGACTGAATCAACACTGAGCAAAAGCTCACGACCATGACCACTCAGCTATCACAGCGGCATTGTAACTCAAAATTCGAGCTCCTGATGGCAGTACATCACAGCGTAGAACTACCAGATGAATATACTCTCAACTCAAACTTGCCTCAATGTGTGACTACTGTTAAGTCCTGACTAGTGATACAAACGGCTACGAAGCATGAGTCAAATAGATCCACCATTTCAACAACAGACTGCTGATGACGTTACCGAAAAACATTCCAAATGGCATTCGACACAACAGGGAAAGTATACCTATTGCAGTAAGGTTTGAAAAGCAATCTTCTCTAAATACTATTCAGAAAAGTCCCTCAGAAGTAAAAAAAAAAAAAAAAAACTTATTCCCTACGAAGGGATGAGGGGGAGATCTCTCTCACAAAACGAAACTAGCAGAGGCAGATGTAACTAAAAGCGTCAAGTAACAACCTGGTAGGAAATTCTTTTCCAGCTCTGTTATCCAAGAAACTACGTCTACGAAATTTTGGGCACCTAGAAATGAGCAGCACAAACTCATCCCGGTCACTAAAGCTTCCCACATGGCTTCCAAAACTCAAATTGGGAAACATTCCGTTACTGATGCACCACTATAATAAGTCTGTTATCTCTTGTCATTTTAATCCTTTTATTTCATTCATTAAAATAAACACAAAACTTTCTGCAAACTATTTAAATTTGAATAAGTTTATAAATTACAATAAAGCTCATATTTTCAATTCAGCATTAAAAGCTGAAGTTATATAAAAAATAAATCGCACACATTCAAAACGAAGAAAAAAAATTAGCAATCGTAAATATGATAAGAATATTTGATGAATTTTACGTATTGTAAATTGTTAATCGCAATTTATACATTCCACTCTAGATCTAACTGTTTATTCATTTTAGGTTGCTAAGGTAAGCAAGCTCATTTTAAACACGTTCATGCCCTTTTTCAATAAATACTTGTCATAATTTCAGAAGAAATTTCTTATTCAGCTGAACATTTTGTAAAAAACTAAATTTACGAAAAAAATTATATTTAACTAATTTTTCAAGCATTATCGATTTTTTTTAGAAAGAAAATAGATTGGTTAGTTATTCTTCTTCTAAACGTGTATATATGTGTTAAACAGAAATCATTAAAGCTATTTAAAGGAATTAAAAACTGATTTTAGCCACAGCAGAACTTTTCAAAGTTTTATTGTAAAAGCTTTTGAATGCATATTCGATGATAGTTTCCCCTGCAATGAACTCAATTTTTAAAAATATGTCATAATAAATTTCTCCTAAAGTTTTTACTGGATTGCAATATAATAATATATATAAAAGTTAATTCGTTTTACAACATTAATAATTACAATTAGCTTAAAATATAAATTCGATTTAATAATTTATCTTTTTCTTTAATTTTAACATTTAATTGAATAATTTAGTATTTTTTAAAAAAATTAGTTAGCGTCATAATTAGTAAGTTTCCTTTGCTGGAGAAATCTGATCTTTATAACCCAGAACAAAGAACAGTTTTGAAATTGTTTATTAGCCACTCAAGGATTGTTTCAGTTGGATTTTTTTTCAATTTTTTTATCTTTAATTTTAATTACATCTAACTTAAATTAAATGAATTTAATAATTCATCGTTTCCTTTAATTTAAATATCGAAAAAGTTTACTACGGATCATTTCTAGATAGTTCATCGTTTCCTTTAATTTAAATATCGAAAAAGTTTACTACGGACCATTTCTAGATAGTTCATCGTTTACTTTAATTCTCATATTTAATTAAGTAATTTAATAATGCTTATGTAAAAAAGCGCACCCTGGGTGGTTAAATCTGTTCTTTGCAAAACTTTGCATAGGACTTTTCTACTCTTATTTTTTTTAAGTATTCTTAGCGAAACTGCTGATTTTTTTTAAAAAACTATGCATTAATGAATAGAAAATGATAGAATGAGGAACTTCTAGTTTCACAGTTTATTGTTTTGTAAATATTAACTCTTTCTTTCTGTAATAACAATAAATTATGTAATTCTTTTCATTTAAAGTGTTCATAATATATTTCCAAGTATAAAAATTGTATTCAAAATGTAAAAGTAAAATAAATGTAAAGTATTCGTGTGTATATATGTGTGTTTATTAAAAAATCTTCTTAAAGATATTCTCAAATATCATATTTTCCATATGTCAAAGAACAGCAAAAAAATAATAACGTAATAAGAAATTAGATAAAATTATATGTCTGTCAATATCATGTGACACACACACACACACATATATATATATATAGTTTTTATTGTTTACCTATTTTTTTTCTAAATGCAAGCATTATGATCTCACAAATTTCACATTATATTCTTTTGAAACATTATTTGACCAGGTTTCAAAAATATTTAATTCATTAATTTCATCCGGAGGTATTCATAAATGTATGCAGTTATTCTATTTCCAAATAAATTTACATTCCTTTTCTAAAATTAATCATTCACTGAAGGAACTGAAATATTAAAAATATTTGCGACCTTTTAACGATTGGCATCATCATATTGCAAATTTTAATAATCCTATAGCAAATCCTGTGGCAGATTATATTCTTCAATTTATTAGTTTTCAAATAAATCTGTTTTATAGAATAAAAATTTAAACGAAATCAAAATTGTTACAAGTGTATAAAATCTTCAATGATCCTATTCTTATTTTCTTTTTCAAATTTTCAGAATAGAGGACTGGAGATGTTTAAGAGAATAAAACTTGTGCTTCGGTTTCATCTGGAATCTACCAAAAAATTATTAAGTCACTTGGAATTAAATTCAATGTGAAAAATAAAAATTCTCTTTTAATGATGTTTTCATTTATTTATTATAAACTTAAATCTTTGATATATTAATTTTATATGCAATGAAACAATCCTTTGACGAAATTTTAATTACATTTATAAAATTGATAATTATTGTGCGGGTAAAATAAATGTAAAATTTTTTCATACATGTATATAGTAACTCTTACCTTTCACCTAACAAATGAAACTATTTTCTTACAATACGGTAAAATGAATGAAAATCATTTAAAAAAATTAATGTTAATTTATATTTTAGGGTTCATTTTCTTATATAAATTACATATATACTGAGATAAATCTAAAATATATTTATACACTCATTAGTCAGTTTGTTTAAACCTCGGACTTTTTTCGTTTTGTAGTTTTAATGTGAAATGTAATATCATAAACGGATAAAATAATTTTTGTACATAAATACAAAATACTCTGAAATATTGAATAAAGATAAAATTCATGAAGACGTTTTTCTTTCTCTCATTCTGTGTCACAAACACACATAAACAAACACACACACCTAACAGGTGAAGTGTAATACTAATACTACTAATTTTCGCAAAGAACTACAGGAGAAACCTTATATTTGTAAATAATAAATTATTTAAGTGTAATATTCATCTATAATATTAAACAAAATTAAATTTATAACTGAAAACTAATCAGTAATAAAATATAAGTTTAAAACATAACTATTGTGTCGTAAAAAATCAGTTGAAACTAAAATGTTCTTTAGAAGAAGAGGGAACAACGACCAAAAAAGAAGAAATTAGTTTAAAATGATATTCAAACTAGGACAGAAATATGCATAGTCAGACTGGTATCCAAACTTTGCAGCTCAGCAAATTATTTTATTATAAACATAGAAAAAAAAATAAAAATAAAATGAAAAAAAAAACCATTAAAATCAAAACAGACAAAACTTCAAGAGCTTTGAAATTTCAAAACTCAAACAGAAGAATATGAATCGCGTTCATAT
>BMAW01111437.1:294989-328324 GCA_019974015.1 Nephila pilipes
CATATATACACAAGGGATGTTCAAATGAAAAGGTAAGAAACGACATAACAACGTAATCGTTAACAAATTTGCCTGTGCCGCTATGGAACAACATAGCAAGATATCTAAGGATGAGAATGGAGTCTCCGGCGAGAATCGAAGCATGCGCGGGCACCCGAATGTGCAGGAGAGAACAGATGCTCTTATAAAGAGTGCCATCCAATTGACGCGGCATTGCGCGTTAAGACATGATGACATTCACATTGCAAAATTTGACGATTGAGGAGCAAAAAGGCGTTATCTAATTTCTGACAGCGGAAAGTGTTAATCCGGCCGCTATTCATCACCGGATGGTGACCGTATGCGGGGAAAACTGTGTGTCCGACAAGTCAGTGAGAAAATGGAGTGCCCGTTTTCATGCACATTGTGAGAGTCTGGTTGATGACCTGAGGCTAGGCCAGGCAAACACAGTCATCACAACCGATCTCATCGACAAGGTGGACGTCCTAGGGAGAAGTGAATTGGTGTGTCACATTGCGAATTTTGGTGGTGAAGGAGGATGTCAGCGCTGGAACAGTGCGGACAATTGTTCACAACAGATTGCGTCATCGGAAGATGTGTACGCAGTGGTTTCGATGTAGCTCACCGACCAGCAAAATAAACTGACTATGGGCTAGCACTTCAACATCTGCTTCGGTATCATGAAGACTCCGCATTTGTGGAGCGGATCGTCACAGGTGATGAGAGTTGGTGCTATCACTACGAGTCAGAGACAAAGCAGGACAGCATACAGTGGAAGCATGCGTCGTCACCTATCCCTAAAAAGTTCAAAGCCGTGTCGTCAGCAGGCAAGATGTTGTTCACTGTCTTTTTCGAGGTTCAAGGTCCGTTACTAGTTTAATTCCTCGAGCACAGTAGAAGAATCATTAACTCCGATGTGTAATGTGAGATAATGATTACTCCATTCAATGTAATTCGCAAGTCCATCAAGAACAAAAGACAGAAGTTGCTCAAGGAAGGCGAGGTTTTTCTCCATGACAACGCGCGCCCACACGTCTCCAGGGTCACACACGCGGAACTGGACAAGTTGAAGTGGAAGCAGCTTGACCATCCACCCTTCAGTCCGGACATATCACCTTGATATTTCCATGTGTTTGGCCTCTTGAAAAAAAACATCTTAAGGGAAAGTGCTTCAACTCGGACGACGAACTCAAGGACGTTGTGAAGAAAGGGCTCTCGTTACGGCCACAGGAATTCTGGGAACCAGGAATGCTTCGGCGTGGTAATCAATGCTATCATTCAAATCCTATGGTGTATACTTTGAATAAAGTCTTCAGTTATACTCTCAGTGTCATTTCGTACCTTTTCATTTGAACACCTGGTGTGTGTGTGTGTGTGTGTGTGTAATAAAGACTACAGATTTTTTAATCTCAACTCAATTAACAATTTAATATTAAGAACTTCATTATCTAAGAACAGATATAAGTATTAAGAACGTAATTTGACAACAGGAACAATAAAGATATTAGAATTCACTTTGGATTAACATAAACTAACTATAAATGAGGATAATAAGGTGCAAAGCAGGACAAAAATCTATCTCCAATTTACAGCTTTGCGAGTCTAGCATATATATATATTCGATGAAGAGGATGCACTTCGCTTCATTTAATGTTTCCAAACAGTTCTCGAGAGTAAATAAAGCTCGCTGATGGACTTCTTCTGACGACGATGGTTGAATGCAACATGAAGACATCGTTAGTTGGATGCAGGGTGTGAACGAAAAAAGGTTCATAACGCAAGTTCTTGTGCCATTAACATTGGATCAAGATGAGGTTTTAACCTAAGAACGTGGATGACACAAACTTCATCTTCTACGGCTTTCTTCCATACTTAGACTTACGACAGGCTACATCAGATAATCGTCGAGTATTTCTATACGGTCCTAAATAACGCTCGAAAAGCTTCTCGGGCAGTCCAATTTTTCATATTGGTGTAAGCACCCAAACTAAATCCCTTAGCTTGTATGATGACTGGTCGGTGTCTGCCATCATATCAACGTTTGTCATCTACTTGTGCTTCGAGAATATGTAGTTTTACCAATTGCCTAACTTCTTCAGTCCTCATGACAAGATGTTGTACGTAATTGTCGTGCGTTTCAGTATTGTTTGGGAGAATAATGTCGAGCGGCGTCTGTGTATCTCTTCCGGTCGTATCCTGCTTCGCTGAGTTATATGTGAAGGTCACAAAGGATAGAATATTGTCCCAATTTCTTTGCTCGACATTTACGTACATTACAGATATTGGGAATTTGAGAGTATATTTCAAGTTAATAACATGTTAAAACAATTAATCTTTTTAATTTCGGTGAATGAATGTAGTCGAAACAGTGACGTGATGGATTTCCAGTTTAGCTGCTTTAGCATTTCTAGTGAATGAATATTTCCAATCAAAATGAATCAGATTTAGATGTAATTGAAGATATATTAGTATATAACAAAACTGTAGGATAAGTTAAAGTCTTCCTAGGCGTAACAGACCCATCAGCTGTTTTCCATCTCAACGAAAGCAACGATCAAATAGTAACAAATGCCAATCCGGTGGACTCTTTACTCAGTTTAATATATAGAAGCCTTGAATTTTTTTTAAAATTTGAAACAAACATATTAAAAAGAAACTCTGATGTACATATGAGTTTTAAAACAGGAATGAATGGAGAGAAAAGAGTTTTAGTTTAGTTTAGTTTTTATTAATGTCGCACTAGAAGCAACACAATGGCTATTGGCGACGGACCTCGTAATTTTGAACCACGGTCAAGTGACGAGGACGACACCTGAGCTGGCACCCCGCTCTCCTAACATCCATACCACGCCAACGGGAGGACTTTGGGCCCCGAACATATTTAACGTGCATCAGCCCCGGCTACACGGCGGGTCTTTGGCGGCCAAGGATCGAACCCACGACTGAACGAAAACCGCAGGTCGCAAGTCCACGACCTTGACCACTAGGCTACCGCGGCCCGGGAGAGAAAAGAGAGGATATGAAAGTAAATGAATTACTTAAAATGAGGATAAGATTTTGGAAGAGATTTTAAAACTTTTTTCAACTAACCTTATCGTAAGATAAGATTATATCATTTTTATATCATTTTCTTAAAAAACAATTCCTCCCCCCCCCTCAATGCCTCTGATAGACTCTACATTGTATAGATATCCAATTCTCGACAAGAAGTGAATATTATCTTATGTGATTTTTAATTTTTTTTTTTTTAATATTCTAAAATTACAGTAGATTTTATATTATTTAAAAAAAATTTGATGATATGAAAGCTGAAAGTAGGGAAATATAAAAAAATGGTTCTTGTCTGGCTGGTCATACACAAGGATTTCAATATCCTTCCTATTATTAAACACATCAACTATCTCTCAAGAAGATTCTATAATAGACTAGCAAATCGTAATAACCCTCTAATAAGGGTGCTGCTAATTTTTGCTAACAATAATGGAACCTACCAATCTTGCTATAATTATTTCCATCCAATTCCCCCATAACACTTTGCTTTCCATCTAAGGCCCTTTCAATTAATACCTTTATCACTCCTTCAATAGCCTCTTTCCCAGTCAACCATCCCACTCCAAGACCTACATCATCATCTATTCAGCTTTTCATCAGCTGTTTAATGCCCTGTTGCAATCCCTACCTCTCCTCTCTCAACAACAGTCAGATAGAGGCGAATGACAGTCCGGTGGACTCTTTACTCAGTATCATATTCAAGCCTTGATTTTTTTTGTAGTATTAAGACAAGCATATTAAAATGTTTTAATGCCCAAATGAATTTAAAAAAAAAAACATAAAAGAGAAAGGAGAGGAAAGAGGATAGGAAAGTGAATGAATTATTTACAATGTGAAATTTTTAATAGATTTTAAATTTTTTTTTTACTAATCTTATCGTAAGATAAGATTATAAAAAGTATCTATATCATTTTTTAGCCCCTCAGTGCCTTCGATAGACTATGTCAAATCTTCAGCATAAGGTGAGTATTATTTTATATGATTAATTTTTTTTAAAAATTATTATTATTATTCTAAAATTACAATAACTAAAATAGTAATAAATAAAATATTATTTAAACTTTTCTGAATGATGTGAAAGCTGAAGAATAAAGGGAAAAGTAAAAATGGTTCTTGTTTGGCTGGGTGCACAGCGGTGGACAGCAAACTAGTTCAAGAGAGGAGAGGTAGGGATGACGACAGGGTATTAAACAGCTGATGAAAAGCTGAATAGATGATGATGTAGGTCTTGGAATGAGATGGTTGACAGAGAAAGAGGCTATTGAAGGAGTGATAAAGGAATTAATTAAAAGGGTCTGAGTTGGAATGCAAAATGTTATGAGGGAATTAGATTAAAATAATTATTGCAAGATTGGTAGGGTAGGGCATGGGTTCCATTATTGCGAGCAAAAATTAGCTGGCCCCTATTAGAGGGTTATTATGATATGTTAGTCTTTTATAGAATCTTCTAGAGAGATAGTTGATGCGTTTAATAATAGGAGGGATATTGAAATCCTTGTGTATGACAGAATTTCTGACATACCAAGGTCAATTAGTAATCATGCGGAGGATTTTATTTTGAAGGAGCTGTATTTTTTTAATGTGGAAAGGTGTGGCATAGCCCCAAGTAGGAGAAGCATAAAGTAGGATAGGGTGGATTACTTGTTTATAGAGAAGAACTTTGTTAGCAAGAGTTAGAACAGAATTTCTGCCTATTAAAGGTATACAGTTATGAATTTTGGCCCAGCATTTGTCAATTATTGATTGGATATGAAGTTTGAAGGTGAGTTTGGAGTCCAGGATAACTCCTAAGTATTTGATCTCAGAGTCCCAAGAGATTTGAGTTTTTTATTAGGAAGGGGGAGTGACCTTTTTTAAAAATGAGAGCATTAGTTTTATTAGTGTTTACAACAATCCTCCAGAGTGTCATCCAATCCCCTATTTGTTTTAGATGATTTTGTAATTTAACTATTACGTTAACCGGACTATTTCCTTGGGTGAGGATTGCAGCGTCATCTGCGAGTAAACAGAGGCTATTGTAAGGACTCTGGGGGAAGTCATATGTAAACAAATTGTAGCAAATTGGAGAAATTACAGAGCCTTGAGATTGACTGTCTTTTATATAGCATATTGTAGAGAAAGTATTATTCATCTTAACTTGGAATGTTCTATCTTTAAGGTAGTAATTTAAGATAACTATTATGTAGGGAGGATTCAAGATTATGGGCAAGCAGATCAGCTTTTTCTTTATCAGAGAAAATCAGACCACTAATGTAAAACGTTCAGGTCGGATGCTTTGTATTAGATGGGGATATTGTAGTATTTATTAGAAAGTTTTTTGTTCATATTAAAAAGGGAGCTATCTTCGGTACTGAGCTGGTCGGAATAGGTTTTCCCATTTATTGTTTTTAAAAGTATTGATTTCATTTTTAATTTGCCTTTTGAGGTTATTAATTATGGATTTCAAAGGAGGGTATCTAGTGTTTTGTCATAGCTTTCTGTACGTATTTTTCTCTTTAATTAGGTTTCTGATATGAGGGGGAGTCTAAGATGGGGTTTTTGGATGGATCTGGTATTACTCGCATGGTTAATGGTATTTTGGATATTAGTAGTAAACAATATAATTGATTGGTATAGATCAGAGATATTATTAATAATGGGGTTACCTTTTGTGATATTGTATAGAATTTCTTGATAGCGGAACCTATTAGTAGTTGTGAGACTGCGAAGGGGTTTAGAGAGAATTTTATTGAAGGACATGTTCATTAGTATTTGATTATGGTCGCTGGGTAGTTCATTAACACTTTCGATATTGTAGAATGGTATGTTTTTAACGATAGCAAAATCTATTGTAGAGTAATATTGTTATTGTAAAGAAAGTGAGTGGGTGAGTTGGGAGCAGCTATTGGGAGGTTATTAGTGTTGAACATTGCATGAATAATATTACCTTATCTATTTGCCCTGCCTCTGTTCCAGGTCGGATGTTTTGCAATAAAGTCACCTATTAAAGTTCCGGTGGGGTTGTCTAAAAGGATATTGATTAAATCAATATGGTTGATGAGATTATGGGGGGGTGGGAATGGTAAATAGTAGAAACTGTGAAGTATTGGTTGTCTTTGGTATTGATATGGATGGTGGTATTTTCAGATGTGGAGGTATTTTTAATAACCATAGGATGATGAATCCTATTTTTAATTAATATTGCAATACCTCCGCTCTGATGGGTTGATTTGTCAGAACGGTATATATTATAAATTGGAATTTTAAATTTGTCAGAGGGTTTGAGGTGAGTTTCTTGGACTCCTATGATATCTGGGTTGTAATCATCTACTATTAATTTAAATTGTTGGTCAGTTTCCCTTATTTTATCAAACTTAAAATTTTTGAAATTTTTTTTATTTCATTAACGAAGGGAAGACTTGAAGTTTGGCTATCATCGGTGGGTGCGGTGTTTTGGTCGCTTTGGCTAATGCTGTTTTTGGCATTTTTAAGTCGTTCTTCCCAGTAGTTTGTGGTTGGTGGGGGAGAGGAAATGAAATTCATAGGACTTTTGGGGCCAGGAGAGTAATTTATTGTATGATCTTCACCGCAGTTACAGCATTGGGGAGGGGGGTTCGAGAGTTTTGGTGCAGCTATGAGTTGGATGATTATATATATCTCCACATTTCAACATTTAAATTCCCTATTGCAGAATCTAGAGAGTTGAAAATAACTTTGACTGTGATAGCATGGATTGGGTGGGTTTTTTTTTTTTTTTTTTTTTTTTTTTTTTTTACGGAGAGGTTCAATTTTAACTGAAAAGTATCCAATATTATTGATTTCGAAATTTTTGTTGTTGTTTTCTGTTATTGAAAGTGTAACTAAAAATAGAGGGAGTGGCTGGTTATTTTTAGGGGATTTTAAATTATTTAATTCATTGACTATGAGATTATATTCAGCTAATTCCTGAATTATTTTAGCGTGGGAATAATTAATTAGGAGGCATTTAATTATACATTTAAGGATTCCCTTACTACGTAATTCAAATGTGTGAGCTTCTAAATTCCTCTCTTGAACATGATTTTGGATTGTTCTGAATGCTTCAACTGTAGGGGGAAATTTTTTTATAGTCGCCTTTGAACTCGCATTTTGTCAATTTCATCATATTTTCAAGAGTTGCTCTTGGATCGTCAATATTAGCTAAGATGATTGGAGGAGGGGTTTTTTAACTTCCTCTTTCAGTACATCGGGGAATTCTATGTCGTATTCATCATTATTATTAGTTTTTTTTATTTTTATTTTTTATTTTTACTACTTACTGCTTGAGAACTGATAGCGTCCGTATCAGAGATGAAATCATCTTTGCTCTTGATGTCTGAATCTTCATCAGAGAGCTCAGAATATTTGTTGTTTAATGGAAGATTAAATACCTTTTTTTTTTCTTTTTAATTTTTTTGAGATCATATTATACTGCTGTTTGTAGAAAATGCAACACCATGAAAGAATCATCAGAATCAAATGAATTTTAATGCAGAAACGACTTGTACTGATACAAATAAATGATGAAATTTTCAAAACAAAAGAAACAAATTAAGCGTCCGAAATCAGTATTTGGTGCAGCCACCATGCGCTGCAATAAGTGCTGCTATACGACGTGGCATGGAGTCAAACAGATGTTGAATATCTGCTTGAGGAAGAGAATTCCATATCGCTTGTATGCGCAACCAAAGTTCGTCTTTGGAAACTGCAGGACGCGGATCACGAGCGAGACGCCGACCAACCATATCCCACACGTGCTCAATAGGCGACATATCCGGTGAATAAGCAGGCCAAGGAAGAAGTTGCATGCGTTGTGCTGAACAGAAGTCTCGAACAGTCCGCGCAACATGTGGGCGTGCATTATCCTGCTGAAAGATAGCTCCAGGGATGCCTTGAAGGAAAGGAACGACTTCGGGCTGTAGCACTTCACGGACGTACCTGTTGCTATTGAGATTACCCTCAATTCGTATCAAATTGGATCGTCCATGATATGAAATCGCACCCCAGACCATAACTCCGGGTGTTCGACCACTATGTCGTTCAATAATACACTCAGGAAGGCAGCGTTGACAGGCATAACGTCTAACACGAACACGGCCATCATGGGTCCACAAATTGAAGCGTGATTCATCTGAAAAGACAACTTGGTGCCAATCAGCTCGCCTGTCTCTGTGCTCAAGAGCCCACTGCCGACGCAGCCGTCGATGATTCGCCGTGAGGGGAATCCTGTATAAAGGCACCTTTGCACGCAATCCACGGCGCAGCAGACGACGACGAATTGACGAAGCCGACAATTGTACACCTGTAGCAGTAGACCAACGTGCTGCCAGCTGCCTGGAGGAAGCTGTGCGATCATTCACCGCCATGCGGAGCAGGTGTCGATCATCGCGCTCTGACGTCACCTTCTGTCGTCCAGTGCCTGTTTTTCGAGTTGTTCGGTGCTCGTCGGTCCACTGCTTCCAAATTCGCATCACTGTGGAACTGTTCCGCTGCATACGAGCTGCTATTGCGCGATAGGAAAATCCTCCTTCTCGAAGGCCGATTATCCTCCCTCGTTCAAACTCCGTAAGTTGCTTGAATTTCTTATTCTTCCGTCGTGGAGGCATACTCAGGTCTCACTAAACGTTTGCCACTAACAAATAATCATAGACTTTTTTCAACGTCCCGCTACAGCACTTTATTTATACGCTTTCAGCATCAATTCAGAGGGCGCTGCGCGCGCCGCGCACGCGCGATGGCTCTGAAACTTTATTAATTTGCATAATATCCTATAATTGACATTTGCTGCGAATTTCATTTGATTCTGATGATTCCTTCATGGTGTTGCATTTTCTACAAACAGCAGTTTAGTAATTCTTTTGGGAGAATTTAATTTTCTTTTACTTTTTACTTCGTGAAATTCATTATCTTTACTTACAGTTATGATGGTAGGAGTTGATTTTAATTTTGAAACGCATTTTGAAGCGTTTTCAGATGCTAGTTCTTAAATAGAGTTTCAAATTTTTCGTTAGCTTCCTGTTGCGATTTTTCCATCTGTTTTATTTTGAGCTCTAGGTTGGAGATAGTAATATTTAGAATTCGATTTTCATTTTTAAGATGATTCATAATATCATCTTGGGTTGTGTTTTCTATTTCGTTTGCTAATATTGTAAGAGTTTCGGAAACACTGGCTGGGCAGTCCAAACATGAACCATTTTCAACAGAATCAATGAATTTTCTTAAGAAGGGGAGAATTTGATGAAAAGTGCCTAAGTCGTGATTAGAGAAAAAATCATTACAGGCTTCAGGAGTAACTATCGAGTCACCGAAAATGGCACTTACCTCCTCTGGTTTCAGCAGTCCAGCAACAGTCGATTTGAGTTTCTTGTAGCTGCGCATGGTAATCCACAGCAATGAATCCAGGATAGCGAATTTTTATGAGTTAAAAAAATATAGGTCTAAGAACGCACAATGTTTAAAGGTGCTTAGCACCAACTAGCAAGCTAACCCACCAAAGGGGTTAGCATATGAAAGTTCAAGATAAAAAAAACAGTCTAAATTCACTAAAACTTATATCACGGAAAATCACAAGAATATGCAAGAAAATACTTGCATGAAAAAGTCCTTATGCTCTCCTTTCTCGAACTGGTTTGCTAACCATTGTTATACACTCAGCCAAACAAAAACCTTTTTCCACTTTTCTCTTCCTTCTTCAGCTTTCACGATATCAAAAAAAATTTAAATAATATTTTATTTATTACTATTTTAATTTTACAATTTCTCCTCTTGCTGAAGATTATACATAGTTTATCGAAGACACTGAGTGGCTTTAGGAATGATATAAATATTTTTTATAATCTTATCTTACGATAAGATTAGTAAAAAAATTAAAATTATTAAAAATCTCATCCTCATTGTAAACAGTTCATTCACTTACCTATCCTCTTTCCTCTCCCTTTTCTTTTATGTTTTTTAAATTAATTTGTGCATTCAGCATATTTTAATATGCTTGTTTTAATACTACAAAAAATCAAGGCTTCAATATGACACTGAGTAAAGAGTTCACCAGACTGGCCCTCGTCTACTACTAAAGTTTGCCGCTTCTGCTCAGTATTTATGAAAAGTTTAAAAGAACAATTAGAAAATTATTTAAACTTAAATAGGCTATTATGATTAAGTTATTAGGTTGGGGGGAGGTAAACGGCAGGACTATTTGCAGAAAATGCTGCAACCATTCTCTTCGAGGTGAAGGAAATAGCTATTTTATTCGTTTGTAGAAATCAATATCAGTGAAGATTTGAAGTTATTGTTGGGTGATATTACGGAGGTTTAAGTGGCCGAAGCCATTTGGTGGTTTTGTATGCAAAGTTTTGTTTATTATTTATATCCGTGAATATGATTTGAAAATGATCAGTGGATTTGCATGATTTTTCAATGGATATGAATATACTTCTCGACAGCTTGGTGATAAAATTATCAATGAGTTCAATTTGCAGGTCATTGTGTATTACAGAATTTCTGACGTACCATGGAGCTTTTGTCATGATTCTGAGTATTTTGTTTTGTAATGTTTGTATGTGTTTCAGGTGGGTCGGGGCTGCCGCCCCCTAAACAGTGGAGGCGTAGGTAATAACTGGGCTTAAAATCTACCTAGAGAGTAGGACTTTATTTTTGAGTGAGAGTGGTGAGTGTCTGCCATTAAGAAAAATGCAGGGGGGGATCTAATTCCAGAATTTACCTTTTAAGTGTTTTATGTATTTGGAATAAGTCAACTTTTTATCGATGAGCAGACCCAGATATTTAACCGTCAATATCCAATTGATTTCTTCGTCGAAGAGGTGTAGGTGAAGTGTGGAGTTTTGTCTTCCTTTGTGGAAGAGTTATTGCTTGTGATTTTTCAACATTTATGGCCATTCTCCAGTGTGTAAGCCATTCCTCCAGGGTGTGTAGATAGTGTTGCATTGCTTTGACTGTGAGTTTGAAGATGTAGCCCTGGGCTAACATTGTGGAATGGCACTCGTCTCTATCTGTTTGCTGTTGTGTGTGACGGAACCACAATTGGACGGATACCACATTGGAACGTTAATTGCTCTGTTTGGCGATCTTGTCCCATTTCGAAAAAATCTTCAACCCCTATAAGTAAAAATTCCCTACGAAGAACTTGGAATATTTATCATTTCCATCAGAAAATTGTAGAAGCTTTAAATTTATTTTCTTATTATACATGAAAACAAAATTTTCCATGTTTATCTACATAACCACTCAATTTTTGTATCAATCCAGTCAGCTCCTCTCATTTGAAGTGAACTGATATAAATCGTGTTTATTTCAATTTAGCTTTTTTGCTTGTGAAAACGCTGTTTTGTATTGTTGCTAAATGTAATAGCCTTTGTTTCTCTATTTCCTATAAAATCTTACAGTCAATACTTTCCTTTAAATATTTATTGTATATCTCCACTTAAATGATCAAAATGAAATTTATTTGCAAATTCAAGAAATTACTTTATTTTTCCAGCAAACGACTTTTTTCGACTGATAAAATTACCAATGAATCTATTCGTATTATGAAAAATGATCTTTTTAATAAAGAAAAATTACGGCAACAATCCTTAATAACTCGCGTTGAAAAATTAGAAGTTAAGTATCGTGGTGTACCATCAGATTGTACACTTATTATGAATAAAAATATGTCTACTCCATATAATTGTGCAATGCACATGCATGAAATGCTGTGTCAGAGATCAGTTCTTGCCGAAATAAATGGACAGTTATGGGATATGCACAGACCTTTGATAGAAGAATGTGAATTGAAATTGTTGAATTTTCATACTTCTCCTGAGGCCTTAAATAAAGTGTTTTGGAGAAGCTGTAGTTTTTTGTTGGGTTCAATTATTGAAAAGGCTTTTAAAGATGAATACTTCGTTGATCTTCACAGCTGGCCCAAACCGAATATAAAGAGTGGGAGTTATGTTTATGATGCTGATATAGGCATCTCAAATTGGACACCTTCAACAGAGGAACTAAAAACCCTTACTACCATGTTTTGTAAACTTGTTAATGAAGATAATAATTTTGAAGTGCTGGATGTATCTGAATCATTAGCAATGGAAATGTTTCAGCACAATCGTTTCAAAAGTCAGCAAATACCTCATTTAGCTAAGAATGACTCTGTGACATTGTATCGAGTAAAGGATCACATTGATATCAGTTGTGGTCCAATGATAGCTAATACGAAAGTGGTAGGTACTTCGCAAATCACAGCTATCCATCACTTAGACAGAGACTGTGGCTACAGATTCCAAGCAGTGTCCATCCCAAAACAGTTAACATTAAATAGTTTTGCTTTTAGTATTCTTGCTGATAGAGCTAAAAAATTGAATGAAACTGGACTAGTAACAGACTTGGAAGAGAAAAATAGTGCATTAGGATAAAACAGTATTATTGTTGCTTATGTATTTAATTTTTTCCTACATAATTCTAGAATTTATCATAAATAATTTCATTTATAAAGTTAAAAACAAAACATGCAACTCATTTGTATGGAAATCTTGTAAGAAATATCAATAAATATGTCTCAGTATTTGAAGAGTTTTAATTAAAAATGATTCCAGTAAATTTAGAAATATCAGGAAATCTTGACAAATTTGTTTCTGTACAACAAATATATCAAAGTGAATTTAATCTGATAAGAAATTACATTAGGTAAATTCATGCCTATAAAAATGTAATTGATTTCAACTGCTTTGAAAGAATAATATTCTTGAACTTAAATTTTATTTCAGAGGTGTTATAGAAGATAGATGAATAAACTAATCTATATTTGTACTAAATTTCCATCTTTAACATATATAGAATGTATTACACAAAAAAATTTAAATGTTCACTAAGCAAATGTATTCTTATTATGTGTATTGTAGTCAAATTTTCCTCTTGCTGTCATGTACACAGTATCAAACTTTAATATGGTTAAGTTTTTTTTTATCCACCCTTACATTTGTTTCTCAAAAATTTGAAAATGGCGCCTTTTATGTTTCTTTATATTATAATTTTTCTGTTTTTACATGTATTTATAAATTTATTATGGATCTGTTTAAATATTTTTATTACCCTGGATTTTTAAGTTAATTTTCCTTATTAAATGCGATTTGTACATAAAATCATATTTCATTCCTGATCTAGTTGATAATTTAAAACTCAATTCAATACATTTGCAAGTTTTTACTTTTCTTCAGTTCTGAAACCATTTCACATTAATTGCCACGTTTTATCTGTTGAGGCTCAAAGTCCTACCATCGGCATGGCATGGAAGATTGGAGAGGAAGGTGTAATCCTCGTCACTTGATTGAGGTTTGTTGCAAATAGCCCTTGTGTTGCTTTCATTGCAACGTTAATAAAATCAGACCAATCATATTAATTGTGGTTGGTTATTGAAATGAATTATTTTGTTAAATATTTTTTTTTCTTATGAACATGCAATACATATCTGATTCTATATTTACACAATCATTCAAAATACCTAGAAAAATTTCTTCACATTACACTTCTTAAAATTGTCAGTTATTTTTAGGTTAAGGCTCAATATTTATTTAAATCAGGAATTCACTGAATTATAACTTCAATACATACAGAAATATTGGTAATTTTGCAGGTGCAAATCTTGCTAGTAGATTTTATTGGCGACAACCCACAGTATACAGATAAAAAATTGTATTTCCATTTGGCGTCGGGTGTATCATTTTTGGTGAACTTATTGCTGGCAAAATATTGTCTAAAATCATTTAAGTTTAATGATAAAAATAAAAAGTACCCTTTGATGTGAATGAAAATGAAATTTATTAATTCTGCCAGTCAACAAATGGAAAATTAAAACAATGCCAATTAGTAACTTCTATCACATTTACATTGTATTTTAAACTGTGCATGTCACCCCAAGGGTTAATCTTTTCAATTAAATTGAATTTATATCAAAATGCTGAGTAAAGTTTTTCACATACTACTGAACATATTGATATTGACTCAAATATTAGAAAATATCTTTAGTGTTAATATCTCATTAATAAAATCCAAGCGATCCTTCTCTATTTTCGACCCTCCTTGTCAACCAATTTTAGTCTTTTCTTCACATCTAGACCACAACTAAATCTTGTTTGGCACAGCTTAGCTATATCTGGCTCGTATGCCAATAAGCTTTACATTCACTAACTCACTCAGTAATAAAATTTGTGAAATCCAGACCATTAAAATCATTTATATTCATATTTTAGTGATGGAATAATACTGCAGGCTTTCATAAACACATTTGTAACTTGGTGATAGATTATAAAAGAATTTAATTATCAGATTATTTGATCTATTTTTGTGCATTGATGAATCAATATATATATATATTCCTTTTAAAATGAAAATTTATGTAATACTGTCATTTTTATAAAATGAAATTTGTAATGATTTAAAATTTTGAGATTCTAATGGAAATTGTTAAGTATTACATTGTATTTTTTCTGATATTCTTAAAAAACTAGAATCATTCATTTATTTTCCTTAGATAATTATATTTTTTGCATGAATTCTTCAAGAAAATATTGATTGTATAGATACAAAATTGAGTATACAGAGTAAAAGCAATTAAGTCCTAAACATTATTTCCAAAATAACTTCACCAAGACTTTATAAAATTTGTCTGGTCTACTTTAAATTTCACTTTGGCTGCTGTAATATGTAAGCAATGCAAATAATCTTTTAAAAATTATATACTTAAGTCTTAGTAAGTCTATATGAAAAAAAATTCATTTATCACTTAAAACAAATAGGGCTTTGATGTCAAATTTTTTGGGGCTATTTTTATTAAATTGACTTATTACAATAAAGACAGATAAATGGAAAATATGATTTAGTACTGCTTGCATTTAACAGTACCCATACAAAAGATAAATTAAGAGCTTGAGATTAACGTTAGAGTATACACTAGTATAATACTTATTCAATATTGCAGCCCAAATAGTTACTTATAGACATAAGTTTTTTCATCACTTTTTAGAAGTAAAATGTGAGGAAGTTGAAAGAAATTTTGAAAAGATTTAATAATATATGAAACAAAATTAAGTCATTTATCAAATCAAAAAAAAAATATATATATACAAGAACTTGGTAATGAAAATTGGCATTTTTAATAAATTTGATTGCTAATTAGATGAGTTAAACATTCATCTTCCAAGTGAATGCAATATTTGAAATGGAAATTGAAACTATTGCAATCTCAAATTAAGGCAAATAATTTTAATTCAATTAAGGCAATTTGATACATTGGTTGAACACTGTTCAGTAAACAAGAATTTAAGAGCAAGTTTTAAAGAGTTCCATAAAAATCCTCAATTTTTTAGAATATATGTGACTCCATTTGATTTTCAAATGGAATACATAATGTTACTATCTGACATTCAACATATCTTTATGGGACTTTTATAAGATATATCTATCTTCCTACAGAATAACACCTTTATAATTATACCTTGCCTTATGTTCTGGCTATTGGAAAACACCAACACTTGTAAACATTTTGAAAACTATAAATACTTCCATCAAACCAAGTTTCGAAATATAAATCAAATATCTTACTATTTTATTGTCTTTCATTTTTATAAAATAATGAAGTTTAAATTTTTCCAATATATTAATTATACATATATTTTCCTCATCAGCTCTAGTTAGTATGAGTATATTTTATGCATTTACCAAAAATGAATTGTCTTTTCGTGTGACCTAGGGAAGTTAAGTCCTTTATCAATAAAATTCTATCAGTTACATTTATATTAACTATTAATATTTAATGTTTTGAAAATATAACAAACAACATGCTTTAATAAATTCAGTTTTCAACATCTAAAACAAACTGTTATATATTCTGTGAAGGAATTCGTAGTCTTCAATATAAAATATTTCACAAATATTCTTAAAAGAAAAAGTTTCACATTTAAAATTATTCTATACATAAAAGTTTCAATCCAGCTGTTGCTTTTTAAAGAGTACTTTCTCACAAAAAAAAAAAAAAAAATTCAGGTTATTTTAATTTTCTTAAATCAATTCATATACACTTGAAAAATGATTGTTTTTAAAATATTCATGTTCATAAATGCCTATATTAACAAACAAAAAAAATGTTTTATTAAAACTTTTGAAAATATTTTAATATACATTCTTTGATGTTATGTATCACATAATTTATGTATTCTTCCTCTCTTTTTTTAGAATTTAAAAATCGCATGATATATTTTTAATAGAAGTGAAAAATGCAAAACTTAATTTTGCTATTTTTATTGCTAAGTTTAATTTTTATCATTCAAAATTGAATTTTAATTTTACTTTATTCATATTTGATGAAAATGTTTCATTCTCAAAGAAAAACTCATGGTTAGATTTTAAAAAACAATATTTTACTTAACTTTATACAAAATATTTTAAAATTAGAGTTAAATATATTTAAAAAAAATTAAGTTAATATTGTCTGTGTGTATGTGCTTTACTTAAGGGGAAGTTTCATTCTTTTCATTTTTCAGAAAGATAATTAATAAACCTTAAACCACAGCACATTTCTTTAGCTTTATTATAATTTTGACTTTTAATTCACATTTGAATAAATGATGCAGTTTATTTATTCAAGTTTCACATATATTTTTCATATATATTTTTATTCTCATTTATTTATTCTAGTTTCACACATATTTTTTTGATTACTGAATGCTTATATGAAATATACTTATATATGTTAAGAGTTTTTTAGATGCACTTTTTATTTCCTTGCAAAAAAAAAAAAGAATTTTGCATTATATTGGTCGAATTCAATAACTGAATATCATACACTTCATACATATTGTTATATGATGTAAGAAAATACATAACTCTTACAGTACAATTAAATATATATGTATGTATAATATAATTAGAAGAAAAAAAAATCTCAATAATGCATCTATTTTGGATGTAACAGTAAAAAAATACTATTAAACAATAAATTTAAAGAAAAATATTAAAAACTTTAATCAGGACTTTCCCTTTACATCTAATTTATAAATTATAACTCTGCCAAAAAAGTCTGTACTACTATTAAAAACTATTTTAATAGAATTTGTAACAGTATTTGGCAATCGAAATACCTACAAAAAATTAAGGAAAAAAAGCATGAATTTGATACTTTAAATATGGTACTATATACATTTCCAAAAAAAAAAAATCTTACATAATGAGATCTATAACATTGAAAACAGAAAGAACTGTAATTTTTTAAAGTATCTAGCTTAGTAAAAATTTATTTAACTAAAAATTACCCATCCATACTAAAAATAATTATTAAATTTTAGAAAATATTTTATAAAAATCTGTTAATACATGTGATTTTCATGCAAGAATATTTCCTTTAAAATAAAATAATTTTATATAATTTATTACAATTTGGACTAAAATATTTAAATAACAATTTAACATGTTCACTGCAACCAACTTGCTAGCAGATTTCTTCAGAATCCACATTAAAAATAAAGTATACAACTCAAGATAGTTGACCCATGTCCCACAACATCACCAGCATACAATATGGCATCATTCTAACATGTCGATGGCAGTGAATATATCAAAATACCCAGTAAATATAAAAATTTATTTAAAAAATCATCTTGATTAATTATATGTAATATGAGCAAAATTAGAAAATTATCAAACAAGCAAATCACATTATCTGCAAACACAAAAATTATTTTTGTTCATAATTTATGAAATTAAAGATATTATTGAATTCTTTTTAGGAGATGAATATCAGTGAAACTTGGTATGCATGTTATATGTGTGGCCTAAAAATAAGTAAACAACAAAAATTAATACTTCAAATTTTATTTGATAGATGTCAATTTTCATGTACAAGAAAGAATGTGATGCAAATTTGGATGGTTTAAAAAGTCAGTAGTCAATACCATAAAATCCTTCTACACCTTACCATTAGAGAACAAAGATGAGCATTACTGGTGATCTTTTTCTTTATAATCAGAATAGCAGTAATTTACCAACTGCAATGTGAGAATAACAATGCTTGAAAAGCTTACAATAAGAACCTAAATCAAAGCAGACTTTGAAAAAGATGTTTACTACATTCAAAGAGACTAGGGAGTTGGGAGTGCTGAAAAGCAAAAAATGGAAACAGATTTCAAATAAAACTGTAAAAGAAGTCAATCTTCCCATGGATAAAAGGGCATCAGGCTCCAATTATTCTTTGACAAATGCTTGAGCAGTATCAAGTGATTTGTCTCTCACTTGGTCTATAGTATAAAAGGTTATTTGAGCCATTGTAAATTGGAATCCATACATCACATATATAACCAGATCCACATATAAGTTATGAATCCTGCAGAACCAAACAAATAAACTCAATTTGCTAGATTTTTTTTTTTTTTTTAACTAGATAAGCCATTACAAAACATGGCTTGGAACATTTTGAGTTTGGATGAGATACATTTTACTCCAGATGGAGCAGTGAATACTGCGAACTGTCTCATATGGAGTACTGTGAATCCTAATGTTGTGCATGAACAGTTTTTGCATTCTGATTATATTACTGTACAATATGGTTTTACTGCTGATTTCATCCTAGATCCCTTTTTCTTATTTATTTTTTTCTTTTGAGTAGAACACTCCTTATGGCCCTCAAAGGTGTTTCATTATGGATGCCTGTTACTGTGATCTTTTTTCAGCGACAAATATTTCCTGCTTTACAAGAATGAGAGTATTTAAAGACTACTGTCTTTATATAAAATAATGCACCACCTCACATTTCTCAACCATTGTTTTCTACCTACTTTGGATCAGATCAGTTTTTGACTACCTGGTTTCCTCTTTCTTTGGACTTGAATCCATGTGATTTCTAGCAGTGGAGAATCCTGAAAGATTCTGTCTATGGAAAAAGAATAGACTCTGCATGGAAAGAAAGCATAACAAATCACTGCAATTTGTTAAAAAACCTTTCATGTTATTATTGAACTCAATATAAAAGGCTTTGAACATGTGCTGGATGCACAATAAACATAAACTGTGATTAAATAGTTTTTGTATTTGCAATTTGTGTTTTTGTTCTTTTCCTTTTTCACTAAGTGGTCAAAATTGGAGCTATTATTTTAATACTGCAGATTAATTTTCACCACAGTCCACAAAACGCATATACTATGTTTTATTGACATTCGTTTTAACCAAAACAAACTCTACATAGTTTACAGCTATTTTGTGTTTAATATTATCATAAGCTACATTTAGATTATACATATTTACTTTAAAAAATTAAATGTCTATAATTTCGCAATAAAATATATATAATTTTTAGAATTATTTTCTAGATTTTAAAAACTTAAACTAAGAAGTGAAAAAAAAATTTAGAATTTGAAAAATCATAGTTCCAAGAAGTTTCAAAATTTTTCCCCCATAGAAAGCATAATTTTGAATAAAATTATGTACTTGTTAATACACATATTGAAAATCAAATATAATTTTTTATAGTGAAAAAAGTAATCTTGAAAGGATATTTGTAGAGCATTACTGTCTTCAGGATAAAAAGAACAAATTCTACTCATTTCTTCATTAATATTTCCTTCAATCCAACAGTCTTTGCCAGCAAATCCTCCTTGGAACTGAATATGCACTTCTTCAATAGTTTCACATTTTGGAAAACTCACTCGTAACCATTGTGGGCTCCCCTGAATGTAAGTAAAGGTTAGTTTTAAAAATACAGAAAAAAAAAGAACTTAATATTTTATGCTTGTATTATTAATGATTTGGTATTGTTCAATTAAAAAATTTCTCTCTCTCTTTATTTTTTTATTTTTTCTAATTCCGATAAAAATCAGAATCATCCATGTGTATGAGTGTTACTATGTCTAGTTCATTTTAAAATTACTTTAGCTACGAATAAATTAGCCAAAAGTTAAAAAAAAAATTCCCTAAGACTTATAAAAATAGAAGTTTCAAAACAATTTTCTTAACATTACCATTTTCATAAAAGCATGCTTTTGTTAACTAATAAATAACAAATTGTGTACAATTTTAAAAAAGAAATAAACAGGTGTATAAAATTACCAAGCACTTCATAAGTATGCACACATATATCACAATTAATTTAGTGTAAATAATGAAAAATTTGGGTGAGGAACAACAGACAGTGAATTGGATGAGGAACAACAAACAATACTAAGTGGATTGTATTTCACAGTTATAAAGTAAGGAAGAATAATGCTGTCACATGTATTAAAAGCCTTTCTTCCTTTTTTCATTAAAACAAGACTTCTAAATAAATTTAATTATTTTTAACTACCCTTACAACAGTAATAATAAATACAATAAGTAAACTAAACATCATACTATTGACAATTATTTTACTAAAACTACATGATATGTTATTGACAACTGCTTAGCTACACAAACACAAAAAGCATTTGTAATTTTAAACCATATTCTATCAATAAGGATGACACAAGAATTGACAAAACTGCACATCCTATCAATTTAAGGACATTAAAGTCTAAATATATATGTAACATGCAATCAAAGTAAAGCAGCAACCGTTAAAGTAAGAATTTCAGAAGTTTCTTATTTTATAAAAAAATTAAAAACTGAATGGCACAGAAGAAAGTTCATTAGATTAAGAAATATATTTCCGACTGTTGCCAAGTAACTAGAGCTTTATCCTTTACTTAATCCAGCAAAATGTAAAAATAGATAAATTGCAGCTAATTATAAGCAAGATTTACATTGAAATTTATTCCTGAAACTTTCAAATGAAGTCCCCATATGATATAGATACAATACAAAAGTAGCACAAAGAAAATTTGGTACTCTTCCATTTTGCAGGTGCAAATCTCACCATGTAGACTTTATTGTCAACAACACACAGTATACAAATAAAAAAATGTTTATGTGAAACTGAATTACTTTGAATTCAACTGACGCCATCTGCCGTTAGTTGTATCATTTTTAGTGACTTTATCATTTGCACCGGCCAACTGAATATGTTAAGTAAAAATATCCAAAAAACAAAGGTAAATCACAGTAATTTCCATTAAAATATCCTTTTTCCTTTTCAGATAATGTTTATATTTTTTCCCCAAACCCAAATATATTTGCATTTATTTCAGACAAATATTAATACATTCAGTACACCTAAGTATCAATACATCTTCATTATAATGCGTTAACTATTTAATATAGATTAATACATTTACTATTATATATATATATATAGTTTTCTGTAACAATGCATTTTCAAAAATAGGAACTGATGATTAAACAATTTTGCTGTAGAAATTGATAAATACTATGACCACGAAAAGAACTATAAGAAAATTTGGTTAATGTCGGGAATAGGGTGTCCCCTAGGCGATTGGTGACTTTTGGGAGCGATAATTGGCGATTTGGGTTATGGTGACCCGAAGCATACTCAATGCTTTAGTCACACATGTTTGGCGATCTATCTAGGAAGTTGCCAAGTTTTGTTGCTAATCTCATACGGGACACCCTATTCCCAACTTTAACTGAAAATTTACAATAAATAAAAAAGTAATATTTAATTGAATTCATTACTTGAGTACTTAATATACTTCATTAATAAAAATAAACAATGCAAGATTAAGTATGGAGCATTACTTTTAAAAATATCAAAGATATGAACATGTGGAAAAGATAAATTTTATGGCTAATTTATATATATAAAAGAGACATAAGTATACATACTTGATCGGAATTCCAACAAGTATCATCACAAGTATCAATCATGTATTGCTTGCCAAACTCCTTGGCATTTTTATTTAAAACAGAGCTGACTCTGAAAACAGAAATATAAAAAGATGATAAAGATAAATAAAATAAATATAATAAAAGGATGACAGTATAAGAAGATGCCAATAAATTTCTATAATCTTTGAAGAGAGAGTAAAAGTAAAAAAAAAGTAAAAGAGAGTAAAAAAAGTAAAAGAAAAGAGAGTTTCAGATGTGATCACCATAGAATAAATGGTACTTGTCTATTATAGCAGGGCCTGATGATTAATCGCCAAACGACTATGAAATATCGCCAATTAGGTTGTATAAAAAAATAGGCTTCACGAGTTTGGCATTAATTGTAATTTGATGGGCACCGCTATAACGGACAAGTACCGAATCAATATAATATATATATTTAAATTGCAAAAATGAACAACCAAAATCAAATACATTTTTAAGCAAAATGTGTATAGATTAATATTAAAAATATCAGTTAATCCCAATTGCAAGCCTGATTTTTTGAGAACCCCATCCCTTCGATTTCAAGCTTAATGTAAATTCCTCCTTTCTCACATGAAAAATATCCCTACAGCAACAGAATAATTTCTTTCAAATTTAGTAGCATGTTATACAGCTTGTTAAGCTAGTCCATAGAGTTTCTTTTAATTTAGAATGTTTGCCTCCATCCTTAATTAGTTAATTTTGAAGACATTTATATTCTAGATATATGAATGAATTACAGAATGTTCATACTTTTGTCTAACTTACATTTTAATAAATTGAAAGTTTTCAGATTACTTTAATTATTTACGAAAATATATATTTTTTACTACTGCATTTCCAATCACAATGTGTTTTTAATTTAAGAAAGAAAAATATTTTAATTGATATTATAGAAATATACATCTTAATTTAGAACTACATAAACAAGTTTGTTGTATGTGCCACAGGTAGAAACAAAGCTAAGCAAGATTTAATATAAGGATATAAAATTCATTGTATGAAATGTTAGTGCAGCTGTTTCATTTTCTCAAATGATATGGAGTTAAAGAAGACTTTGAACAATATGCTAATAATATTTCACAATTTTGTCTATTTTAATTAGAACTCGAAAATAATGTAACAGTTCCCCCCTCAGTAAATTAGCTCTGCCAATAAAATTTTGCAACTGAATTGTATTAAAAGTTGAGTACTCTATTCTATAATCAGGCACTTCACCTATCCAGCCTTTCAGTAATCTGTCGTTTTTCTATTGGTTGACTATTAAAAACAGAACATTCTTTGCAACTATAGTTATTTCGAGTGTTTGACATTTTAATCGCGTATATGAATCCAAGCTTTAGACGCGATAAGCACGGATTCATATATGCGACGGATTGCCCAAAAAGATTTCGCCAAGTCTTTATACTAAAGTGTTATATCATGAAATGAAGAGTTATTTTAATTTTTTTCATTCACAATGCCAAAGAACCAGTTTAAGAGAAAAAAGTATTCTCACTTTGAAATTTTAATTTACCTAAGAGAACAAGAATCTGTAATAACTGATGACATTAAGAATTTTCAAAAATAATCCAAGTGAAAAATTAAAGGTTTGTACACGGTAAGAGTCTAAGGCAAGTAAGATTTTATTATACCACATGGAATAAACAAAATGGAAACAAACTGATTGATTGATTGGTAGTATGGGATGCAACACTATAAAGACTATAAAACGCACAACATAAATTTTATAAATTTATGTGCAGCGTTATAAAGATAGAGCAAAATTTGCATTGAGCTTTCATCAGGCGCTTTTATCTGCTCACTCAAATGAAAACAGCTTGTTTCTTATTGGTGCATGTATGATACTAGGATTGTTCGGAATGTCTGATTTGGCGTTGTAGCACTTTTTTATTCATTTCCAAAAAACTTTCGAGAGAAATATAAAAAAAAATTTCCTTTCTAAATCAAAAAATTCATAGATTTGATTTCATTGTGAAACATGTTTTACATCAGCTAAATCAAAATTATGTATTAAGGCTCCCTTCGAGCGATTCCGAAACTAAGAATCGACGAAAGCTCCCTCTACTGGGAGGGGGGAAGGGGCGTTACTTGGTGCGGACAAAGTACTCATACAATACTGGTCATATGGAGCAGAAGTAAATAGTTCTCTTATAAAAGAGAAACTACAAGCTTTATTTTTCTTAATTTTTCTTATTTCGCTTGAATTCAAATTAGGAACTTCTTAGATGCTTTTAATTTTTTCAATTTTGCTCTAATATTTTCCATTTTCTTATATTTATGTTTTGACAGCTATCATGAAGTTTGAAAATGACGTCACAGGGTAATAAATATTTCCTCTAGACAGAACTGAAAGAAGTAGAGATGTTTCCCCACCTCGATTCTTCCCCTTCTATCTCCCCCTCCATTCAAAACAAGAGAAAAAGGGGGTAATTTGATCTCCATCGTTCTTTTACGCAGTATCTTGCAAGCTTTTGCGGTAGGAATCGGTCCCTCCTGAGGCTAAATTGCCCTTCTGTGTTGTTCAAGTGTTTGAAAGCTATCCCAAACTAGGAAGAAACTGGTTTTTTCATTGCTTCAAAAATAGTCATTCTTCCCTTTCGACAACTTTTTTTTACTCCTTTTTTCATGCCTTCTAATTTCAAAAAATCTGTTTCTACTATTTCATTTTTTTCAAAATCGTATCACTTGATTTATAAAAGATCGACAATGTTAGCGATATTCCAAATTTTGTGTTTACTGATTAATTATATGAAAATAAATTTTAATATAATAAAATGTTCTATATACAAAATTTTGCAAAGAACAGATTTTGCCACCCAAAGTGCGCTTTTTTTTGTAATTATTATTAAATTACTCAATTAAATATTAGAATTAAAGTAAACGATAAAATATCGAGAAATTGACTATAGTAAACTTTTCCGATATTAAAATTAAAGGAACCAGTAAATTATTAAATTGATTTTATTTTAGCTAAGTGTAATTAAAATCAAAGCAAACGATAAATTATTAAATTGAATATTATATCAACTATATGTAATTAAAATTAAAGGAAATGACTAATTATTAAATTGAATATTATATCAACTATATGTAATTAAAATTAAAGGAAATGACTAATTATTAAATTGAATATATTTAAACTATATGTAATTAAAATTGAAGCGAACGATTAAAAATTGGAAAGTGATTTCGTACGCAAAAAGTGATCTGGTTCGCCAAAATTGACCTAACTAAAACAATAGCCCCTTAGGTGGCTAAAAAGCTGAAATCTGGTCAAAATAAATTGCTCAGTGATGTTGCTGCATTGTCAGTATGTGGTTGTATTAACTGAAATAATTATTTGAATTTTGTTGCTGATATTGTATCCAATTCTAATTGCCCCAATAGGAAAGAAAATTTATATCAAGGCATTTGCTTTTATTAAGAGTTGTAACACTGTAATTTACCACTACCTTCCATGTAACTATTAAACGGTAGCCAGATGGCGCCACATGTTCTTTTTTGGCGAGCAGGACGACTAGCGAGCGCAAGCGCAATCGAAGGCGAAAGACTTGGTAAGAAGAACGATGTAGTGATGTTCGTGAATCTGTGTTTTATATTTATGTATTTGTATCCTGTCCTGTGTTGTGAAACGTGTCGAGCATTAAATAATGTTTGTTCCTGAAACCATCCTGGCTGTTCATTATTTCGTCCTGAAATAATTTCAACATTGGAAGGATTACATTGCCGCCCGAACGTGTGGCATGACTCGTCCGACATTTTTTTCCCTTTGATCGGCTCACTACGTGTACAAGTTTCTGTGTGTGTCGCCCCGACACTTATTTTGAAAGTGCTATGTGAAGTGCACTTCTGTTTTATTTGAAGAAATATCATCCGATATTTAAAGTGAAAATTGCTTGATTTATATTTGAAGAAATATCATCCAATATTTAAAATGGAATAGAAGAAATATCATCCGATATTTAAAATGGAATAGAAGAAATATCATCCGATATTTAAAGTGGAAGATTGCGTGATTTATATTTGGAAAAAAAATATATCATCCGATATTTAACGTAAAATAGAAGAAATATCACCCAAGATATTTTAAAGTAAGAATTCGAATTCATCGTCTTTTGTATGAAGTACTCGATTTGTGTGGAAGAAATAACATCCGATATTTCTGTGCGTGAGTGAAAATCCTTGTTTGCAATAATCATACTTTGATTTATATAATGTTTCAAATCTAGTTATTTTACTCTTTCCATACTTGATATATTTATAGTTTTCAGAAAATTCTATTTTTGTGTGATTTTAAAGATCTCGTTCCTTGAGTATATATATTGTTGGTTAATTGATTTTTTCTGCACCAGTTTCTTAAAATTTTATTTTGTGTTTTCACTAAAGTTATTTAAACTATATTGGTCTATCAATTGTAATAAAATTTAAATAAGCATATTTTAAATATTAGAAAGTATTATAGTATAATTTGGTTAGAATGATAAGAATGTCACTGTTTTTTGACACTGTTGCTTATAAATGAATGATTGTTAAGCATTCTGGCAACTGATTATTTATATTCTGATTATATGATGTGTAGAAATTAAGTGTTTTCAGAATATTATATTTCTTTTGTCATAACAACTCATAATTTTTTGCATTTAGCTTTGTAAATGTTTTGTATAATAAGCAATTCTATATTCTTAGTATCACATGATATATAATTTCAACTATTTCAACGTGTAACTGTTTTTCATGCTTTATTTTATACTTTATTGTACTCTTGAATTTCATGAAATTTTATTTAGGTTTTCTCAAAATCTATATATGTGGAATAATTTTGTTTATGTGCACTTCCATGTGAAATTTTCTATTGGTTATATTTCTGCTACAAGGAAGGTAGTTGTTTAATGAGTATTTAATTCTTAATTAGTTGATTGGGAAAACTAACTGAACTTATAATTTTAAGCTTACATAAAAAAAAAAAAAGACTTGCATTTAGATAATTGTATTAGATAAAATGGCATTTCTCTCGAGAGGCAAGAAGATTGACCTTTACAACTTAGCAATAGAATTAAAAGTTTCTGTTACTTCTGATGATAAAATTATCGACTTACGTGACAAAATCACTACTTGCACATTCTTTATGGATAATGAGCAGTTTGTCAAAGAAATGTTAGATAACATAATTGAAGAACGTAAAATGCTGGATAGCAATAAGAAAATAGAAATGGAACTAGCTGAACAGAGAGCATTTGAGCTTGAAAAGCTTAAATTGCAGGCACAAAATCCTCTAACGTCCATAGATAATCCTACTCAAATCAATTCTAACCCCGTGAGATTGGATTTGAAAACAGTGTTACCCACATTTATTCCTGATGCAGATGACATGTCATTGTTCCTAACAATGTTTGAAAGGCAGATGAAGCTTCTGAATGTACCTGCAGATTTTTGGGTATCACACTTAATTGGAGTCCTTCCAAGTGATATTGCCAGATTGATAGCGAGAGAACCAGAAGAGATGTTCAGAAATTATGCCCATATTCGTAATATATTATTACAAAGATTTAAGTTGACAGCAGACCGATTTAGAGTTATTTTTATTCGGCATCAAAAACGGGATAATTCCACCTGGAGAGATTTCTTTTTTGAGCTTAGAACCTACTTTGAAGGTTGGTTAAAAGAATTAGAAATTAACTCATTTGATAGGTTAGCAGATCTCATCATTGCAGATCAAATTAAGAAAAAGTGTCCAGCAGACTATAAGAATCATTATTTAGATAGTTGGGAAAAACTAATTGATCCTGTTGCATTAGTAGAAAAGCTGGACTTATATGAAAATATAAAATCTCCTTCACAAAAAGTAGTAAATTTCTCCAAAACACAAGAGCTATACAAACCTCGGTTTCCTAGAAATACCAATAATCAAGAATTTAGGAAAAACCATTCCACCAAAAGGGAAAGGAATATTTCGGGTAACCACAACAGTACTTTTGCTAGCCCTAGCTGCATACAATCACAAAATGTCAACAACACTGTTTGTCGTCCCCCTATTTCTTGTTATGGTTGTGGCAATCCAGGTTTTATAAAGGCAAAGTGTCCAAAATGTTCATTAAAGAAAGAGCGTGCTTCTGTTAATGCTATACAGATGTTCACATGTGTTACCTCTCCAGTACCTCTATTCGAAATTGAAGTTTATGAAGCTACTGGCACAGTTTGTGCTGACACTGGAGCCAGCCAGTCAGTTGGTGGAGAGTTGATGTTTAAATTTTTAAAGAATCGTGGTCAGAAATTCACAGAACTTTATCTCTCCATGTGTCTGGCTGATGGTCAACAATCCACACCACTTGTTCAAAAGGCTACAGTGCCAATCACTCTATGTGGACGAACTTTTCAAACTGATCTAATTTTTCTTCCACATGCAAAGGGGAACCGGACACTACTAGGTGTTGACTTTTTAAAAATATCAGGAATTGTTATGAACATGCGTAAGAACTATTGGTATTTTGGTGACAAACCAAACTGCAGAATACCTTTTGCAAAAGATATTCCCTTGCCTACAAACGACAGTCCTGTAGAATTAAATAATAGTTCTTGTCCCACAAGTTCAATTTCCAGTGATGTTCCAGTACAGAGGAACCCTGCAGATGAAACTGAAACCAGTGATCATCATTTGCGTGAAGAAGAAGGACAGGACCTTGATGCAAAAGAAAGAAACGACTTAATAGTCCTGCTTAATGAAAATAAAGATGTTTTCAGGCTAGGGGGAGAACCAACTCCATTTGTAAAACATTTTATTAACACAGGTGACCATCCACCAGTTTCAACAGCTCCTTACAGAATATCTCCAAACAGGAAAGAACTTTTAAAGAAAGAAATTGATAACCTTTTGAGTAATAATATTATAGAGGAATGCGAGTCACCATATGCAGCTCCAGTAGTCTTGATTCCAAAGTCAAATGGAACAGTTCGATTGTGTATAGATTATCGTAAGCTAAATGCGATTACTATTCCCGACAAATATCCATTACCTCTCATGGATACCCTGTTACATGATGCAAAATCTACTGCTTTAATGTCTACCCTTGACTTAAAATCTGGTTATCATCAAGTAGAGGTCAACCCATCTGATCAAGACAAGACTGCATTCGTATGCCCTTTTGGTACATTTAGGTACAAAAGAATGCCATTTGGACTCCGCAATGCCCCAGCAACCTTCCAGAGACTTATGGACCAGTTTCGTAATGGATTACCTAAAGTAAACATTCTGGTATATTTGGATGATATTGTTGTACTGTCCGAAACTTTTGAACAACACATTGAAGACTTAAGAATGGTCTTTGACAGACTTAAAAAATTTAAATTATGTGCTAACAGAGGAAAATGTAAGTTTGTCTGCTCCCGTGTGAAATATCTTGGATTATGGATAACTCCTAAAGGAATAGAAGTGGATCAAGATAAAACTGCAGCAATACAAAACATTCCTTACCCCAAAAATGTTAAGCAGTTACAATCATTTTTACAAACCTGTTCTTGGTATAGAAAATTCATCCCGAATTTTTCAGATATTGCTAGACCCCTTAGCAACTTGACAAAGAAGAGTACTGCTTGGACATGGAGTGAAAAGGAGCAACAAGTCTTCCAGACTTTGAAGCAATGTTTAATAACTCCCCCCGTACTAAGACAAGTTGATGATAAAAAATCTTTTACCATCCGAACAGATGCTAGCAGTTATGCCTTAGGTGCAGTTCTTCTACAAGGAGAAAGTCCAGCCGATGAACAGCCAATAGAATATGCCAGTAGACTCTTAAGCTCTGCTGAGAAAAATTATTCAACAACTGAGCGAGAAGCCTTGGCTGTAGTTTGGGCCTTAAGCAAATTTAGAGGCTATATTGAAGGCACAGAAATTACAGTGGCATCAGACCACCAACCATTAAAATGGCTAATGAGTTTAACGTCACCCACTGGAAGACTAGCCCGATGGGCACTTCAGATACAATCTTACAATCTGAAGATTGATTATTTTCCAGGAAAATGCAATGTTATTGCAGACATGCTTTCCAGGCCTGTGGCTAAAGATGAAGAAACCGCTTGTGAATTAAAAGCTATAGTTATTGATTTCCCTACAAGAACTGCTAGTGAACTTAGGGCTGAACAATTGAAGGATCTTGAATTAACCAAGATTATTGATTGCTTTGAAAATCCCAACAAGAGAGTTGACTTTGCCAATTGGACTGACAGAGGGTACATTAAGAACCAAGGCGTACTCTACCGATATTCACCACATGCTGAAGCTGATGAAGCTCAATTAGTTGTCCCTTCTCATGAGAGAGAGAAGATATTAAAATTACATCATGATGCTCCCAATGCTGCGCATTATGGAGCTGATGGGACCTTTTCTAGAATATCTTCAAAATATTACTGGACTGGTATGAGGAAGTATATTACTGAATATGTGAAAAGTTGTGCAGAATGCATTAGGTATAAAGCCACAAATCAAAAGCCTGCTGGTCTTTTACAAACCCCAGTTCCAGCCCAACGATCTGAAAGTATAGCAATTGATCTGTTTGGTCCTTTACCAGAAACTAGTGAAGGCATGAAATGGATATTCATAGTTGAGGATTGTACAACAAAATGGGTAGAGTTATTCCCATCAAAGCAAGCTACTGCTAAAGAATGTGCGTTAACACTTCTAAATGAACTTTTTCTTAGATATGGATTGCCTCGTCGTCTAATAAGTGACAATGGGACTCAATTCGTTAGTGCGGTAATGCAACAGTTATGTTATGTTTTGAATATCAATCAAAGTCTCATTCCTGTATATCACCCTCAGGCAAATCCAGTCGAACGCAAAAATAGAGATTTGAAACCTCGCTTGGCAATGATGGTAGCTAACAACCATACATTATGGGCTGAAAAGTTACCAGCTATTAGGTTTGCAATGAATACTGCAAAATGTGAGTCCACAGATCATACAGCAGCGTACCTAACCTTCGCCAGAGAATTACGAACTTTGGATCACGTAAGTACTGATCTTCGGTCTATCATCCATAATGATAATTTTGTACCGGAATTCACACCCTATTTAAAGCGTTTTGCAGGATATATGTCACAAATTAAAGAAAATATTGAGAAGAATCAAGATCGTCGAAAAACATTTGCAGACAAATCTCGTAAGCCAAGTCCTGTCTATAAAACTAATGATCTAGTCTGGGTAAAGCTTCACCCACTGAGTAAAGCAAGCCAAGATAGAAGTGCAAAATTGATGCCTAGGAAAGATGGGCCCTACATTGTGCTATCCCAGAGATCTCCTACTACCTTTGTGGTAGCCAGTTGTGACAAACCTGATGAACCTTTAGGTGTTTACCATGCATCGGCTTTAACTCCTTTTTTAAGTAACACTGAGATCCAATCTCCTGTAGTGCCTCTCAGGAGAAGAGGAAGACCTCGAAAGCAACCATTGCCTCCTCGAGGAACTGCTGGAGGGAATGCCATGCCTGACATTACACCACCTCGCCGAGACGGCTTTCGGAAGTGTAGGGGGAGGATGTAACACTGTAATTTACCACTACCTTCCATGTAACTATTAAACGGTAGCCAGATAGCGCCACATGTTCTTTTTTGGCGAGCAGGACGACTAGCGAGCGCAAGCGCAATCGAAGGCGAAAGACTTGGAAAGAATAACGATGTAGTGATGTTCGTGAATCTGTGTTTTATATTTATGTATTTGTATCCTGTCCTGTGTTGTGGAACGTGTCGAGCATTAAATAATGTTTGTTCCTGAAACCATCCTGGCTTTTCGATGCGATTTTGTTCGTTATTCATTCGTCCTCTGTTGATGGTTTTTTTTTTTAAGCAAAAGTCTATAGTTAGATAGATTTCCCCCTCCCTCTAGTTGTTTTATATAATTCTTGATATCCTGCTACAAATTAAGAATTTACGTTGAAATTTTAATGCCTCTCTATGTCGAGGATCATGGTAAGAATGTTTCATACTTGTAGCAAATTAAACCTTTGCGGATCAATCAACTGTTAATGCTGAGACTTCTCCTTCGATTTCGTCGTTTTCGACTTCTTCGTTTGTCATAAATGGTCATAGATCAAATCAAATCCATTCATTCCAGGCTTTCTTGCATCAATTCTTCGATGTCAGCCGTTTGCATGTTATTAAACTTTTCGCAATTATTGCATTTGATAGAGATATAATTTCCAGAACACACAGCCGATTTTTCGTACTACGAAATTCCACTTTTCTCCATGCTGAACAAAAAAATTTCCAACAAGTATTTAAGGTCAATTGCCGCAACTGTTTGATGACAAAGAAGCGCGGGTAATACAATCCATAATTATAACTTTCTCATTCCTTCAACGACTATTTCTTTCTTCTCCACTGATCTAAATATATTTAAAACTTGCCTTACGTAGTACATTTTTTAAATGCTGGTTATAATATGCAATCAGTGATCTATCAAAATTGTGATAGGACTGGCAGAAACAACACTTGAATATTTGGGGAGGTTCATATTAGAACAAAATTCGTGTAAAAAAAATATACTGGTGAACCGTGTTATTTCAATCGTATAAAAAAAGTTGGGTGTATTAATTAGTTAAAACACACTGAGGCTTTGATCTGAATTTTTAAAATGTGATCGCTCCTATTTTTCTTTGAAATGAAGATTTTTTTTTTTTTTCTAGCTATGTGATTATTATAATTTCAAATCTCCGAAGCAATATTTTTTTTTCTGCGAAACACATCTTCTATAAAAGTAGATGCATCTATATTTGTTGCACTCACTTTAGGATTTTTATAATTTTGGATTGAAATTTATTTTTTGGTCGTCAGGCTGAATGACTCGTTTTTTTTCTTTTCTAGGTTTATTTATAATTCTTCTAAACTTTTTATACTTCTGATTAACTCTTAGTACACATCCGTGACTTCGTTGAAACTTCCTTTGATACCACGCTTAATTTATATGCGACAGGCGTATATTAGAATGATAATTTTATAAATTGATTTAAATTTCAGTTCTGGCGGTGATGCACACAGATAATTCCTTGATGATTAGTTATGCTAACAGAAAATTGCGTGATCACCAAGGAAGAGTAATGCAATGGGACCCAAAGAATGAAATGAATATT
The DNA here is from genome assembly GCA_019974015.1 of Nephila pilipes. Taxonomy (NCBI): domain Eukaryota; kingdom Metazoa; phylum Arthropoda; class Arachnida; order Araneae; family Nephilidae; genus Nephila; species Nephila pilipes. The sequence goes on from BMAW01111437.1 coordinate 327,920, forward strand.
GTTATTAATTAAGAGAGTTTGCCGCCGCCGCCGCTGCCGCTTCGCGTGTATTTACTGAAAAAGGTTTTTTGAAGTGAGTGAAAAAGGATTTTTCAGTGGTTGCCGACTGATTGCTTTCGATGGAACAAAAGCTTAAGCAACGAGTCGATGATTCAGAAAGCTGTTTATCGCTATTTACTCGCAAAAAAAAAGATTTCTTTGACGGAAAAAAAGAAAAAAAAGAAAAAGAAATTGGGGGGGAAGAAAAAAAAAAGATTTGGAAAAGCGTTGGACGATTGGTATCACTAAAAGGTGATTAACAAAGTGTATTATGTTAGATAGATAAAAATTTGACCAAAAATGTTGTTCGAATGTTAGAATCGGAGTTTTGATTGATGTATGTGTATATATATACATTAAAGTATA
>BMAW01111437.1:329578-340334 GCA_019974015.1 Nephila pilipes
TTTTTTTTTATTTGTGTATTATGTTAATGGATTAAATAGTATGAAATTGATATTTTGAAGTGAATGAATTTGATATTCTGAAGTATGCAATAATTAATTCTTCTAAGTGTATTAAATAAGGTTCTTAGGAGCAGTTTAGTAATATCATTCTGTAATGTTGTAGGATAACTTAATATTTAGCAATTATGATATATGAAGAATTTTACTGAATGTAATGATTTTGTGTTAGTTGTAAATTTGTACAATCGAGGATAATTGAAATGTCAGAAGTCCCAAATGTTATCTCCAATGCTTAACTGATTCCTGTAGAGGGCATTTTGTAAGGAGCTAGCGTAAAATATCACTCACATAGCCCTCAGAATCAGAGTTACTGTTTAAGTGAGTGAATTGACACTCGCGAGTAAGAATCGCGTGGTGATTTGAGATGCTGAAAGTAGTCTGCACTGATCACCAAGCTAACGCGAAAGGATTTAAAAGAATAATAGGAACTGTTATTTTTAGTTAAGAAGTTATATCTGTTTTTGTCTGAGAATTAAAGACTAAAATAATGCAAAAGTTAGATGAAAGATAGCTAAGTTAAGTTATGAAAAATGTTAAATGAAAGAAAGCTAAATTAAGTTATGCAAAAGTTAAAATGATTAATTAACAAAATAACATGTGTTGTTACAAAAAGTTTTTTTTTTCTTTTTTGAGAAAAGTAAAAAAAAATCTTTTTCTAACAAATTTTATAAAGGAAAAGAGACATTTACAAAGATTTTTTCGAAAACCAAGTAAAGCTTAAGCAATGAGTTTCCTAAATTTGGTATCAGATTTTACGACCCTCTTGGTGACGGGAAACTTGCCGACAAAATGATTGTTTTCAGAAACGCTGGAATTTTTCGAAATATTGATAAGAAAAAAAAAGCAATGGAATTTTCTCGAAAATTCCTTGAAGCATTACACCTGGCCAGAAAAGTTATAAATAAATGCGAAGCCGAAGCAACAATTTATATTCACTGTTTATCATGTGTTGAAATGGGCTTCTACTTCAAATTAAAATTTAGAAATGGTAATTTTGCTCAGTAACCTATTTTTAAATTTAAATTTAAAGCGAATTATTTTTAAATTTGAATCTAATTTTAGAGTAGTATTAGTATTATTTGTGGAATTGTGCCACGTTTTGGCATGAAACTTGGTTAATAAATGCTGAAGGCCGATGATCAAAAGGAAAAACATGCTAGTGGCTAATCTTATGGACTATCTTGCAAAAATAAATTCGGAACCGATAATGGAAACAAATAAGATGTGGATGAAATGGTTCTGGACTCAGAAAACGATTCTCTTTTAAATTGGATAAGAATCTATTAAACCATTAGCAGGATTAAAATTGAAATCGTCACCATTTTCAAAAATTGCCAATAGCTTATCACTTCTGTTGAACTGCTGGAGACCTCTGATGACTCTAAGGCTCTGGGAAACTCAGATGTCATCAAAACTACTCAGGAGGAATTTAAAGATGATCTCGCAAGAAACCATGGTGAGTACATTAAACTTTATTACATCCCTACCTGTAATATGTACTGAGATTTCATTATAAAAATGAAATTTTATCATTTATTTTTCTTTTTTCTGATAACTCTGTAAAAATTTGAAAAACAGAGTTGCTGTGACCTCCCCCCGCCATGCAGAATCATAAAAAATTCTACCTCTGAAAATGAAAAAGAATAATTCATTTTTGTAAAGAGAAAGATTGGTTTGGTTTTATTAATGTCGCGCTAGAAGGAACATGAGGGCTATTGGCGATGGACCTCGTTGTTTACCACCTCGGTCAAGTGACAAGGGTGATATCTGAGCTGGCACCCTCTTTCCTAATTTTCATAACTCTCCAATGGGAGGATTTTGAGCCCCGACAGATTTAAAGTGCATCAGTACACTGAGGGTCTTTGATGACTTCAAGGCTCGAGCCCACAACTCCACTAAAATCACCAGTTGCGAGTAAGAAAGATGAAAAATTATATTCTACTCAAAATCCCCATACCAATTCTTCAAAAATAACTCTCAAAAAATTTTAAAACCTTTCACTCTATTTGAACTCCTCAGCGAGGAAAAATTGAATACCTTACCGAAGAAATCTCTAAGACCTCACAATTTTCCTCATCGTGATGAAAGTAAACAAAAACGTTAGCGAAATTCTATGGGAATTCCAAACGAGAAATTCACCCCTTCAAAAAAATCGGTCATTTTTTCTGTATTTTCCTCCGAAACAAGAAGACCAAAATCTTGAAACTGTCGCTCTCCTCAGAAGAATGGAAATAGTATACTATGTAAACACACCCAAGTTTGACAGACCGATCAAATTAGTGTTTAAGGGCCTAATACCTCTACAGAAGACATCACTTAAGAACTTGAAGAAAAAAAAGATACGTAGCTGCAAAAGCAAAACAAAAAAAAAAACCCTTCTTACCTATTTCCTATGTTTACATTAAAAGAACCTAAAATTTTCAAACCATGTACAAAATTGAAAAGCTCCTTTTTATGGTAAATAAAGTTCAAAGCATTAAACACACAAAAAATCTTACTAACCAATGCTACAATAGTCATCTCTTTGGACATAACACGGCAAACTACAATTTAAAACTCATTGTTGAAAATGTAGGGAAACACTCCGTGCTAAGCTATGCACAAAAACCTTCTATGAAGATGAACGCGTTTCTGTTCTCTAATTCCCTTTCATTTTAATTTTGGTTTAATCTTTAAATTTTACTTTTTCATAATTCCACTCCTTTAGATCTTTAAAAATTTTAAAATTAAGTTTTAAATCATTCAAATCATGAACTATTTAGTACCTGTTATTTGAATCATAAATATCAGGCAAGCAAATCTGTTTGTACTGCCACTGCAATAGATCTACAGTGAGATTGATAGCTCCTGTGAGACATTTGTACTCCACTGTCAAGTCGGGGCAAATTGGTTGAGTCGAGTGAAGTTGTCGGAATTAGTCAAGCTAATCTACAGAGAAGCAGTCTGAATCTGACGGGACTGAAAGAAGCAGTTGTGTGAAGTATCACTTTGAAGATAATTAATACGCTGGTGAGCTGAACGTTATTGAAAGTGCTGTGACTGTCATTACATTCACTATTTTAAATCTGTATTGTTGATCTTTGCAAGTGCTATTTTTATCCCTGTTGTGTCGCTGATCTGTACAAGTGCTGTGTTTCCTGACTGTGCTGTTGATCTGTCCAAGTTTTGCTACCTGTGTTCATTGTATCCTGAATATTTTTTAATAATGCGCTGTTGTCGCTTGCCGGCGCAGGAGCCGCACCTCCTAGAGAGAAGCGTTACTTCCTGCGATAAGGTGGGAAGAGACATTTGAAGAGTTAGAGAAGTGAAATGCGGGGAGAGCAGCAGAGTTTTTATGTTTTTAGCAGATGAGTTTTTGAGAAATAAATTTATTTAATACAACCAGCTTATGTGTGGTATTATGCCTATGGACATTATTTTATTTGAGTGATTATTTACAGCTGTCCGGTCCAGCTAAAGCAAATAAGCTAACGATGGGTTATGTGTATACATCATCAAACGACAACGCTGACCCCCGTTCCGTGAGTCATTGATTTGTGTAATGGAAAGAAAAAGAGGAATTTCAGTAGGAGGGAAACACAAAGGGATTTTAGTGTTCTAATTCTTGGAAGTGATAGAAGCCAAACGAAAGAAAAAATGTTGAAAAAAATATATACCTGTTACAGGGATTTGAGGTAGGAACAATTTCCTTGGCATAGAATCTATCCCTAGTTATTCTAAATGGAGCTAAGAAACATTAATTAAAAACTCTCATGGAGGGTTCAGAAATCTACAAAAATGATGCTGAATAAATACAAAATGTTATTAATCGCTTTCTTGAAGAAAGGGGGAAAACTTAAAGTTAGAGATAAAGATTAGAAAATAAAATAAAAAATTACAATTACAGAAATTAAAATTATTTCAGTTAGTTAAAAGCAGAATTAAAATCAAATAATACCAGGAAGGAATTGCCCCCAAATCAAAATATTAAGACAGATCCTTCAAGTGTAAATATTGAAAATTTAATTAAAAGAGTTTAAACAATAGTAACTTCTCTTCCCACTGTATATATGAAGCAGAATTCTTCAATTTATTTTTTTCGTTTTATTGAAAAGACTTTCGGAACAATAAGAAATACCGAAAGAACTTAAAGGAGAAATCCTCTTCGATATTTTATGTGAAACTATCAATAATTTATTGGTTATGTGGGTGAAGAGCATATGAATGATTGTAATAAACTGAAATGTATTTTTTTAAAGAATTCCCAACAACTTCTCCAGAATGTTTAAATAATTTCAATAAAGCCCAAAAGTTTTCATCAGAGAGTTACATACAATTTTCTTCTAGATTGAGAGCAATGCTTGAGTATTATTGTCAGATACGCAAAGTGAGTGATTTTAAATCATTATGAGAATTAATTATATCAGATAAATTTTTCAATATATTAGATCCCGAATTAATGAAACATATCGATGTTAAATAAGGAGAATCATATTTTGAGCCTCAAGGGTGTAATATCTAATCATGTTTATCCTCAAAGGGTAACACAAAAAAAATGATGGGCTTAGGAAATATATTGAAAATGAAAATAAGAATTTCTATTGACCGGTCAAAGTTCTATTAACCAGTAACTCGAAAGTAAAAATTAATAAAGGTATTGCATGCAAATTTAATGGAAGTCATGCTCTAAATTCTGGTCCTCAATTTTTAAGAAAAAGCTTTCTGTCCAGGAGAGAATAGAGGTTATTAAAGCCAATAAACTCTGCTTTTAATGTTTATAAATTATCTGTTCTCAATTGTAACATAAAACAGTGTCGTTCATGAAATTGCTTTTGTAGAAACCATAAAACAAACTAATACATCTCCCGAGAAATATTATGCCAGATAAGGTAATTCAAGATACGATTAGCTCACTTATTCCAAATGTCTTGTCTTTGAGTATAAGAGAGAAGAGAGCATTATATTTCGACCTTCCCCTTGATCCTTACAACCTTCCCAATAGTCAGTCGGTACTGGCCACTAGCTTCGCTAAGCATAATAAAATGCAAAATGTTTTATTCATTTGTTATGCTTATTTGAATGTTAATTAAAAGTGAAAAAACTCTGATTTTGCAAGAAATGAGGTGTTTATTGCAAGCCTGCTTAATTAGTAAGAAATGTGCAAACTGTTTGCAAAGTAAGGTGGATAAGATGAGGTGTTTATTGCACCTTAATTTCTTGTTTAAATGATGGTTAAGGGATCCGTTAGGGTAATAGTTTCAAATAAAGATAGAAGCTTTGGAAAAAAAAGAGTTAATTGTGTTTGTTGTAAAAAAGACAGACCTTGTTCCAATTAAATTGCTCAGTGAATCGTTGAAAGTTTCGGATATAGTTTCATTAACTGATTATAGATTTAATATTCCAAGTAAAATAGATATATTCTTTCAGGAGCAAAATTTTTTATAAGTTTTTGAAACAGTACCAGATATTTACAAAACTCTGAATTATTTTTGAAAAATATGGTTTTCGGATACACTGCACTAGAGAAAGCGTAAATCAAAATAACGAGGAGAGAATTAATTGTGGTTTACAGGTGAGAATTTATATAACATTTTACGAGATTTAATAGAAATTTAAAATGTAAAAGTTAAGTTATCTAAAAATAAAGAATATGCTATTTGAGAGGAACATTTTAAGAAACCACACTGGAGAAATAAGAAAGGTCAATACGTAGAATCAAAACACATTAAAGAGAACTATTTCTGCTTAGGTCTGTGTAGGGACATTGCTCTCCTGCATCTTAAATCACTGAGGACGCAATTATCTACAGATTCAAGAAACCAATCATTATAAAGAGATCCAAAGACTTGGTCATATAAAAAATATGTAGAAGATGAAAAGCCTATCTTTTACTATGCAACTCGTCATGGAGATTTCATACCACAGAAGACAAGCACTAAATTTCGTGTAATGTTTAATTCTTTGATAGTGACGTCAAATCGGATATCTTTAAATGCCTTACAATACAATGAAGAAGTCTTATTCAAGAAGATTTATTTTCTGTGATGATTTGTTTCAAGAAGTATGAGTAAGCTTTCCTGGTTGATATCAAGATGATGTACCGGAAAATTCTTATGAATTCATTTCAACATAAGCTACAGAGTGTCTTATGGACTGATGGACTAAAAATGCATCGAAAATTTACAAACTGGGGACCTACGGAACTGTAAGCTCACCATATTTTTCCATGAGAACATTAAAACAACTGCCAATAGTGGAAGAGAATAATTTTTCAAAAGCTGCACTTCAAGAAAATGTTTTTATGGGCGCCTGCATGTACAGTCTCCGCGCCACCTATAGAAAAATAACTTAGCCGTTCATTCCTAGTGTAACCATTCTGAAGAGCGCCATGTTTTTGAATGTAAAGGGAAAAACTCATCTGTGAAGGCACCATGAACAGTTGTTTTACGAGTTATTAAAGTATCATATAGTCCACTTAGAAATGTTTTTATTGTGAGAACTTAAACGAGTAACCTATGGAATTTAAAAGTTGTGTTGTGACACGTTCATTGACGATGTACTGTGCAGAGTCAACTTTTTAGAAGAACAAGGGTTCTTTTAAATTTTCATTTTGTTTATGATCCTCCTAAATGACCAAACTGAAGTCATCCAAATCAATTAGTTTTAATGAAATCTCAGAACAACTAAATTGATGATCGAGTGAAAAATTCTTCACTTCTAATTAATCTTCATTTTTCATTTTTCATGAAGAATAAGCCAATTTCGCTCAGATTGTCTTAAGCAGGGCTGGCTATAATTCCATACTGAATTACTATTGATTTCGTAAACACTCATTACTTTTGAGATAAAGTCAGCTGGAATTTCTTTTCCAGGAATATAGGACCAAGATACTAGTTGGTAGAATTTATGAATTTCTTTTATTCGAGTTTTTACGAGAAGATTAATATGCTCCGTAGAGATCCTCTTATCTAACAGAAACTAATTGTGGAATCCATTCAAAAATGAGTTGTGAGAGGGAAATTCGAACTATACCGTATGTTTTTAAACTTAATCTAGCAGCTGAAAATGCTCCCATGAATTCAAGTTGTGGTAATGACAAATGTTTGAAAGATCCACTTTTAATTAAGAAGATACAAAATTCATATAGATTTGTCAATTTTTCAGAATTACTCTCAGATAAGCTGCGGTTATGGAAGCTCTCATGCTGAAGTTGGAAAGCAATGTAATTCTATTTGTTCTAATTCAGCATTAGTATTTACATAGAAATAATGTCTCAGAGCTTTGAGTTCCCTTAAAAGTTGTTGTTCCTTTTTAAGCAAACCTCTTCTAGTAATATGTTACCTCAATCTAATTGAAGTTTCCAGGTTTATTGAATCAAACATTTTGAGTGCAATACAATCGGTCAGAGGAATCGAACAAAATTAAGCATTTGACCAGTTAAGTGAAATAGAAAAAAGTTTAGAATTTGTTCCCTTTTTCAGAAATATTAGTAAACTATTAAATACTAAGACAGATAATAAATTAAAGACGTCAAAATATAAAGTATATTCAATTTTTGTCTATCACTAATTCTTTGAACCAGAGAACATTTCATGCTCCTTACTAATTCTGAGTTTTGTTGATTCAACTCTCTAATAATGAAAGCAAACTCTCCTTCGGAAGTTAGGAGAGTTGCGTTTCAAATATATAGATTTCCTATGCCAATTTTTACTAGCTTGAAACTTGCAACACACACACAATTGCAGTCAAAGTTTGTTTTTCTTAAATATCAATTAAGACTTTAAAAACTACCGATTTTATCTCTAAAAATCTTTCAATCATTGCAGATAGACTATTCCAGTGTGTATTGGAGTCTAAACAAATTATCTTTTACAGCCAAACTCTGTTTTAACTTAATTTTGAAAATATCATACTTGAGAGGTTATTTTCTAAATAATTGTACAATATCCCTCGTCTTTTTATATAATTTCCTATATGTTAATTATAGAATTTTTTCTGCCTAAACAATGTGAAATAAAGCATCTATTGTTGTGCCGCCTACAAATTCTAAATCTAACACTTTGTCTAAATTTTCAATTAGTTCCTCGCTAATTTGGGCTGTGATGATCGTGAACTTGTGTGGAGGCCCCGTGTTGAATGTCTCAATCCTACCTTCACTGTACAGCGGCACACAGTTCCTACAATTGGTGTGACGGTATGGGGTGCCATTGCAAATGACACTCGGTCATACCCTAATATTGATGCAAGGTGCCATGGCAGCCCAGAGGTACGTTTGAGACATGCTTCATCCGCATGTGTTGCTACTCATGGTATGGCTCCCAGGAGCCATTTTTTAACGGGATAATGCTCACACCCGCACAGCAAGTGCTTCACAGGATCGCCTCCGCTACATTACCATCCTTCAATGGCCTGCTCTATCCCCAGATTTATCACCGATCGAGCATATCTGGGATCATTTAGGGCGGCAAGTTGGACATCCTTCGAGTTTGATTAGAATTAAAGGCGCGTTTATAGCAACTGTGAGACAAGATGTCTCAGGACATCATACGGGACTTGTATGCCTCAATGCCTGATCGTATCATATCATGAATTCATGCTGATCCACCCCTGATCGTATCATATCATGGGGTGGCCCAACATGATACTAATTCCTCCATCCTTTTGTAATTTTTTCTACAAGAAATTATAATTTTGCTTTGATTTTGTAATCCCTTATTTAAATCAACTTTGTACTTACGTATGTAAAATTTTGTTTTATTCTGACAACCCTTTCTTGGTGCCTTATTTTTTATAGAAATGAGTGTATAATTTATTCAAACAATAGAATACAGAAGTAACACATCTTAATGTAATTTGTGTATAAAATGTATCATATTCGGATTTGTTACGTTTAATATTAAAATCGTAGAATCTCTCTGAGTGTGTGTGTGAGAGAGAAGTAGTAAATCACCTTAATTTAAAAATTAGTTCAATATGTTTATTAGACTTGACCTTCTGAATAATTCTAGTAAGCAACAACGAATTACTTTCATTCTTACAATGCTCTACATATACCTGAGTAAAATTTTGTAATTTAATTAGTTTTCCTCTCATTGTTAGTCATTTAGATTAGAATGATTGCAGTCTGTGGTTTCTTTGCTTGACAATTTCTTTAGAGCTTCGTGAAAATCCAAGACATATGTTTAAAGCTTCTCAAAGGGCTAAAAAACCAGTTTTGCTAATCACTGATTCGACATGAATAATCTCTGTGTTCGATTTACGGCAGAAAACATTGAAAATACTGATTCACATGGTACTGTACTGCATCCAAACTTTGCCACTGTTGCAAATATAATTCATAGGACTTCTTGAACACTTTGCGGTTTGCATTAAATATCCACTTTATATTTTTTATTACATTTTGAAGGAAATATGTCTATGCCATTAACTCTTTTTTTATTGGTACAGTTACATTTAAGTTTTCAAGAAGCTGTGTGAAAATTTTTATATCATGAATTCTTCTGTATTCTCAATATCCTGTTAAAGATCTTTTTAATTGGAATGTTCAGCAAACTGCACAATTCCAGTCTCGTAAGGGATCTTTCTTAGATGTTGTGATTCAGAGCGCTTTATGGAATGTGCTGACAACAGACTGCAATAATTGTATTCACTATTCATGCTTGTCTTTCTGAGTCATTTATTTTGTACAGTGGTCTGCGTAGTCTGATGATATTGATAGCGAACTCGCGGCCGACATTGTTTCCTTCGAGTTGTGAGTTCGAGTCTGATGCTAGTGAAAACCCACCGAGTAGCATACTAATATGTCGAGGTCCCAAGTCTCCCAATTGACGTGGTAGGGCAGATTGGAGAGAGAAGAGTTACCTCAGATGTCGTCCTTGTCACTTGATTGAAGTTCAAAATTACAGGATCCATCGCCAGTAATCTTCATTGTTGATTCTAAGTGCGATGTTAATAAACAATCAATCAAATCAAATCAATTTATTTTGTATAAGAGCAGAAGGTAAAATCTCTTGTTCTAGTAGCAAGTCTTCAGCTTCCTTCAGCAGAGAAGAGAAATGTATTCGTCTTTTGAAAATTCACTTATTTAATGTTTGACACATTTATTAATTACAATGACGTTGATTAAGCTTGTAGTCTGAGATTGAAGTGTACTATCAGGTGATTCCTGCAGTTCAAGAACCTACTGGTTGAAAACTAATGCAAGATTAAACTGAAATTACAACATCAGGCAATTGTTTATATTCTCCATTAAAATGCTCCCTACCTTAGGCACTTATCGCCCTAAGTACTTCTTCATAGTTTGACCAAAGTGCTTTTGTAATTCATAGATGTCACTCCATCTCTATAACAACGTTGAACCATAGACAGGTATCCACTCCAACGCTGTTTTATCGTTGGATATGGATTCAACTTTGCCTCGCAAAAAAATATCGCGTAACATAGCACAATGATAAAAAATAAAAAATACCCTTTCTTCAGGTACTTCAGACACTGTTTAAAAAACTATTTAGTGTGTAATCTGTAATTACAACAGTGAAAATAAGAGATATTTTTTTTTACATTTTATCTTATTTGAGCAACAACATCTCCTTTCCTAGTGCTTATTTCTATAGCAACATCAAAATATTGATTTAGAAAACGGAAAGTAACACATCAATCAATAACTCCCAAGTCTAACATTGAAAACAACATTTTTTTTTTATTCATCACCATAACA
>BMAW01111437.1:343334-526616 GCA_019974015.1 Nephila pilipes
ACGCTATCACTAGGTACCCTAAGTATCCATTGCCAATAATCGATGATCTATTAATGAATATTCAACAAAACTGCATCATGTCTACGTTAGACCTCAAGACTGGGTATTTTCAGTTGGCTATCAATCCTCCGGACATACCTAAGACGGCGTTTGTCACAAAAAAAGGGACGTACGCCTTCAAAAGGATGCCTTTCGGATTATCAGGGAGTGCACCCACGTTTCAGCGAGCGATGGACATCATATTAAAGCCAGTAATTGGAAAATTCGTGTATGTTTATATGGATGATGTTATAATTACATCAGAGTCGTTTGATGATCATGTCCATCAACTGGAGATAGTTTTTCAGTTGTTACGGGACGCTGGGTTGACTTTAAACGCTGAGAAATGTCATTTTGGGCAAGAAGAATTGAAATATCTAGGAGTGATCATAAATAAGAATGGGGTGCACACTGATCCTAACAAAATTAAAGCTGTTCTTGACATACACGCACCGAAAAATGCACGACAGGTTTCGAGATTTTTAGGGATGACGGGATGGTACCAAAAGTTTATCAGGGGGTACTCCGAACTGTGTCAGCCATTGTACGCACTTAAGCGTAAAAAGGTCAAATTTCAATGGACTCCTGAGGCACAAAAAGCCTTTGACACGCGAAAGGGAGCGGTGACTTCTGCGCCAGTTTTACAGTTGCCTAATTTAAATGACCCTTTTGAATTGCACACCGATGCTAGCTCAGTAGGAGTAGGTGCTGTTTTGATGCAGGGTGAAAGGCCCATAGCATATGCTTCGAGAACACTAAATAGGGCAGAAAGAAATTATTCCATAACGGAAAGGGAATGTTTGGCAGTGATTTGGGCTTTACAGAAGTTCCGGTCATATTTTGGGCATTGTCCAACAAAAGTGGTAACGGACCATGCAGCGCTGACCAAGTTAACAAACGGAAAAAATCTTTCAAGTAGGATGATAAGATGGGCATTAAAGCTGGCCGAATATAACATAGAATGGGAACATAGGCCGGGAAAGCAGAATGTGGTGCCCGATATGTTATCTAGGCAACCCTTTGAAGGACAGGCACTGGAGAGTGTCTCTTGCGCCATTATCAATTCGCTAGTATTAACGTCGAGAGAACAGCTGAAAGGTGAACAGAGACAGGACCCGGAGTTGGGTCATATTTATCCATATTTGGAAAACCCGGAGGATTCGACAATAAACTCAGGAATATGTGAAAATTGGTCCCAAGACTTTAAACTAATTGATGGTATTCTTTTTTATACAAAACTGCTAACTTCTAAACACGAACTACGAGCTTATATTCCGCAAACTTTGCGTGAATCGGTATTGAAAGAATTCCATGATAATCCATTGGCTGGTCATTTTGGCATAAGAAAAACTTATGCCAGAATAAAAGAGTCGTGCTACTTTCCTAAAATGAGGAAAATCGTAAGCGAATATGTTTCAACGTGCGACATATGTCAGCGCTATAATTATAAAAACTCGTTTCCAGCTGGACAATTAATTTCTGTAAAAACGACGTAACCAAATGAACAAATTTCTTTAGATTTGTTAGGACCGTACCCAGCCTCGAATCCCGAAAGGCATCGTTTTCTTTTAGTAATCGTCGATAATTTTTCTAAATGGATCGAATTAATTCCTTTACGAAAAGCTTCAGCTAAAGCAGTGGCCACTGTCCTTTTTAAAAGTTATATATCTAGATATGGAGCTCCAATTAAAGTAGTTAGTGACAACGGACCCCAATTCATTTCTGAAATATTTGAGGAACTATGTCGCACCTTGAACATCGAGCACATAAAAATTACGGCTTATAGGCCGCAGGCTAATGCTTCGGAAAGAGTCAATAGAAATATTGTGCAGATGATTGCCAGTTACGTGCAATCGAACCACACTTCTTGGGACCAATTTCTGCAACAGTTTGCCTTTGCAATTAGAACGGCGGTGCATGAAACAACTGGAAAGACCCCAGCCGAATTGTTTTTAAAGCGTAAATTGATAACACCCTTCCAAAAACTGATACAAGTCCCCGAGCATGGAGACAAGGTGTGCAGGGATGTTGAAAAACTCTTGGCAGAGGTTCAGCAAAGAACGGAGATGCAGCAAAATAGACAGGCTCGGTACTACATCAAGAGAAGAAGGGAATTGACAGTTAAGGTAAATGATCTTGTATTAGTGGAAACGCATAGGGTAGCGAAATTTCAGCCCAAATTCGAAGGACCCTTCAAAGTGGTTCGAGTGATACAAAACAATGTAGTGATTCTAAAGCATGGGAGGGAGACCACGGTCAATATTGACTAAGTCAAACTCTACCGCCAAAGAAAAGGCAATAGAGAGGGGGAGTTGATTGAACAAAGTGTCTATAGGGAGGATCGAGAAACACAGTCGGGACATAGCAGGCAGGATAGATATGAGGAGAGCCCAGAACCTCAATCAGTTAGACGCAAGTGTAATTCGAGGCTAGACCGCCGAGTGCCACAAACGAAGCGGAAGACCTCAGTTGAGAGTAATGGGAGTGGGACGCAAAAAAAAGCGTTTCTTAAGGAAAGCGATAGGTACCAGCCGGCTGGGAAGCAGATACAGGGATAGGCCAAGCAAACGGCAACTATCTAAGAATTCAACCTCCTCTCTAAACTCTCCGCCTCCAAAAAGGAGAATGCCCTTAAGGTTGGACACGAGACGGAAAAGGCAGCCAACGTCATCCCTGCATAATTCCAGGCCAGCCAAGCGTTCGCCAGTGCAGTTGAGAGAAAGACGAGAAGATACAGCAATCCAAGAGGAACAGTCAGAAGGAGCCACCTACATCCGACAGAGTGAAGAGAACCTCGCCACAAGACGAGAGCAGACCACAAGGAGTCCTTACAATCTCCGCAGAAGAAAAACAAGCAGCGAAGAGGGGCATCCTATATTTCAGCAGAAGAACGAGCCTTTATAGAAAAAATGTGGAATGGAAAAGCGATTCAACTGTCCGAGAGCCTAGTAGGAGAAATAGCTTCACGCCAAAGCTGAATCGGATCCGAGATTTCTTGAATAGCAAATATCAGGTTGTATTATTCCTTGTTATTACATTTAATTTGAGGACATGATATTGTTGAGACAACAAGTCTTTAATTTTTACGGCTTCAGTTCCAATACGGCAAACAGCATTGGCTCTTACTCCACTAAGAGCTGAGAACTTTAATGGAAGGTTTAAATTTTTTAATTGTAAATCACCAAGTTGGTGATCTTTCCCGATGGAAAGTATTTTTTTGTTATAAAGATTGTAACTTTTAAATTGTAAACATTTGTTAAAGTATAACACTTGTTTATGCATTGACTTGTTTTTTTAAGAGTAGATGTCTTGTTATTTTGCATGAATTGTGTATAATCATTTAATAACTGTATTTATGTTATACATCTGGTCACATCGTGGCGCAATTAGGGATTCCGACTGATATTAACACTTAGCGCTGCGTAAGTTCGCATTTTGCATTGTTCTGTCTCTAGACCAGATCGCGTCATCCATCAAATTCTTGAATTTTATATGGAAAATTGTGTATATTAGTATGAATGATGTTTACTAATGTTTAAATCTTTACAAAATGATGTACACGACAATCCATTTCAGGATAACAGACCCTGAAAATGTAATAATGCTAATAAGAATAAGCCGAAGAAGAAAATTCTCCGGCTGAGAAGGAAGAAGAAATTGAAAACTGTTTGTTAATAAAATATTTTGTAGTAATAGTTTTTTTGTAAGCTCTCAATAGGTTAAGTATTCAAACTTTAGGAGTAGCCTAGTAAATTCAGAAAGTTTCAAATTTACTTATTAAGAGGGTATAAATTTAGAGGCAATTTATTAAGTAGCTTTAGAATTCAGAACGTAACCAGATTCAGGATAACGTCCAATTACGTAGGCATTCGGACTTTAATCGTAATTTCAAGTTGGGTTTTTGTACCCAACAATAAATCACGTTTCATTTCTGGGTGGGGGTTGTGACATTGGGCTATTCGCGGTTTCTCTTCACTAACCTTGGGGACATTCAATTGAGATTGTTTGCTTTCACTAAACAACCTTTGCCCAACCAAAAATGAAACGTGATGAAGAACATTAATATGTAAAGCAGTTAGGAATGAAGTGAAGCAGTTGAATTGAGAATTATATAAACTCCATCTGAAGGAGTAGAGTATCTGAAGGAGGATCAGAGAGACGTTGTAGTGAGAGGAGGTGAAGTCTAAGTGCTATATAAGAGGAAGGTGGAAGTATAGACTAGTATTGAGGCTCCGAGTATAGATTACTCGGATAAAGATTCGTTCTAGTATTTTCAGCAGTTGTTCCAGATTCGGAGTTGCAGTGGATAACAGGTATTGGTAAGAGGCTGTTAGATTATTATTGGTGGGTTGAAATAAGACGTTAGAAAACTTAACCTGGAGAGCATAATTATTGGTGTCATAGTAAATATATACTAATAAATTGTGAAAGTTGTTTTGGTGGTTCTGTAATTATTTGTGTCGTAGTATTTAATATTTGAAATTAGTGATAGCACAAGATAACGCCCGGAACGATCGGGTGTTACAAACTTACACTTATAACCATCATTAATGTCACTTAACTCAATTAAATAATTCTTATATATCGTCTCGGGGGTTTCTACTCCACCGAACAATGACTGTTTGATTCTTGTTTCACCCATACACTTAATATTCATTTTTTTAACAATATCAACACTTAGATAAGATTTCATAGCACCTGAATCGTATACAGCTCTTATTAACATTTCTTTAGAACCATTTTTAATTTTAACTGCAATAGTTAGCAAAAACACATCAGAAACTTCAATATAATTGTTGAGAGTGCTTGTTTTGCTTTCACTAGTTTTGATTTCAGTATCTCCATTTGAGATTTTTTCAGCTTTTTGAGAATTTAAATCCGGACACAAAACAACAAAGTGTCGTTTCTTATACAAGGTATACTTGTGTTTAGATTTACACTGATTTGCTCGATGGTTACATTTGAGACAAACAAAACAAGCATTTCTCTTCTTAATAATTTCTTTTTTACAATCTAAGCTCATAGAATAAGCCTTATCACAATTCTCAGATAAATGAAATTCAGTATCATAAAATATACAAAATGGTTTCTAATACTTAAACTTATTATAAAAATTATTCTTAGCATTATTAGCATTAAGCAATTCACAAGCAGTAGGAACACTTTTTACCTCAGTATCGTACTTATTTTTCTTAACAACATATTTTTCAGGTCTTAAAACTTCACGAGTAATCTTAATTCTAAACTCTGTATCTACTTCCTTTTTAACAAACTCCATTAGTGATTCCAAATCACTCTTACCTGTTTCCGCAGCGGTATTTTTTTTTTTTTTTGTCTCTCCCATATCTTAATTAAATCGGTTGGGAGGGCAGATTCAACCAACGGGAACAACAGGAAAGCATATTTATCCTGTGTAAGTCCTAGGGACTCAAGGGCACGAATTTGAGTCTCTAGTTTGTCGTACAGAGTCAGGAAATCTATCTTCGTTTTGTCAGTTATGACCAGTTTCAAGAGTTCTCGCACGTATATTTGTATCAATACGCTCTCTTTTCCAAAACGCTCCTCTAAATATTCAATAGCTTTATTGTAGTTGGCTTCCGTCGCTGGGAAGGATTCTACTATCTGCTTTGCTATGGAGTCCGGCTTCATGGATTGAAGAAGATATTGAAACTTGTCGCGTACATCTATTCTTAAATCTTCATGTATTTTGTTGAATTGAGTCCAAAATGTCAACCAGTTAATTGGGTCTCCATCGAACTGAGGTAATTGAATTTCAGGCAAATTATGTTTCGCTTTCGCAGCGGCATGTGCACCTTCAGCATGGCGCCAAGTAGGGTTAGGAGATGCGGAACTTCCGTTTCCGACCGAAGCTATGGCTTTTTTAACCTTGATTTTAAACGTAGATAGCTTCTCATAATAATCCTGTGCTATTTCGTATTCCTTTTCATACTCAGCTTGAGTAATGCCAGCTTTCTTTTGAAGTAAGTTGAGGAATATCTCGTCCGATGTCTTTAAGTCCTTGTACTTTTCCGTAAGCTGATCAAGGTGAATTTCTAAATCATTTATATCTGGACTTTCAGCGGCCAGTATTTCTTACAATTTGTTGACTGTTTTCGAATACGTAGCTCTGGCTGCTTTCCTCTTCTGTTTGGCAATTTCCATTTCAGTGGTCATTTTCTTCTTTCATTTTTGGCTCACTTAAAGATCGTTGACTTATCAACAATCCAATTGACGTATCGTAAGGATGAAAAAAAAATCGTCCAATCCCGGCAGGGATGCCACTATGTTGAATACTTAAAAATGCCAGGGTTCAAATAATTACGTCGTTATGCCAAAACTATAGAAATTTTATTTACAGACACACTTTAACTATTGAAATGAAAACAAGACAAAAACATGGCGTCTCTCGCTCTTGAATATCAGTTGCTGAGTAATCTAATACACTTCGCACGCTACTACTGCAGCGCCGCCTGTTGCCACAAAGTAAAATACAAATATCTTACACTTATAATTTTGGGAGGCTTACACAGTGAATTCACAACAAACACTATTAGCAATGTTACAATATAGCGAATAGCAATTGTATATTTTCCCTGTTTTCCCTAAGATTGTTTCATCTTCGAGAAAGATATTCTGGCAGGCAGATCTGCATGCATTTCATCATTAGCTATCTTTTATCTCACAATCTCTGCCGTAATTTCAACAGTGTCATTTTTAAAATCAGGAGGAGTTCAGGTCTTGCATTCTTAGATATGTGTATTAAACATTTCTTTTGGGTTTTATCTTTCCTTAATGTGTATTCCAAAAGATTTACGAATAAATATCTCTCACAATTTCCTTTTCTATATTTAATTTACTCGTAGAGTGAGCTTATTGACTAGTAAAAACTGTATCACTTCCATTACTGATTTATAATAGTAACTATGTGTGTTTCAAGAATCGTTTCATTTATTCATGTCACATGGAAGTAAAGGTTTCTAAACGAGTTTCTCGTTCATTCCGCATTGATATGGCATGAACATAAGTTTCCGACATTTCATGTTTGGGAAATACAAATTAGATATCTAAATCATTTTTTAAAGTCAATTTCGACACAGCTAATTTCCTTTAAGCCATAAGGTTAAAAATACATGCAGAATCTTTTCAAACAGAATATTGCTGCTAGATAATTATTTATTTCATCACTTATGTTATTATATATTCACTTTTTACCATTCAAGTCGGAAACTACGCCTACTTTTTTGTTTTGAGTAAACAGCTGGATGAATTTGCTTTATCGGCAAGCCTTTTTATGACAATCAAGTTTATTAAGCTTTTTCCCCCACCCGTTTTCCGCTGCAGTGCAGTGGTCTATCGTGCCACTCTCTCATGTAGACAATTTTAGTATTCATTTGTTTAACAATGCATTTGTGAAATGTGTCCTAACAACCCAATGTAACTGTGATTTTCTAATATTTGAAAAATGTCTTTTTACTACTGTTCTTCGAAATTTAATCCAAAAAAGTATTTGAGGAATTTTTAATATGTTCTTTGTAACATGTTTATTTTATTATACTTATATCTTAAAAAATGTGAGTAATTATTTATGTATAGGCATATTTGCAATATTACATGATTTTAAAATTTGAAAAAAGGCAAATTGTAAACTATATTTTAATATTTATTTTATAAAATAAACCATAGTATTTAAAAAGTAGTGTCGTTGAATTTTAAGATTTTTGGGCCATTTTGCTACATTTTCTGTAGATGACTGTATTTTGGTACCAAAAGTTCACAGCCTGTTTTAAACTCATATGACTTGATGGAAGGAACCAAAACTTGTTTGTGTTTTAATTTTCAAAAAAATGGATTTTTATGTAATATTTAAAATTTTAATTCTATATCTTGGGGTTTTTTTTATAATGTGGTTTTGATATAAATGTTAGGTGCAGTATATTCAGATTTTATTTGATGTATTACACAAACTTATATTTAAATATAATTCATTAAATTGTAAAAACGCTTATAAATTGTCTCCTTAGGATGAAGCTATGCATATCATCCAACCCTTTATTCGATATGTGAAACATTTTTATTTACAATCCAATCACCCTCTTTCATTAAAGTCCAGAGCTAAATATTTAAATATTCAGTGGACTCATCAATCAGCTAAATATTTATTATTCGTAAGGTAATTCAGATATAATATAATTGGACTTGATATTTATATATGTTTATTTATATAATTTAACCACTTGAATTAACTTTACGAAGTATATGAATATTTTTTTAAAAAATATGCTCATGCCGAGACGAAAGACAAAGTAAAACTGGTTCTGTTACTGGCGGGAAGAAACAATCCAATTTGCACAATATAACAGATTGTTAAATTTGAAATTATATATGGAATTAACATAGCCATATTTCTTTTTCAGGTGCTTAGAATGATTACTACATTCACTTAAATGTTTATTTCTTTTTAAAACATTAACAACTTAAGATTAACTTATTATTTTTATACAGAATGTATAAGAGGTATACAGCTAGCATATACGGAAATCCTATGTTAACGCATAGCGCACTAAATTGTTTATTCAGAAGAAATATTTTTTAAAAAAAAAAAGTAAAAAATTTTATTCCAATTGTAAGCTTTCAACTTAATTCCAAAAATAAGATTAAAACATAAGAATGGAATACAAAATGAACTGTAGTAAAAAGAAGTGTATAGAATAGTAAAAGAAACAATTTTTAAAAATTTGACAAGTATCATAGACAGTGTCATATTTCAAGGAAACACATTGTTAATAATATATAAGTATGTTATTTAAAAATATTCATTCATATTTGTAAATTTATTTACATATTACATGACGATTTAATAAAAAAAATAATCAACATATGAAAAACCTAAATTTTCCAAACCAAATAAATTGGAATCCACTCCATTTGCTAGTTTATAGAACAGTGATAGAAAACATTTAAGCCACACAGTATTCCAAAATTAAGATGACATTTTAGGCTATGTTAAATATTATGAAGTTTAAGATATATTCCTCCATACTTTTTTTTGAAAAAGAATACATGTCAAGCATCATGGACTATGGCATACTTCAAATATATACAATGTAAAAAACATGCAAGTAGGTTACATTAAATTATTCATTCATATTTGTAAATTTATTTACACATTCCAATTTTACTCGACAATTTAAGCAAATGATTGAAAAAACAAATAACATATGGAAAACTTGGATATTCCTCCAAAATTCACATTGAATTAGATTTTAGATAGCAGTTTAATGAAATACAATATAGATCACAATATTGTTTTTTAAATTTTTATACTTCTTAAAAAATTCAAGTATGTTATATTTTTACACTTTAGGTCACTTGAATCAAATGCTTATTAAAATTGCACAACATGCATGCTATAAAAACACCTAGTCTACATGAGGCATACATCTATATGGTATAGCATCTTCAAAATATATGTATTGCTTTACCCTCGAATTTGCTCTTTCCACTATTACTCGCAAGTTAGATAACTTGGAGTTACTGAACATTTCAAATATATCAAATTGAATTTTGTCTTTAAGGAATATTGGGCATTGTAATTTGCAACCGATGATCTCCAATTCCTCTGCAATCAAAATGCCTTTGTCAGCCATTACAACATCATTTAGCTATAAACGATCCTATAGTTTACTTTTTACAAAGAGCTGTTTATCAGATATGCTTCCACAATATAGAGGAGATATGAAAATTATTGCTCCATTTGGTGTGATACCAATCATGCTTTTTAAGGAATTGGTATTTTTGTAACGGCTGAAAGTCAGTTGCTGCTCTATGGGGCTACTTGGCTTCTGAATTGGGAACTCGGTGCAATCTACTATAATTTTTATAAATTTGTTTCCAAACCTGAATGGTAGTGGCATGTATTCGATCACCATACTTTCTGTAGCAAAAATGTCCAGTAAATTTAATCTTTCATACATAATTGATGTCACGTAATTGAAATCCCGAGACACAGTAGAATCTGAAATTCCAAACAAAACAGATAAAAATTCATTTGAAATCCCAGTTTTTAGTTTTATAAAAAATAAAAAAAAACGATCAATTGGTCTTCTATTTGTGTTTTTTTGCAAATCTGTTTCAATTATTAAGAATTCAAAACAATAAAAAATTCTTTCCCTCGTAAAACTTGTCGATGCTTTCATTTTTGTGTCGTCTTTAATGGTTTCTGGAACAAATTCTTTTTCTTCCAGCGTTGTTTTTAAATTCTTAAGTTCAGCTTCTTTTTGTGGTAACAGGTCGATCTGAATCTGTAACAGGTCACTGAAAGAAACAAACTGCGTTCCGACTCCAACTTTACTAGACTCTTTTTCCCTAGAAGGGAAAAGTATATTTTGAATTTTGTGTTTTTTTATACATAATTTTTTGAAAGAAATAATACCTTAATTGTCTTAAAATCCTTACATTGTGGTTAAGGTTTCAGCTCTTTCCATTTCTACATTTGCTTCAGTTGCATATCTGTTATTTCAATAAAAATGTAAAAATTTTATTTTAATTTTTATATTCATTTGTAAAATACTTGCTTAATATATATTATTAACTTAAATTATACTCTATGTTCTCATTTTATATAATTTAATACAGAATTAGCTTTGTTAGTTAACTACTCTATAAATGTAACAAACAATAGAATTTTAGACTTAATGAGAGTATAATAAATGATTTAAAAAAGACGGGAAAGCAATTTATGCAATGAAGGAACAAAGGATTAAAATCTGAAAGATATGGCAGAAGGGAAACAATGATCAAAATATATATAGTCTATATTAATGATAAATTAGCATTTTAACTCTATTTAAATAAAGTAACTTTCAAAGATCCTAATTTTACTCTACAGAATAATGCTGTATAAATTTTTATGAACTAAAACTTCAGTCAATTAACATATTTCGCTTCTTTCTACATGTTTTTATTTAAAAATTTATGGTAAGTGAAAAATATTTCCTTTGAAATACTTACTTTTCTGTAGAAGTTGTTGGCAGGCATTTATCCAAAACTCTTCTACAAGATGTAGCTTTAGAAAATACAAAAATAGTTGGTATGGAGCTCGGCTTCAGCTGTATACGATTAGTAAACGGTTGGTATTTGAAACAGCTTTCATTGAAGTGATCCGAGCGTATTTTCGAGTATGGAGTTGGTTGAAAATTATCACGTCGCAACATTTTCAGCCATGTTTTGACGAGAGATGAATTTTTCAAAGGAAAACCGAAGAACGATTTAGTTCTGGGGTCTTTCCAATCTTTTTTGTTTTTGCAACCTTAAGCTACACGTTACGACATTTTTTATAGCAGTAGTAATAAGCTCAAGCAGTAAAAAACAAAGCAGCAGTAAACACTTACACAGCGATGTTTATTGTTGGCGGGAAACGTGCTCACTATATCATGTGATCGTGACGTCACATGAATTTAGTCCATTGGTGTTTTATCGAGTGAATCTGTGTTGCTGGATACAGTTTGATCTCCTTGCTGTTCCTTGGTTTTGAGATTGCCAAAAAATGTCTTATATCCATATTATCTATTCACTATCACTTTGCCCGGAATTGAATTAAAATATTAAAGTTTAGAATATTAATTTTAAGTTAAGAATACTAGTTAAAAATAACAATAGAGACAATTTTTTTTATCTCAAAACTTTAATTATGAGCATAATCTGCCTAGTTCATGACTTATGATTTTGTTTTAGCTCAGTAGATTTTAGTTATTTCCGTTTTTGTTTAACGCAATGTTGAGAAAAATGTTTTATCTAGTTGCGGAAACAAAGATGCCTTTTTAATATTATTGTAGTTTTAGTGGAGGGGTTTGTAATTATACTATATAATTAATATATATAAATGTTGGATCAGTGTTGTAATTGCAATATTTTTGTATGCAAGGGAACTTAAACAGAAGAATTTAAATATATTACTATAATTTTCTTTTTAAATCTTTTCTCTCAATTTATGATCACGAAATGTGTTTAAAATAAAAATTGAAAAGGGATAAATATAGGAATATATCAGTACTGGTAAACATTTTTCCAGTATGAGCACTGTACGATCTTCCGCGTTTCAAGTTACAGGCCTGGAATATATGGTACATTTAATATTCCTAGCACCTTCATAGATTTGGTATTTTGGTCTGAAACATAAAAAACAGCTACCCTGTATTTTTAATAAATCGCGTTTCCTTTCATTGTGAAAAGTCTCACGTTTTGATGACTCACGCACTTTTATACAGAATAAAAAGTTATCAGATTGGAAATCATTGTGTTTAGGTTATCTCTAAAGAACTTTCGAATAGATGAGCTGTTTGATCTTGGTGGTTTGCTATGATGCAGAACTTTTGGCTCGCTTGATCTAAATTTAGAAAATTCGTCAGTATGGCAATATCGAAAGTGAAATATGCATTTCCCGGCATTCCTATTCTTTTCTTAAAAATTATAACAGTCTGCCCATGCTAAATAAAGAGTTATGTTCATTAAACTTTCTTTAGAATTCTAAAATTATGCCAGGAGGTAAAATTTTCGAAAGAATAGGAATTAACATGTGGTTATAAGAATCGGGGTTAGCATCTTATGATTTTAAATTTGTTATTTGAATTTCAGTGGTATCAAAAAGTCTTCTTAATTTGCATAAATTTTCAGAATTAAACACTAGTGTCAAATTTAGAAGTTTGCTCATGTGAGAGATGTCAATTACATCACATCTTCCAAAACGATTTTAAAAAATATTTACAACCTCATCATAGTTATAATTAGAAATCATGAAATTTTCAATTACATTCAAGGTGGTCCTGCCAAGTTTAGGTTTCAGATCATTAAATTTCTCTAATTCTTTTTTAATTTCTAGATGAAAAGGGGGAGTGAAACTTGAAATACCAAAACGTGTGTGTCACGAGAACAGTGAAAAAGTGCCACCCCCTTCTCCCACACCTGATGAGATTCTCTATGCTGATCCTGAGAGAGACGGCGAATTGTGCCAATGTTGTTTTCATCATAATGTTACTTTTGATTTTTTTTTTGCTACATTTTATGATTCATTTTGAAATTTTCAATGTGTTTTTATCCAATCTTAATTTGTCGAGTTTCATCTGAAATTGTGAAAAGCTACTTTCTTTTTTTATATAGATTATTTTCCCTAGGGATAATTAATTGTTTTTTAAAGGATTATTGATTGATTATTTTTTCAATTATTATTTTGACTAAAAATTATTGATTTTTTAAGAATAACAGATTGACTAATTTTCATAGATTATTTTAAGTAAGAATGTTTGTTTTAATTCAGATTATTGATTATTTTTATTGATAGTTCAACAAAGGATAAATGGTTCATTATCTTAAGGAATATTGGCTGATTATTTTTCATTTGTTATTTTTACTAAAAATGATTAATTATTTTAAGAATTATTGGTAGATTTCCTTCACTGATTATTTTGATTAAGAATGAATTTCTCTTAAACATGTCAAAAACACGTTTTAAGAAAAAAAATGTTTCTAATTGTTGTTTTCTGTGAACAGTTCGAAATTTTTCGATGTGTGTGTATGCAATAAAACATTACAACAAATTAATTGAATTTGTAAAAGTATTCTATATTTCACTGAGTAGAAATTGTGTAAAATATTGCATACAACAATGGCGAAGTCTAATATTGTTACGCCAGGAGGGATCGAGTTGTTGGTTAGCGCCTGTAAAGGACGCTCTGTAAGCGTGGAGATGTTTCTGTTTCTTACAAAAACACTTCAGCAAGAGAAAATGCTGTAAACGATTGCTGGTGGCTATTCACCAAAGGTAAATACGATCAAAAGTATCACTAAATAAAGAATAATTATCATCGTTTTGTTTTAACTGCATCTTGTTCCTTGGCTGAAAGCAAAAGTATCACTAAATAAAGAATAATTATCATCGTTTTGTTTTAACTGCATCTTGTTCCTTGGCTGAAAGCAAAAGTATGTACCAAAGTATAAAGGACTTTTGCAGACGTAGGGGCTTAACTTCCCTTTTCCAGTTTTCTTAAGATCTTAGAAACGGAACGATTATCATGATTGAAAATCTAATCTAATCTAATCAGAATCAACATTAACAAGTCACGTGATAGTGGAGTACGCCATCTAGTAAAAGAAATCTACATTTTTTTGCACATCTAGTAACAGTAGATTACTTCAGTCAATTTATGGAGGAAGATTTCCTGCCAATACTGCTTCAGATATACATCTAAGATACCATTTTGCAAGGTACAAAATTCCTAATATACAGTAGATAGAACTTCTTGAATGGGATACCACCGAATAAGAGAAACCTCTACTTAAGGGACAATTCTGTCGGTCCCCGTCCCTTTGAAAATTGTATATGTATTTATTTCTTATTAAAGGACACCTCTATTCAAGGGATAAAATGTTAGGTCCGGTGGATCCCCCTTATTGGGAGGTGCATCTGTAGTTGTGATAGAGGGTGTAACTCAGCTTCTATTTGAAGAATTCAAACAGTTTTCATGAAAATAGGTATATTATACATAAACTAATAAGCCAACAGTAAATCAAATGGAAAGGTCAAATCAGCAGTAAAAATTGTAAAAATTTTTTGATAAAGGTTGCATCCTCGAAGAAACATCTCTATTCATGAGTGTTAAATTACAGGAATACATCTAGTGATAACATTGCTAAAAGTTCTAATCAATTATTGTTTCGAAAACGAATAAGAAACTATAGTTATAATCATATCCAAGATTTTTGAACCTGATTTAAATAATTTTCAAGATGTGAAAGAATTCAAAGAAGAAAAAAAATATGCAAAATTTCACTAAGATATATAAGATCCGAACTTCCGTTGTTAAAATTAGAAGGCAATGTTTTTAATGAACAGCAACAGAAAGTATTGCCTAGGAAACGAGGAATTGCTTCTGAAGTTATATCTCTTGGAAGAATTAAAATTACAACTGATGAAGGTAAGGAAATACATAGGAAACAGAATGTTCACTGGAAAACAAAACAGAAGAAAAGAGAGTAAAAAAAAATCCACAAGAAATACATTTGATTAAGCTTCCACAAAAGACACATTTAATGAAGTTTCCAAGTTCATACAAACAATAGAATTAGTCTTTAATATATCATATGCGGTCAGCTTAGGAAGATTTGCAGCCTGAAAAACTTAAATTATAATTTTATTGAATTATGTTCACTTTATCTATTCTCTTCGATTAAATGTTTAACATTATACTTTATTATAGAAGATGTCAAGCGTTATTTAAAAGGAAATACTTATTACTTGTAATATATGTATGTTATTACATTAAGAATGTAAATAAAACTTAGAGTTGAAAAGATACTCCTAATTAATTAAACAGTTAATGATATAATATGAATAAAATGACAACAGTTAAATTAAACAGTTAATGATATAATAATGCTTTTATGTACATTATATCATAAAATGTTAATGATAATATAACATAAACATTTAATGATATAATATATATAAAAGCATTATAATTGTTAATAACTATGGATATGATACTAATAATTGTTTATTACACAATGTTCTTAAAAATGTGAATATTTGAAAATAATATGCAATTGTTTCAGTCAATAACGCAAAATGACTTTTAATATTCACATTACATGATGGGTCTTTAATGCAATCAGGACTCACGACTCAGCTGGTGATGAGCTTACGATCACTCGTCTACAGCGATCAGATATTTTTAATACAAAAGGACTTTGTGATTTTATCATTAATGACTTATGAAATAATTGTCTTCCGCAAAATAATTCATAGAATTAAAAAGGCGTTTTATTATATCAAAAAATAACATATTCAATTTAAATAATATTCAAAATTTTAAAAAAAAAAATCCCTTTAAAACTTAACGGTAACGGCTAAAGTTACGAGGTACCTATTTAAAATATTAAACTTACCCTCTCATCATAATTTATAAATTTAATGAGCATAATTAGTTAAAGTTTTATCGTAATTTAAGTTGCTATCATAATTAGGATCAAGGCAACAAGCACCTGGGTGTTCGACAGAGTGAGGCGACTGCCGAAACTAGTTGGAAATTAAAATTACGAGAGCGCGCACTGCTATTGGATGCCGTAGCAAGGGAAGCTAAGAAGCATACATAGCGGTGGGCGGGGTCTAGGTTAGGGGCGGGACTTCAGTTCGAAGACGAAAAACGGCTTCGAGAAAGCTGTCGTCCGCGGGATTTTGAGAGGTTATAACAAGGCGAAAAATAAGTTAAAATTAAATTGAGATAAAAAGAAATGCCGTACCGAAACCAATTTAGAGAAAAATGCAATTAAAAATTTTGAGGGAAAATTTAAAACGCAAGGAGATGAGTTTGAAAAACAAGAATTAAGCTGAATTTAGCTCTAAAAGCGACATCTGGTGACGAAAAATGTTAAGAATCTTAGGAAAATGTAGTTAAAAATTTAAATAGTATCTAATTTTCTAGAATTAAAGATTTTAAAATTTTGAGATTTCTCGATAGTGTTACGCGAGGTCCATTTTGACCATGGGGCAGTGCCACTTATCGATGGGAAGTCCTGAATTTTGAAAATAATCAGGATATCACTGATGCATTACTTCAGTGCGCTCGCAGCCTTTTTAGGGCTGGGAAATGGACATATGAATGTCCGAGCGCGGCTCTCGGTCTTTTTTGCGAAGATGCGATTGACGCATCATACGCGGGGAGTTGCTGAAGCAGTGCATTAGGTATTTGAGGGATCCTGATGAAGAAATTTAATGATTGTTTTTTAATGAACTCTAGAATTGGTTCAATTTTAAGGTCGTTATGCAGGACTTCGTTCCGAACAAACCAGGGAGCATTTAACATTTTCCTAAGGTGGAAAGACGTGCAGTCGTTTCAGATGGGTGGTCGCCGCAGACGCCCAAATAGGCGACGCATACAACATGATCGGTCTTAAGATCGACTTGTAGAGCAAAATTTTGTGCCTGATCGCCAGCTTGCTCTTACGAGAAATCAAGCGTGTGAGCAATCTGCTCATTCCGATAGCCTTTTGATAGGTTTTTCGGATATGGTGGGAAAATGTTAATTTTGCGTCTAAAACCAACCCTAGGTACTTGTATTCAGTAACCCAGGGGACAGGTTGATCAAAAATGGTGACTGCTGGCAAATTGCCAATGCACCGTTGTTTCGTAAAGAGGAGGCAAGCGCTTTTGGATGCATTAACTTTAATTTTCCAGTTAATGAGCCAGAGCTGTAAACGAGATATGTACCTCTGCAATCTTTCAATAATTTTTCGATTGCAGATGTCTTGGGACATAATGGCAGTGTCATCGGCGTACATCGCCAAATGAATGTTGGAAGCCTTCGGGATGTCATTTACGTACAAAGAAAAAATTCTTGGACTTAAAACCGATCCCTGGGGGACTCCACTTAGGATTGGACGGGGGGAGGAGACTGTATTTTCGACTCGAACCCGAAAACTACGAGAGTCAAGGAACGAGTGAATAATTTTGATAAGTTGGTCCGAAATTCCAAGTCGCATCATCTTGGAAATAAGCCCATCGTGCCAAATTTTATCAAAAGCTTTGGCAATATCTATAAAAAGCATACCCGTGGCCTTATTATTGGAAAAGCCGTGCTGGACCGTCTCAGTAACTCTAAGTAACTGTGTTACTGTAGAGCACTTGGGAACAAAACCATGCTGCTCTGGAATAACAATATTCCTGGAATTGCAGAACTGGTCCAGGCGATTCAAAATAACACATTCATATGCTTTGCTCAGCGAACTGAGTAACGATATGGGGCGATAATTTTGAGGATTCGAATCATCTGAACTAGACTTGAGAATGGGGACCACCACGGCGATCATCCAAGCCTTAGGGAAGTAGCAGTTCTCCATTAAAAAGTTAAAGAGCAGCGTGAGAAGAAAAATAAATTTAAGTGGGAGATTTTTAAGAATGCGATTAGAAATTAAATCCAATCCTGGAGCTTTCTTAATTTTGATGTTATGTATAAAGTCCAAAATTTCGCTAGCCTGGACTGGTTCCAGGTCTAGGCAAGTGGAGGAGGCCAAAAACCTTTGGACTTTTCGCGTAGTATGAGCTGAGAATCTGGGATTTTCGTCTTCATTTGGTTCGAATTGATTTTGAAGGCTATCAGCTATAACTTCCGCCTTTTCAATAGGAGTTACAGCAACACTGCCGAGGGCACCCTTCAGGGGCGGAATGGTGTGAAAAGGCTTTTTGAGTCGGGAGGTTTCCCTCCAAAGGGTGTTTGTATCAGGCGATAGGCCTTCAATGTGTTTTTCCCATCTTTCCTGGGAAAAGTGTTTAATGTCTCGTTTAATCTCATTACTGAGTGTACGGAGTTCAGATTTAAGAGCCGGATTCCTACATCTTTGCCAGACTCTCCGTACATAATTTTTGCGACGAATTTTAGTTCTGATTTCTATAGGGAGTCTCAGAGGAGGAGGTTTAAATTTTGGTTTTGAGGCCGTCACAAGTGCCTCAGAAATAGTTGCACCAATTTGCTCTATACATTTTTCAATATCTTCATTGCTGGAGGTTTCTGGAATAGGGAGGGGTTTTGAATTTAAAATAAATTTAAAATTCTCCCAATTGGTAGAGAGTTGCTCTGGTAATTTTAAAAATGCAGAGTTAGTGTGAAGAGTCAAAATGACCGGTAAATGATCTGAGCTCAGATCATGAATGACTCTTATATCATAATTAAAAGGAATATTTTTAAAGATTGCAAGATCAATAATAGAATCCCTAGCCCCCGGTCGGGACCTAGGGTTAATGTGCGTAGGAGTGTACGGTGCAACAACCCTAGAACCAGGAGTTCTGCTTATAACATTTTTGAGTTTATAGCCAAAATTGTTTGATCTTGAATCGTGCCAATCTTTATGTCAGGCATTCATATCTCCAGCAATAATTAAATTTTGATCAGAATTAAGAAGTTTAATAAAATCCTCCTCAGGGAAATGGTGTCGATTGTGGGGGGTGTAGCGAATATAAGCAGAAATTATTCGCAAAGGTGGATAATTATTAATTTTAATTTCGATAGCAGTTGCATCGATATACTGTAACCTCGGTAAGAGGACTCTGCAATGTTCATAATTACTTTTACAGTATATAGCGGTGCCTCCGTCAATACGAGGAGTTAAAGTTATTCTATCGTCTTTGTGAAGACGATAGTTGGCGATCTGGGGTTCGTGCCCCGGTTGGAGCTTTGTTTCTTGAACCAAAAACAGATCAAAATTTTGCTCTGTGACGAAGTTTCTGACTTCGTCAATCTTGGAACGCAGACCATTTGCGTTCCAGAACCCAAGAGAAATGTCGTGCACGTCACGATTGAATTTTAATGTTGGGGTGGGGAGCGGTAAGCGCGCCCGTGCTTAAGTGCGACATAGGTCTCAAAAATAATGCAGGCCTTGTCGTCAGCTGCTGTGACTTGGCGATGGGCAGGGAGACGACACTCCCGGAATGCCCGAGCAAAAAGTTGCTCGTCTACATTCGCGTCACTGGCGATTTAAAACTTAAAAACTGTGTTCGGTATGAAGTAGTAATGCAGGTGAGTAAGAAACAACAGCGGACAACTTAAAGCATAAAAGATAGTTTATTCAGTTGGATTCAGAATATGACTGATTTCATGAAATAGTAATAGGAAATGATATTTTGGTTCATACATGCCTATTTACAAATACGCATAAAACAAATATTTGTAAAATTCATTAAACCGATATAACATATATTAAGAATCAAAATCTTCAAAAAAGTTACACTCATATTAAAATTTCAAGCATTCACACATTATTATTGCAACCCATGTACATAATAGGTTAAGGTAATACAGATTCAGATCAGACATCAACAGAGCAGTTTGAATATCAAAAATATAGCTATGCACAAGCTTTTAAATGTAAATATGAGCTTCATGTTACGATAAATATATGAGAAATAATGTTCAAAATGAGTTTTGCTCTTTTTTAATGAGAAGACTTCAATGTTGGCCGAGGAATACCTGAAAAATGAACGAAAAATAACATGTAAATAATACATTAAATGAAATTTGACAGAAAATACAGTGTAAAACATGTTAGACGAAACTAAGGAGACATTTTTTTATGTTAAATAATACATGAGGGCAAAAATCAACATGTCCAATGTTCTCATACGTGAAATTTTATTGATTTGATTTCTAGTTAAAATTTATTCTTATAAATACATATATTTTAAAAATATATACATGTGTGCTGTTAAGTGTGTATTTTCCAAAACATATTACATACACTATTTAAGCTTCATATAATTACATATTTTTATTAAAATACCACTTAAACACATTTATTTATTTTCAAAAAAATATGATTTTTATTTTTTCTCTATTTTTTTTATTTTTTTTTATTTTTTCTATTCTTTTTTTTTTTTAAATCTGATAATAATTTTTATTTTATTTTTCAGTATCAAATAATCGATAAATTATTCGTTTTATTCATATCGCCATTCGAATGCGCATCAGATAAATGTACTTCATTTTCAAAACGTTTCGCATTTCTGATATAGTGGGAACAGGGACAGCAATGTCGTTGTCGGATGATACATCATTCGGTCAAACGAGGGGGGAAAATAATAATCCCCGAAAATTCTGGCTCCTAGAAGTGAAATCTTTGCGTTAAACGATTCTTGTATCATATTAAAAAATATTTGAAAATATATAGTGTTTTGACGGAACCGGAGAATTATTTAGTGCTAACTGATTTTTCGCGTTAAAGGTTTTTTCACTGTATGAGAATAGAGAAAAAGACTTACTTTTAATAAGAATTCAAAAGTCATTTTTCTTTATTTTATATGAAAAATCTATGGAAACTGAAAATTATTTCAATGATTTCCATTTCTGCTTTTAGAATGGTAAATACCAGACTAGTCATTAAGTCGAAAGCGAAAATTAGTTAATTGAAATAAATTTTAAAAACAAGTACACTGGATTCTCAATATTGCTCATGAACAAAAGAAAATAGCATTTAATTTATTTTTTATTAACGTCGCACTAGAAACAACACGAAGGCTATTGGTGACGGACCTCGTAATTTTGAAACTCCGTCAAGTGATGAGGACAACACCTGAGCTGGCACCTCCCTCTCCAAACTTCCACACCAATGGGAGAACTTTGAGCCCCGACATATTTAACGTGCATCAACACCGGCTACACCGCGGTATTTGGCGGCCAAGGATCGAACCCGCGACTGAACGAAAACCATCGG
Source organism: Nephila pilipes (assembly GCA_019974015.1). Lineage (NCBI taxonomy): Eukaryota > Metazoa > Arthropoda > Arachnida > Araneae > Nephilidae > Nephila > Nephila pilipes. The sequence goes on from BMAW01111437.1 coordinate 364,626, forward strand.
CCACGAATCCAAAACTATGACCACGGCTACAAAATAGCATTTAAATAGTTGTCAATTACCAGATGAGAAATTTTTTGAATTATATTTCAATTGAAAGTTATTTGAATGATTTTAACAGTATTTTTTTCCTTTCATTTCTCTTCACTAGCACACTCATAATACTCAATATAAAAATTATTACTGTTGAGATGAATATGCGTGGATAATGATGGTTAAAAGATAGCAGAAATATTCTGTCTTTAATTCTTATTAAAAATTTTATTCCTCAGGTCTATTACTTTCAAAAAATATATTATTAAATATTTGTTTAAGAAATTTGGGTCTAACGGTTTTTCGATATAATTATGAATGCAGTGATGCCAGAAATTCAAGAATCGTATTTCATAAACTGCACGTGCGCGTACATGTTGTGGTATTAATTTGCCGTGGGCTGAGTTGACGTTCCCACCATCTATCTATCTACATTTTTTAAAAAGACCTTTCTTTGCTAAGCAGTTGCAATTATTTTAATGAGGTATATTTAAGAATGGGTCCTTTCTAACAGAAGAGATCAAAGTCATAATTCATGAAATAAGTAGTAATTTAGCATAAAAAAGACAGAATTTGTAAATGCATTACAGAAATACAAAGAAATCACAGATATAGGTCAAGCATATATTGATGTGATTTAAAAAACAACTTCTTCCGAAACATGATAATTAATCATTTTAAATTAAGATTAAAAAATAAATTAATGTATTAATCTAGAAAAAAAGAGCATATATTATCTCTTACATGATAGCTTCTCAATTTGATATTAATATTAAATTTTGTGGCTCCACTGAATTGATTTTTTTTCACCATAAAACCTTTTATGGACACTATCTTGAAGATTAAATTGTAATGTATTGCCTTCATTATTTAACTCTACAGTCATCTTTAAAAAGGTCTAATTAAATAATCAATAAATTTGAAATTCAATTAGAGAAGCATAAGAGTACAATAAAGTACTTTATTACCTAACAAAAATAAGCAAGGTTGCTCTCTTTTGAATCTCTATTAACTCAGTTAATCCTAGTTTACGTTCAAATAATAAAGTATTAGCTTACAAAATCCCTCATTCCAATTCAAGCACTTCTGGAATACAACAGATTGGACTCCTATTATTCAGATTATGGGTCACTTCAAACTACAATAAATCTAAACTATTAATTACGATGACTCACTCCAATCTGCAATATCTATCAGCTTGTAGTTATCTTCTAATCCTTTCTCTTTTCTTTCAATTCAATTTAACTTATATACACTTTACCTCTAATTCAATTCACTACACTTCTTTTCTTCATCTAGTTTCCCAAATCACGTTTTCATTTTGGTTAGGAAGGAATTGTAGTTTTATGCAAGTCAAACTACTAAAATGTTCCCGAGATTAGAGAAAAGAAAATCACGAATAGATCAATGTCACAAAACGACAAATTAGAAAAACACTTTTGAAGCTAATATAATTGCATTGGAACCAATACCGAGTTGTGATACACACGTTTATGACTTTTAGGCTATGCTCTTACCCATCCATCCTTCGGACTCCAAGACGAGTCCTTTGTTCTCGTAGGCGTGATGCAAGACCGTCTCCGCTGCGCAAGACGCCCTGTGTTGTAGTTCGACGCGGTCGTCATACAGGTAGCTGTTCTGGCTCAAGGGTCTCTGGGCGAGAGAGGCCCGGCTACTCGGCATGCTTAGAGGAAGGGTCATTGTGTCCGGCTCAGAGGACAGGGAGGGTCGACGCTTCTTGCCTGCAGAAAGAGATGGCAATCTCAAGTGACAGGAAGTAATGACAAAAGAGATTATATTTGAATAGTTACAACAAACTCTGAATATGTTATGTAATACTTTCCTTTCAACAGAGAAAGAGTTCTAAATTGAGATTGAGTCTCAGAGTTCTAAATTGCTTAAAACTACCTTCACATAACACTATAGAACAAGAACCAGTGGTGTAGCGACAGAGAGATGGGATTTAGGGGTTATAACCCACAAATATATATATATATATATATATATATATATATATATATATATATATATAGGCATTTTTCAACATACGAAGTGTAGCTATTATATAAGGAGACTGACACTGATACAAAGGAAGTACGCATGCTCCAAATGCCAGCGCCAGTGCCTCTCGCTTCTGTAAGCAAATTTGTATAGCCGTAGCCTTCGTTTGTGTGAGGTTACTTTTTTCGCCGGAAAAATGATAAATGTAACAATAGAGCAACGAACTGTTGTGAAATTTCACTTGAAACTTGGAAAAACCGCTACTGAAACCACTATCGCTACTTATAATTTATCGAAATAAGTGTATGACAATGAATGTTTATCGCGTGCATATTTTTTTAATAGTTCAAGCGTTTTCAAAGTAGCCGAGAAGACCTTGAATATGATTCACACCCGGGTCGCACTTCCTTATCAAAAATGGATGTCAATATTGAAAAAATAGGTAATCTGGTTCGATCTGACCATCGGTTAAGAATTCGTGCTGTTGCTGAGACTGTAAGAATTGACAAGGAATCCATGCGGCAATTTTTTCTGCCAAAACAATGGGCTGACTCAATCAACACTGTCTGTAACGAGGTTTCTAGCCAAGTACAGCATCCCAGTGTTGGACCATCCACCTTATTCACCGGATCTTGCGCCTTGCAACTTCTATCTGTTTCCTAAGGTGAAGTTTGCATTCGAGTCCGTTGATGCTGTGAAAGAGAAAGCAATATGCATAACGAAAAAACTGACAGAAGAAGGCTTCCAGCACTTGATGTACACGTTCAGTTGATATCTTTAGAGTGTCTGCTATTTCATTCCATTTCAATTTACGGTCATTCAAAATCGTTTTGTTGATTTTTTTAATGTTTTCATCGGTAACAACCTCTTTTGGGCGTTCACCGTCTTCAGTGCTCATTTCACCACGTCTAAACTTAGCATACCAATCATTGATGGTTGATTTTCCTGGGGCAGTGTCCGGAAACTCGGCATCAAGCCAAGTTTTTGCTTCAACTGTATTTTTTCCCTTCAAAAAGCAATATTTTATCAACAAAGCGAAATTCCTTTTTATCCATTTTTTTCACAATAACAAAAGTTGCTTCACTCAAAATGCTATAATTCACAAACTAATGATCCGACATCTGTCAAATTTATACACGCATCTTTTGAGGGTTAGGGCTAACTAAAAAACATATGAATTTAATTCTACTAGCGCCATCTATGTGTCAGGCCGGGGACTTTTCAATTGACCTGTTAGTAAAATAACATCCAAATATGTTAAATATGTTCAAGCAGATTCTAACAACATGCATTTAAAACAGAATGCTAAGAGAAAATATCAAAATTATATATATAAATATTTACAGATAGTAATAATAACTGACACCTCTGTATAAAACGCTATCTATTAAATAGATGCTTTATGGCAATATGTATTAAGGTAATTTGATAATCAAAATCTAAACCAAAATAAAAGTAATAACATAAGGCTTGATATTAGAAATCTCAGCAATAAATAATAAAATAAAATTTTGTTTAATACTACTACTTTTATTTGGAGATATAGCTATGGACAATAATGCAGGGTGATCAGTTTATTAAAAGAGTACCCCTTGGTTTTTCTTATTACCTTTAAATCTGACGGATGAGGCAACTATTTTAACACTTAAATATAATTGTCTGAACCTTTTTTAAGTGTGAGAGACAATTTCCAACACTGTTGGAGTGTTACAACTTTATTTGTGAGATAAAACAGAAAACAAATGGCGAAGCACAACGTTACTTAATCCTATGATAATTTTATTTTTGAAAACACAATTTAATTCAATATTTTTCATTATCATTCCTTACAGCAAATGTTGAAAATATTCGCCATCATTTTGGAAGCAAACATAAACACGTCGAACCAAGTTTTTTGAGACACTTCGCAACATTGTTGGTGTTATTGACGAGATTTCTTCAGTTATGATTTGTTTTAATTCGTCTATATTTGCAGGACTTCTGTGGAAAACTCTATCTTTAAAGTAACCCAACTGGAAAAAAAAACTAACGGGGGTAATTGCCTCATTTCAAAGTAGCCAAAGTGTTCTCTCTCCATTCACCACTATAGCACATCAACACAAATTCTTTTAAATAGATTTCGCTCACCATTGGGTCCTTCATAGTCTGGAGGAGGAGTGTGCGGTCTGTAGTGTTTCGAAGTTCTGCTGGAGCTTTCCGTCTCAAAAGTATCGTAAGGTGGATTCAACGAGTAGGGCATGATGTTGAAATCAGTGTTGAAAGGCTGTTGCACATACATTGAAAATGAAGTTTAAGAAATAGTAATATTCACAAAAAAAAATTACTTAAAATAATTGTATAATTCTTTAAGTTACTAGCATTTTTTATTAAAAGTACAATACTAATATTTATTTTTATGAAGAGAGAAAAAATTACTAACGAATATGTTAAAAATATCTTTATTAAACGCCCTGCACCATCAGTCGCGAAGTTCTTTTTGATTAGATTCTAACATACAATTTGTTAATTAAATCTATCTTTATTACAAATAGAAGACAAATCTGAAATATTTGCGTAATATTTTGTGAAAATTCTAGAAACTATCATAAAATTCTAACTTCAAAATTTTGAGGTATTATGAAAATAATTTTATAGTATATAACTTTGAAATTTTTTTTCCTCTTTTATATATATAAAAAACTAAGTACGCGAGTGGATTTAAATAAATAAGATTCAAAAAATAATGCAAATATATTCTTACAAAAATGTTTAAAAATATTTAAATAAAATTTTGTGAATTTTCTTCACATCTCACAAAACGCGAAAAAAATTAAGCAAGGTATGATGAAAAGTAATGTAAAAATGTTTCATGAACACCACTCTCTTTTTAATATAAGGTCTTTATTTGATCTTATTTATGCAAAATACATATTTAAATATTTTTATTCAAATACTAATTTTAAAAATTAAAATATTTACCTAATTCTGGACAATAAAAAAATAAGAAAAGAATTTAAAATGCAAATACTTTCTTAAAACATAAATTTAAAATGTAATATTTCATACAATGAGCGAAGTTATTCCCTAATTGGACGTATATTGTTAAGATTATTAATTGGTCAAATTTTTAAATATTTGCAACTGTCTAGTGAAAACCTTTTTCTTTTTTTATTTTCAAAAATGATGACATTTACAAGAAAAGATTCAAAATTAAAAAGTACTAAATAAATCTTATACTACTTGTAAAAAACTACTACATAATATCACAAAATCATAATAAAATTACTAAACAAACAAGGATATTTGCATTAAAGATTAGAAATTCAGCTTAACATAGGCTTTTAAAACTCATCGAGATATTAGTAAAAAAAGGTAAACAAATACACTTTTGCTTTGCCGAATTTTTAAAATTGACAATATGATGGTATTGCGAGAAATAGAATTTTGGAAAATCTTTTGCTAGTTCGTTTTATTTAAAAAAGATAAAACTACAGTAACTTAAAATCTCATAGCATTGTTTCTTGAAATGTTGACAAAGTACAACTTCTAATACTCCTAACTATATTTGTGTGCTAACATATATAAATATATCATTTATAACGAAAAACAATTTAATTTTCTGCCTCTTTCAAAATTTTACATGGAAAAAATATCTTTCAATCATGTGCTTTTTAAATTTTGTTAAAAGGTATATCAAGAAAATAAAAATAAAAAGTTCTATCTGTTGTAAAGTAAGATTTTTAAAACAAATAACAATATTATCTTATATAAACAAGAAAAATATTTTGATGTAAAAATAATAGGAAAAAAACAAAAAAATTTTAAAGAATTCACAAAATACAAAACATAATTTTACACTTTAATTACTTTATTACAAATAATCCTTATATTTCAAGCACACTATACCACCTGTTTAGAGCTATTTGTATTCAATATCTTTTTTTTTCATTAATACATTTGTAATATGTCTTTATTTTATATGTATGTAAAATAATTTCTAATGCTATTCCCAAACCATCGACACAGTTTTTATTTGTTGCGTGTTGGCAACATCCTTGTTGTTTTGAAACGAGAACTGGGTTTGACAGGCAACGCCCTGTATCTATTCGCTAGTTCGCCACACTGTTAGCTACTGGCAATTGTTAAAATAAATTTAATTTATAGTTTGTTGAAAAATTTATCTTTTTACACACGACTACCACCGTTCTTAAATTTTTTTAAGTTAATAATGTTCTATTATCTTATTTTGAAAACTCTAAATATTACTTTTAAAACGTCTTAATATAAACATGTTTCATATTTTACTATAATTGGTTAAAAGTAAAATCTCAATGTATTCATGGCTTGATGCAAAAACTCAACATCTTGCGAAAACTGAACTCGATGACAGAGCAGAAAAAAATAATGTGCGTTATATTTAATTTTTAACCTCCTATCTTTTATGTTCACGCTGTACAAAAGTATACAGGAACTGCGTATTAAATCATTTTTTTACAAAAAGAAGGAAATAGCATTTTCACAATTCACTCATTCGTTAACTTTTCCTCTATCATTGAGTCAATTTTTAAAGGGAATACATACTTGTATGTTCTCGCATCTTTCCTTCAATTACAACAAAAAATTGGAAGCACTAAAAATTTTGAAAAGTGTCTTAATTAAAATGAATGAAGTCAACAATAATTTTCCGTAGTCAAAAAAAAATTTCCATTTATATTTTTAATCATTCCCACTGCATGAAAAAAAAATGTGTAAATGATTGAGAATTAATTTTCGAATGCTACCTTATATTAAAAAATTATCAAGTTTATGTTTTTCTTATAATGCTGATTCAAATAATTTCTGCAATTAAAAAAGCATGAAAATATTTCATGATTATAGGGATGTCACGCAATTTTTTGTTTGATATATTTCAGAGAATTTCAAAGATACTATTATTTCTGAATAAAGATAATCGGTTCTTTTAATCTCCGCTAAATTAAAGAAAAAATATTTATGTAAGGAAATCTTTCATTTTTAGCTGATTAATTACTCACTTAATAATATCTTTATATTATCTGTAGAAACTGACTATAATACACAAGCTAGACGATAAAATCTAAAAAGCTACTTAATATTTTTTGAGTTTTATACAAATTATTCAATTGAAGAGCATATTTAAAAGAGTTTTTTAACTTACCATTCTTTTACTTTTCCCAACCTCTATTTCTTGTGCCCTTTGTGCAACGAAAACACATAATGCAATCTGAAATGTAAAATTAAAATACAATTATATATACAAAAAACTAAGTATTGTGCTATATTACTTGAAAAATATTTTAATAATAATTTATCGTTTCAAATAATTAATTATGGAGAAACATAAGACGAGTTCTAAAAGTAATTATTAAATTAACATAGTTAAAGTGTTTCATAAAACTTAATACAGAAATAATTTTATTTCTTAAAAAAAAGATTGTTAAATATGTTTCTTTTCATAATGTGTCCCATGTATAAAATACTTATTGCTCAAACATAATTTAATTGATATAAATAGTAACTTTTCAGATATTTAACCTTCACAATGATTATTGAATTTCTGAATGGTAGATAAAATAAAAAATTCCGAATAACCGGTGATCATTCGACCAATTATTGCAGATTTCTAAACAAATCAAAATTTCACCCAATGGGAATTTTATATTTAATAAATACGTTGCTATTTTTTGTTTCGATGTTAAAGATATCTGTGAGTTTTCTCTTCTAAAAAATTAAGAAATTGACTATATTTGACCAATAAGTCAGCTTTTTAAACAAATCAAAATTTCGTGTAATGAATTTCATTTTTAATAATTATGTTTTCCGATATTTAAGAATATCTGAGAGAAAGAGAGAGGGAAAAAAGAATAGATTTAATAAGTTTCTCGACTCAACTGAAAGTGTAAATTCTAGGTTTTTAAATCTTGATACTACTCTCTCTTGTTGAAAATAGTATTCGTATTATATCTTTTTAATGCAATTAGAATTTATACTAAAGTCGTGATACCTGGAGGACGTTGAATGATGGTAACTTAAACTTCACATCACTGTGAAGTTTGCGTTGAAACGTAAACTTCACCGTGATGATCTTAGACTTTTGGAGAGGAATACGAGTAAGTACACCCACATTTCACATGGTTTTAAAATACGATTAACATGATCAAAGAAAAGAAAACGCATTTTTTAACACAGCTGATGTGATACGTTTTCTTCAGTCCTTTCCTTAAGAGTGCGTGAATGAACATATGTATGTTGCAAGTACAAATGTACAAACGAAATCCCGAAACTACAAACGTCAATGAAATGATCATTGACAGCCCCCTAGATATAGATGATTTGATGACAGATAACCATAAAAGCGATCAAGGAGAGTAAAAACGAAACTCATGAATTAATTGCTGGTTAAATTTCTCATGGTTTTAAGCTTGGTACAAGTCTGTGTGCGGAAAATCATTTTTAAACATTAATCCCAAACGTAGAATGTGTCCTAAAATTTATATGAGATCTGAGCATTTGGTTAGTTGGGTAACAAGTCTAAGATCATATGAGAAGCTTCAAAAATCAAGAGGGTAAAATAAAGAACAAATTTGGTGATAAAAAAAAAGGTAATTCCAGAAACAAATTTAGGAAAGCAATGCCCGGCGAATGTCATCATTGGATTCAAGATTAGCGGGTGTGATATATCTTCTCGTGAGACATCTAAAGCGATTTTGATACACCTTGCCATAAATAAATGCCTTTATCAGAAAAAAGATGCGGAATATTTGTTCTTGGAATGCATAACCCTCACGGGCTTTAATCCCCAGTAAATTGGCTATTAATTGTGGTTATTTCACTTGCCCAGGAGTTAAAATTATAATATAAAAGATATTTAAAATTAAGGAGCAATAGCTTTAGAAAAAATGCTTTTTAAGTTAAGAAATTGGTATTAGAGATAATTTCAAATATATATACATAGTCATCACTAATTGTAAAACTAGTGGTGTTGATTTAGTTCTGAATATTATGAAGAATTTTAAACTATTTAGGCTTGTAGTTGAGAAATATTGCGGCAGGTTATTTTACCCTGCATATTTACTCAGTCTGGTTGCAATGAAAGCGAATGATGGGATTGGTCGAGGATGAGGTTTGCTATTTCACTATATATAGGTGGGTAGGTACGGGTGCTGTTGAGATGGGAGATTGGAAGAATTTAGCATTTTTTAATAGAAATTAGTCTATTAATATTTCTTTAAGTCTGTGAAGTTGTCAGTTAATTCTGATTGGGGTGTATTTTTCTATTTCTTGGATGGTTTTATTCGTTGAGGTATCAATTTTATTGGAAGAAATTTTTTGAAAGCTTTTTGATGAAGTTTTTAAGAGGGGGGAGTTTAATGGAATTTCTGATATCGCTGTTTCGCATATACCAGCTTGCATTTACAATCATTCTAAGAGTTGCGTTTCGTGATTTTTCTAGTAGGTCCAGGGTAGTATCTGCACAATGTGACCAGACTGGGCTAGCATAGGTCAGGATTGGTCTTATAATCAGGTTGTAGATAAGCAATTTATTACGTCTACTTAATGTAGAATTTCCCGAGATAAGGGGATATAAATTATTTATTACAGTTTTATACAGTTTTTTAATTTGTATTACGCGTTATTTGAAAGTGAGCTTTTTATCTAACGTAACACAAAGATACTTGGTGGATAAGGACCAAGGGAGACTTTTGTTTTCAAGATAAAAATCTGGTTCAATTTTTCTGTAGTTTCTGGAAAAGAAGAAGTCTTGGAAACTTTCAGGGCTATTTTCCAAGTAGAGTACCATTCTTCTAATTCCTTTCAGTCTTTGTTTAGTGCTTGGCCTATATTTGCTGAGAAGTAGTGTCGTGCTAGTAGCGCAGTGTCATGTGCATACATGCATATTTTGGTATTTTGATGTTTTGGGATGTCGTTCACGTAGTAGTTGAATAATATTGTTGATAAAATTCTTCCTTGGGGTACTCAGCTTTTTGTTTCTGGGTTTTGAGTAGGATCCATTTACGATTACAGAGAAATTTCTGTCTTTTAAGTAGGAGTTTACAATTTTAATTAGGTAGGGGGTATTATAATTGAACATTTTAAAAACTAATCCTGTATGCCAGACTCGGACGAAGGATTTCTGGATATCAAGGAACACCGCACCGGTATTTTGTCCTTTGAAGAATCCTGTTTTTACATATTCCACCACTCAAAGCAGTTGGTGTGATGTGGAGGGGTTTGAAATGAAGCCATGTCGCCCAAGAATTATTATGTCTTTTTCTTGGAGGTACTTTATCATCTTTGAATGAATTTTTTTTTTTTTTTTTTTTTTTTTGCTAAGTATTGGTAATAGTGAAATCGGTCGGTAATTTTCCGGCCGAGTGGGGTCCTTTCCTCGTTTGAGTATTGGAATTACTGCGGCGGTCTTCCAAGAATCCGGGAAGTGACCGAGATCTAGCATGCTTTGTATAATGTTTCTTAGTTGAAAAATACATAGTTGGGGAAGGTTTTTAACCATTTTATTGGTTATGCCTTCTCTTCCTTGTGCTTTTTTAAAAATTTTAATGGTTTTTTTTATATAATGAGTTATTTCAGATACAAGAGGTGGAAGGGGTTGGGGTGGGTTTTGAAAGTTTATTTAGTTGGTGAGAAAATCGTGAACGACATTTTTAACTGAATTATCATGTGTAGGTGTATTTATATCGTTAAGTTTGAATTAGTTTTGGAGAGAGTCTGCCAGTGTTTCTGCTTTGTCTGTGTCGCTAAGTGCGATACTAGCAGAGCCGTTAAAGGCGGAGACAGGGGACCGCTTTTTTCTGAAAGCTTTAGCCCTACCCCTTAGGGTACCGCTTTCGGCATTCAGATTTTCAAGCGCATCCTCCCATTCCTTGCTTTTGAGTAAGTGCACTTTTTGCCAGATTTCATTTTGAATTTTGTTTATTAGCAGGGAATCGGGTGAATTGCCATATTTTTTCTGGCTTTATTCTCTTTGCCTGAGTTCCCTACCGATATATGTCTGTTTGTTTGTATTTATTGGTTTGGAGGCGATATTATGTGCACTTAAAATGTTGTGTGTTAAATCAGCGACCTGCTTATCGATTTCTTCTTCGCTTTGTGCTTTGGGAAGCGTGAAGGTGTTGATGGTGTTTTCAAGTAGTGTTTTCGTAGAGTGCCCAGTTTGTACGGAGCTTTGGTTCTGGTAATTCGTATTTATTCTGTGAGTCGAAATGGATCATTACAGGATTGTGATCACGTCTCAATTCGGGTAGCAAGTGGATTTGGAAGGGCCAATGAAAGTTCTTTGTTACTGCTATGTCGATGATTGAGGCGCAGTTAAGGCGTAGCGTGTCGGTGTGGGCGGGGCTAATATTTCTAAGCCGTTCTTATCGACAAAATTTCTGAAAGTGTTACCTCTTGATGAGTTGTATGTGCAACCCTAACTAGTGTGCTTAGCGTTTAGATCTCCGCAAATTAATAAGATCGGCCCTAAATTTAGAATAGTGTTTATATCTCGTGGTACGTCGATGGTTCTAACAGATGGTGGGATATACATCGAGGTAACTAGTATTGGGTTTCCATCTGCAGGGGTGAGTGCAACGACAGTTGCTTCTGCACCGTTTAGTGTAGGTGTTGGTATTTTGTAGTGTGGGGTTTTTTGATTAAAATAGCAGTGCCACCGTAAGGTCTATTTGTTGTGGAAGGTCTGTCGTTTCTGTGTAAGATGTAATTTGGCATAGAGAATTTCATACCTGGTCCTAGATGTATTTCTTGTAATAAAATTAAATCTGGGGAGTGCTTATCAACAAAGTGCTGTAATTCAACATCACGGCACTTTACCCCTAGAGCGTTCCAAGTAACCAATTTGAGGGCGAGAAGGTTGAATTTTAATTATTGGTTGTGGGTGGTGAAGCGACCACACCCGCTATAAAAATATTCAGCTTATCAAGACCATTGTCAACTTTTGACATGTTATTGAGTGCTTCGAATAACTTTGGAAATTTGTTAAATAAATTTTGAAGTTCATCTATTGCGGTGATGAAGTTAAAATTTCCTGGGCTAATCAGAAAGAAATGACCATTAATTAATCAATATTATCTATATTATTCTCAATTAAAAAATTTTATTCTTTCTTTCAGCATTATGTGAGTGTTCCTAATTCTCCATGTTGGTCTCAAGTTGTCCTACTAGGGACCTTGCGCAAATCAAATTAAACCAACCAACTAACACTCCTAATTTTATTTTCAATAATTGAAACATGTATTAATTTTTTGATATGAATTACATTAAATGTGAGTAAGTTTTAAATATATGAATGTAAATACACAAATCTGAAAACTTATACAGTGGATATTTTATTACTTTATATAGTTTTTTTCCGAATTAAATTGAGTTATTTATTTCATCTTTTTATCCTACATGGATGAATGTTTTCCTAGTTACTTTACAAAATGTATATTTTTGAATGTATTTTGGGGAATGTATCTAACTAGTAAAAAAGGGGGGAAAGGTGTACACATTAACTTCAACCGGCCTAAAATTCAGAAGAGGGAAGTTTTAATCAACTCACTTTTTTTAGCTGCATTTAACTTCGACAAGAAAATACAAATAAAAAAAGTTCAAAATTAAATTATTAAGAAACTAAAACCAAGAGTCGCATTTCTGTTCTTATACACAATAATGATCAGTTATTATTTTTATATTAATTCACTGTTACTATTTCTCAATGTAAAAATAATGTTTAATTTAGGACAAGTATTTCTTTGAGCAACACTATTTATCCTTATTACACCATTTTTAGAATATGATCGAAGCATGCGTATTCGTGCGGATAATCCCCGTTTTAAACGATAATTGTAAATCATTTTAAATGTCGTCTTCGTCAAATATCTTGGAGTCTTTTTTGTTCAAATTGACGAAGTTTATCTTCCCCAATATTCAATGATCATCCATACATTTTATGTCAAGTAAGCAGAGTCAATAATCAAATTTCGAGCCTGTTAACATTAGGATCCATGCACAATCAGAGTTTTGGGGTTGTAGCTTCAAAAAAATGTTTGAAATTAGCATATTGTACATCAGAAAAGATGAAGACATCAGTAAAATAATATATATTTAGAAAATAACATATACATTGGAACGGAAACTTATTAAGTCATTGAAAAGCCATTATTTTGCAATATATTTAATTTAGTACAAAATAACTTGAGGTGGTCATGCGAAAGTAAAGCAATAAGACAAGAGGACTAAATTCACTCAAAAATTATTCATTTTGATATTAAAACTTGATGCTGCAATAGTTATTAGAAAATAAGACTATCTAAAAGAGTCATTTATTCTCATACAAATGAATAAAATTTGCTACAAAAAATGACTTCAATATAATAAAATACAGTCTCGTTTTTAAAATATATCACAGAATACAGGTAGATATGCCGTATGTTGTGGATCGTTTTGATTTAACTATGATAAGATATTGGAAACAATAAAGACGCATATACATTAATCTTCGGAAGATATAAATGCTGCTCTAGGAAAAAGGATCATGTATTCGTGCATAAAGCTTGAAAAAACGTTTCCTTTAGACAATATGACAAAATAAATTTCTCTTCTCGTAACAATTGATAAATTTAAGTTCACTACGTCTGACTTCCTATTATCGGCATTCGAAGACCGTTGGCTTCACATTTAAAGATATCACGATAAAAAGCATTTAACAAACATATTTTATCAATAAAAATAGCAAGAAGAATGATGTGACGATGATTATAAAGTATGTATGACGTATTTCTTAACATAACAGCAAAAACAACAATACCAATCGTATGCGTTAATCAATCATGGAAAATTTTCGAATAAAAACAATGAATAATACGTTCGTGCAGATAGATGCTAATGCAGTTATTGAATATTATATTTTCTTCAAGTTTTATAGAAATATTAAAGGTGATGTACAAGAAGCATCATGTAAATAGCTTATACCTTTACAAAATGCCAATTTTTAAGCAGTTTCGAACAAAATTGACACACAAAAAAAAATCATTAGCATAATTCGTTTCTGCAAGATAGGGGGGAAGTTTTCCATCAACTTTTAAATTTAATTCAAACTGCTGAACGATCGGCTAATTATTTGACCCCCCCTCTGCAGAAGAATGAGATTAATAATTACTATATATAATCTTACCTCTTAAAATTCCTTATAAATTCAGAGAATTCAACATCGTAAAATTTATGGATTAATGATTTTAAAAAATTCATATAGAAATAAGTATCCATCAGAGTAATCAGTTCTAATGAATCCTGGATTGACCAAAAGATTGGTAACAAAAAAGTAAAGCAACAAACATTGATTCTTATGTATTGGTTTTTCATTTGAATGTGTTGTTTCTGAGACAGCTTCTTAATATAAAAAGCCAACTAAAAGATTTTGATAACTTATTAGTTAAATTTGAATTAACATGGAACTAGAAGCAATACGACAGCTGCATTAACGACGGACCTCGTAATTTTGAACCATGGTCAAGTGACAAGGAAGCGACCGCGTTATACGAGTAGTGGCGATCGCGAGATCATGGGCAATGTTGTTTCAGGCCAGAAGGGAATTCGAGTTCTGATACCACTGAAGAGCCATTGTGAAGCGGGGCTAATGTAAGCTAAATCTGTCAGGGCTGTCTGCCCTTACTATTAGAGCTAAAAGTAAAGCACATTGAAATGGTTTAGAAGATAAAAGAGTGGTTAGACATCAGCTAAGGTGTCCTTCTCGTCACTTTATTGTGACTCAAAATTACGAGACCTGTCGCTGTTCTTTATTCTTATACGGAATTAAGTTCAATTAATCGAATAATTGATTACACTAAATAGGAATAACTTTTCTAGATTGGGGGTTTCGATTGCTAATTAACGTCGCACTAAGAAGGAACGGGAAGACTATTGGTGACAGACCTCTTAATTTTGAGTCTAGGAGACACTTGAGCTGGAAACTCTTTCTCCAAACATCCACACCACGACAACATGAGGAACATGGGCCTCGACATATTTAACGTGCATCAATCCCGCTATACGGCGAATCTTTCATGTTATCAGGACTCGAATCCGCGGAAACAACGCTAGCCGCGACCAGCTCTGCTACCTCGACCAGATTAGGAGACCAGATTTATTTTGCTCTCTTTTCAATTTTGTAAAAGTATTTGGACGCTAATTTGTCCCCACAACGTATTTCCTTATTACTTTTAACTCACACTCGTTAGATGTATGCAGTTCGGAGAAGAGTTAGCAGCATCACCTGTCGCAACGATTGAACAATTACCAATAATTATCGTGTTGCTCCTAAATGCGATACCGATATTGTTATGTTTTACATAATAGACTTAAAAAATGATTATCATTGATAGGATTTATTACGTCATTCTTTTTTCTGTGTTATTTTTTCCCCACTTTTGATTTTAGATTATGTGTGCTTATATTTTCAAGACAAGTTGTAGTTCTTTTTAAATTTATATTGTATCTTTTTTAAAAAAAATTATACTCGTGGCTCAATAAATATATTTTCATAATTAATTGTTTCTGAATTGTTTATTTATCAATTGTCTGCATTCTAGAAATTCTGTGATTTCTTACGAACAATGCTGGTAATTTAATGTAAAATATAATATTAATCGAGAGAGAGATTTGATTAAAATAATAATATTATTGCTAAGTGCTACTTCAAAAATTTTATTTAAATTGTTTTTGGAATTTATTGAACATTAGAAAGCATCTGATTTTTGGCAATTGTTTTGAAAATGAAACATATATTGTTAAGTATTAATTACTTTAACACTTGACAATATAGATTGATATAATTCTCGAGAATGATTACAAATTTAAATAAGTTTTACAGAGGAAATTTGAATATTATTGAATCATCATTATTAATTATACATATACGAGCATAATTGATGGATTGTCTATTAATGTTGCACGTAAAAGCAACATAAGCGGAATGGCCAACGGGACCGAACTCACCCAAAAGGCTTTAGAGCTACAAACCTGCGGGAGATAATGACCCCGCACTGAACATTTACTGGCAAAAAAAAAAAAAAACTTAAAACAAGAAATTGCAAGATATAACAGCGCTTGTTGGAACAAATAATATTAAAAAAAATATAATTGCAAAATACAAAGGTAAATAAAAGCTTGCAATGTGTTTACCGAGCAGAAAATGTATGAGATAAGAATAAAAAAATAAACTGACTAATTTTCTTGCAAAAATAATATGCAAAATGACTCAATACAAAAAACGTTCACAAAATCAAGAACTAAAAATGAAGTTATTATACAAAAATATCTTCATGTACACAAAACATATAATTAGGAACAATAAGGAAAATTGAAAAATTCAGAAATGTAATCAAAAGTTTAAGCAATTAAGAAATTTAATGAGTAATTTTATGAATTGTAAGAATGCAGGATTTACGATTAAAATGCAAACTGGGATTTTCCCACACTGACTATAGCCAAAGAGGTTTTACTCAGGCAATTGAACAATTTAGATTAAAGTTTTTGGTAAAATGGCAAGAGAAAATATAGAGGTAAGCATCTCCAACAGTCGCAAAAACATAAATTTGAATTTTTCAAATCAAAACTATCTAAATAACAAACGAATAGTCTCCCACTGATTATGAAGCGTATAATAAAAACCAGGAGATAAAAATTTTAATTTGGTTCACGGAATATATAATTGGACTCGAGTACGGTTATTACTAGTTTACCATCATAACTCCCAGTCAGAAAGAAGCCAGTTTAAGAAGTAAAAATCAGAATAAGTAGTTTATTTTTCTTCAATGATATTAAAACAAGCTGGCGTACCTCTGGTGTTCTGCAGTAGCAATATTGTTGTTAAACTATCGGTATAAATAGTAATTTTAAAATTATAAGACACAGTCCATAATACGGTAAATCCGATTTTTTGAGAGTTCGGAACACTGAATTATAAGATGTATAATTCTGCTTAGACCCTGTTTAGGACACCAAGGTGGAAGACACATGAGGAGAATTCTGAAGAGAGGACGGATCTCATAATTCGGTCAAGTGACGAAATCTGAGAGGGCACTTCCATCTCCAAATTTTTCTACCACGAGGGCAAATTTAGAGAGCATCAGGTTCAGCGTCATCGGGCTCTAACTCACGACTCGATGGAAATAACCCTGGCAGCGAGTTCGCGACCATTAGGCTATTTCTACTACATACACGAGCATAGAAAGTAAAAAGATAGTTTTGTTAATAATAAGTAGAAAATAACTGAACAATACTGAAATTTAAAAAAAAATGTATGAAATAAATTTAATTAACATTAGCTGCTTTCTTAAATTCAAATTAGAATAATTAATTAAAGTTAATAAAAATTAATGAGAATATATACACTTTAAAATCTCAAAAAATTAAATGCATCTCTATTTAAGAATATTTTAGGATCCAATATAGATCGAATACACCAAATGTATCTAGTTAGGAACTACGTATATCTGACAAAATAATGACTAGTTAAATTTCGCTGATTTTTCATCTGATTAGGGATACATAAGAGATAATAGTCAATGGATTTCATCATTTTAGATCATAGTTGAATTATAAAGGTAGTAACTGAGCTCTCATTCTTAATTTTATGCACTTTTACTCTATGCTAAGGAAAGCCAAGCAGCTTTGAAATTTATGAAAAGTTGCTATTATTTCATCCGGTGATTTTTGTTTAAACCGAGACTCGAACACAAGTTTCATAGACCATAACCCTGAGCCGAGAATACCACGAGTTTTATTATACATTATATAATCCCAAATACCATTTAAGGTGAAAATAGAGCATTCATTATGAGGCTACAAAGGGTTTATTAACAAAATTCCCTCATGTAGGATACCGCGAAATACAGTATTTTCCTTCGAATGAAGTCATTTTATCAATGTGAATAACCTGCATATATTTGAAACCATATTAATATTCGTTTAATAGTATTTTAAAATACATAAATTATTCACTTACATTTATGATCCAAATTACGATGCCTCCTCTCGAAAACATGACAGCATAAAAAACAAAAAGATTAGTAAAAAAGGAAGTTCTAAAATCCATTTCATCTCCAGTTTTCTAAAAGTGAAAAAGAAAAAAAAAATCTTTACGAACTGACAATAGCATTTGTTCGAGTTTATAGTTAAATGACAGCTGAACAAAACAATGCTTGCTTAAATAATTGAAAATAATAAACAGAAAAAAGCTTTAAACTTACGATTGCTTTGAAAATAAAATATACAGTTGCAGCGATGTCAGTTATTGTTATTATGATAGTAGCTGCCACCCATGGCTTTAACATATCTTTACATTTTTCCTAAATTAAAAAAAAAAAAAACATTGAAAGAATGAATATATTTTTATTATTAAATCATAAGAAGTGATATAGTGTTGAAAAATTATGAATTCTCCAATTAAATGCTACTAAATGAGTGATTTGTTTAGTTTCATGAATGCCGGAATACATTCTTCTTTAAGAAACAACTATGAATCGTATTTAAAGTTAATATAGCTCAATAATAATGATGGAATACCAATAATAGTGGTGAATATTGTGTATTGGTTAATGTTGCAGCGGCCCTGAAGGTCACCAAACAACTCTCTCTCCCTCCTCTGGATGGGAAAACCATCCGCGGCCGAAGTGGTGACTCAGGATTTGAATACTAGATGGCAACACAGCCTATACCTACAGATTGCATGAGCCCCCGACGCAAAAAAATACTTGCCTCTGTACGTCTAACAAAGACAAACGCACACAAATCACGACTAGTGATACTCCGGCTCTGGCGCACGTGTCGACGAGACAGCCGATGACTCAAATGGAAACTGTCCCAAGCAAAACTCAATTCAACAGGGAGGGGATGTGTATCAATAGCAGTAATGGCTGACAAAATCAAAAAAGGCAACCTTCTGTACAATCATTTCATATCATCACAATGATACTGGAGGAAGAATATGCAGCGACTTTCTTCTACAACAACGTTAGAAGTTAAAAGGCCTTACTCAACCAGCCAGATGAGATATCTTTTCAGCCTGATTGGTGGGACAATCAACTTCGGTCCTCTTGGTCCAGGGTGCGAAACAACGCTGCCGCATCAAGAACACACAACAACTCTCTCTCCCTCCTCCGGGTTGGAAATCCACTGGCCGCCGAAATGTCATATACCAATAAGAAATAGCAATCATTCTATACATGAAATGAATAAATGAGAACACATTTCCTTACGGTGTTTTATTAAGTAAACTAATGTGATCGATTTTATTTGAAAATATCCAAAAAAAAGCTAAATAATTTTTTAAGAAATGAAAATAAACCAAGAAAAAAAATCAAAGTGTCAGATTGCAAAGCCCTGTAAGAAATAAACATTTTATTTTATTATATTTAGTATGATATCATTTTTTACATAGAGAAAATAATGATATCTGAAATGGAGCAAATTTAAGAATGAAATTTATTTTCGAATCAAGTAAATGTCTTCTGAAAATTTAGTATTGAGTTCTGAAATAGAAATTTTAAAAGAAATGAATAATTCTCATATACGAGGAGGTATCGTAAAGTTTCAATTATAACTCAGCAATAACCGAGATAACTGGATAAAATTTATTCTTCATCTGAAGTATCTGAACAGATTTAAATGTTCAATAGATATTTAGATAGTTTCATTGTAAGAAGTTGTATTTGAAATTTCTGCTCACATATTCGGGTAATTAAATCAATTTAAATGTGTCTAATACGTTTATTTGATATTATTTATCGATTTGGGAAACATATTTTAAAAATAAAAAAAAAATGCTATTCATATTTTATTTAACTCGCACGCATTTTTAAACAAAAAAAAAAAAATTATAATTTTAAAAAATAAGGTGACGAGAATAGAATAAGATTACAGGTCTCTCGTTACCATTTTTTCAAACCATAAGCCTTTTACATATTTTAAGTATTTCTTACAGATAATAAATATACGATTTCTATGATTTTTACTTTGAAAATTTTTTACTCTTTACGCCAACAACTATTTGAATAAGTAATGCTGTATATTGCGCGTTAGAATAAAATTATTGCAATATGTTCATTATGCGTACGGTTAAATAAAATGTTTTACTTGGAAATTAATTATGCAATGGGTCAATGCTAAGGTTTAGAAAGATAAAATATCTACTTAGACTTTTTAACAGCTCAGATTGCATTTTTAAAGAGTATTAATTAATGTATTCTTATTTCGTTTAAACAATCTCGGCTTTAAGATAATGTCTAACTCACATGCTTGATTAACATGTTTATTGTAATACCTTTAAGAATTTTAATGGTAAAATTTGTCCATATTTATTAAATTCTTTCTCGTACGAACATCAGCTACATTTCATATCTTTAAAATCATATATAATATGTACATTATTCATTGGGATCCCAAAAAAATTTAATTTTAAGAAAATTAATTAAAATTTAATTAAATCAATATTAATTAAGAAATTCAATTAATTTAAGAAATTTTTTTTAAATTTCTTACAGTTTCTTTTTATTCTAAAAACGAAGGTATCTTAATCTAACAATAATTATTGGAATTATAAACCTACAGCAAATATTTTTCTATGTAATAACTAACAATGTCTAGTTTTTATTATTCATAATTTTTCCAATGAAAAATAAAATAAAAAAAAAAATTGGAACGAAAAAAATAATTTTCTGATAAAAATTAAGGAACTTATACTTATCTTTTTAAGCTCTACAAATGGTTAATTCCTGCCTATATTTCCTCCATTATAAATAATTTTCCTTTTTTTTTTATTTCACACGATTGAGTTTATTTAAATCATTAAATCCGCTTTATCAAAAATTTAGGAAAAAATCATTTGTATACATAATTCTTACTGACATAATTATTACGTCAGTAACTCATTAATTATACATAAATCTACCAAAACAAAAAAAAATCTTTATAAATATATTGAAAACATTCGAGAGTTAGAGAAAAAAAAATACATTATATTTTTAATTAAATAATTAGCAAACACAATTTTATATTTTATTTCAATCCAAAATACATTTGTGTTGATATTTAGTAATAAAAAGTTGCAATTATATATATATATATATATATAACATAAATAGAACACATCACAAATTAAAACATATAAATGACTAATAACAAATGACTAACTAAAAATTTCACCACAAAAGCAGTATTATAAATACATAAGGCACTAGATATTTAAAAAACCATTAAAAATTAATATTTATACAAATCAGATAAAAAAAAACTTATTATATAATATTCAAGTAATCTAAATCCTTAGAACCTAAAAACCAAAATACTCTATTAACAAACCAGAAAATTTATAAAAGAAAAAAAAAGAGAAAAATTAGAATAATGGAAATATTGTAATTAATACTGCTCAATACTTAAGAATGGAAAATTGAGTGCTTCTACTGGTACTACTGATCAAACCATCACACTTCAGTGAATAACAAAAAAAAAATTGTAACAAACCAAAAATTCAAAAAATCAACCCTAGAAAAAAGTTGGTAAACAAAGTAATCATTTACAATTTAACAGCAAAAATACCAGTAACACATAAATAAACATCTAAAATACTATACAATGAATTAAAAGTCTAAGAAATGCAAATATTTATTAAATCAAATATTAATAAAAAAAAGGATAAGCTTTCTAAAAGAAAATTTAATATAAAATATTACCAATTATCAGAAATACTAGTAATGTTGAAACTTTTAAAGGCTACAATTGATTTAACTGAAAACATACCGGTAAATTGATTGTTTAAAATAATCTAAAACCTACTTTTTAGAATTTTTAAGAAATATTTTTAATAAAGAAATGTTTCACAAATTTTAAAAAAAAAAATTAATAAAACATCTTTAAAAAATGAAAAATATGTTTAAAACAAAATTAAAAAATGACTCACAATCTATATTGAAAACACACACACATATACATATGTTCCTATTTTATATGAAACAATATGCAATAATTTCAGTCAAATTAATTTGAAATCATGTAAAAACATAAGAAATATTACCAGCGAAAAAAATTAAGCTATCAGCTGTTTAGCAAATACAATCCATCTTTATTTATTGAAAGAAACTTACGGCGTTTCCAACAGCAAGAGCTAATGTAGTTATCAACCAAAATGCATTAAGAACTAAAGCAGCAATTACAACATGAAACATATCTATAAAGAAAAACAAAAGAAAAACTGTGAGTAAGATGTATAAAAACAAATTCAATGAATAAAAAAACTCTCTTTTGTTAAAATGTAAATTACTGTATATCCCTTTTGTAATCTGGCATTTCGTCTCTTCGATCTGCCGGGAAATATGGCATTTTTACACAAGCAGATAAGTCATTGCTTGTTGCGAATAATTATTTTATATCTTCTATTTCAGTGGAATAATGTATGCTATAAATACAAAACTGCAAAAATATTTGGTTTTAGTTATTTTGTGTGTTTCACACATTATTTGCTCGTTCTGTTTTAAATTTTATTCAATATTACCCAGAGGTTTTCTGTTTACGAGCGTTATTATTAGTGATTTTCCTGTACACCGGCATTTTGAGTAATCCGGCGATACTCTAGCCCAGATTACCAAGAAAGTATTGTACTTATATACTTCCTATATATCTAAAATTAAATATCAAAATGTAAAATCTGTAACATACATAAAATCTATAACATAACTTTGCTAAATTTACACTTACGTTCTTCCATAGCTTGATCAGATTTCAGATTTTCGCTTAAGTAATTCCATAGCTCCTCTGAACTCATATCACTGAAATTATAAGGTGGTGCAAAATCTCCTTCGATGTAGTCGACATCATTTAAGCCTGAAGGTGTTGCAACAGATGTAAGTTCATTTTCCTGCGTTGTATTTGTAATTCTTTGAGACATAATAACAATGACTAGAATGTTCCATGATAGACCGAATATGCTTTCGATCTGAAAGAGTTTAATTGAAATTCTAAATTTGAAAGAATTAAATCTCAACAGACATAAACATTTTTTTAAAAGTACAGAGTTAATGTTTGACGAGTTCTTGCAAAGGCCAACAAAGGAAAATGTGCAACTACTTTTTATAACTCTACATTTAAGTTAAAAATGTTTTACTAATGAAAAAAAAAATTGTCTTAAAACCTTGAATGATTTGTTTAAGTTCAATATTTTGATTTGATTACAAATTGTTCTACTATTTTAATCTACATTAAAAAAATATCCAATAATGACCAAAAAGGAGGGTCAATATTATACGTATTTTTACAGCAGTTGTGACGCTATCACCTTTAACTCGTTATCTTCAGATACCTTCTTCCTTTCTAAAATTCTTTACGGGAAGATTAGAGAAGAATATGCATCATTGAATTGCCAGTATATAGTTTGTATTATTTGTATACCTCTTAATTTATTCTTTCTACACTTGTCTGTAGCTAATCTTTCTATTCCTTTCTGTAATTATTCATTCTATACATCAAAATTCTTTGCCTAATTTTAAATTTACAAAAACGCGTAACTTATTCCACGTGTTAGGATTTTCTCCAACTTTATTTCCACAGTTCTATCTCGGTAGATTTTTCATCAATATACCATTTGATTATTTCTTCAAGTATTTTATACCTATATTGCACACACACACATATATATAGATAGATAGATGTGGAAATCGAACTTCACTTATCGCCGAGAACGCGGCCATAGAACGTCTCACCTCCAGAGAGCGCTCTACTGCCTCGGCGACATTTAGCTACGTTTGCGCGGGAAGACGCCATTACGAGGTTGGAGTGGGCAAAAGGAGTGTCTGGGATATCACGACTAAAAACGTTTTACGAAATGAGTGCACGGAGCACAACCTCACTGGAATGAACTACTTACGCTTATTGGATCAAGATACTATTTACGTTTATTTTAATTTCATACTTAAGGGGACTTAGTACCTTACGAAATCAAAAGTAGAACATTTTGACAAACTTTTTTCAATTCTTCATAAAACAACAATTTTTGCTCATTTCAGTATGAAACTTTGCCAGTTTATGTAATAAAGTACATAGTTTAAAATATTGGGTCAAGTTTTGCTATTAAATTAATATATTTTCTTATACAACATGAAATATGCGTACAAAAATTTGAAAAATAAATTAGCTTACCTTACGTTACCCACAAGATAACTTTTAAAAGATGTACAGTAGAACCATAATTCTTATACCAAATTAAAGCTAAATAATGACCTTATTCTGTAAACCTCAAATTTTAAATTTACCTTATATTAAAAAAATTGAAAAATTAAAAAAGTTATCAAGTTTGTATTTAGTAACTTTTTTTTCGTGTATCATGTTATAAAATAAAATCTAATCATCCTATTAACAAAACTGAGGTTCACAGAATAAAGATTTACAAGTACAACACTCATGTAAAATTTTAAAGCTCTGCATGCAAAAGATTTTTTTTTAATCCTGTGGGAAAGTGTGAAAATAGCAAACTGAGAAAAAGAGGTTTGTTTACAATGCATTACATAGAACAAGCCAATTTAGACATTTACATTTTTTGTTACACAGGACGTAATAACTGTCGGATTTTGACGCGGTTTGTTTTAAAATACTCCTAATATTCAGTACTATTTTTTAAAAACAAATTTGAAAAATCGAACTTTTGAAGGTGCAAAGGTACTAAGTCCCCTTAAGTGACTGAACATGATTGCTGTAAATAAGAATAAATAACTTCGAATAAACCGAAGTATCATCATTGTGACTACCCGGACATTACATATATATATATATATATATCATTAAACAATTTGAAATTAATTCTATAAATTCTCTCTCTATAGGGACTTTAGAAAATAATTGTTGAAAACCAAACAATACATCATAAGATGTTTTATCGATTGTTATAAGCTCTACAACTTATTTCAATCTTCGAAAACAGTTTTTAATAATGAAATTTTTCAAAATTTACTACAAAAAGCGCATTTCTTATTTATTTAATTACGTAGAGATTATACGAGTAATCTATTGTTAAATTATTAAAAATTCCATTTAGCACTATGTTACAATTTCTATGTAAGAATAATTAAATAAATAAATAATGCGTCTTTTTTACATTTTGATGTAATAATAATTTGATTTTTTTCTCTCGTTTATAAGGAATTTAAATGCAAAATGAAATTTCGAATATATTCCGACATTCCTAGAGATATGGAACAATAGTTTTGCCGTCAAATATTTTCATCGCGTAACTCTTTGAAAGAATTTGAAATAAAATATGACACGAGTTAGATTTTTCAGTTCATACAACGGCATATTTATAGTTGTTCTCACTTAGGGATAAAAATATAACAATAAACTAAATATTTATTGATAATTAAATTACTAATTTTTTTCTCATCGATATTTTCTATTTCCTCAAAAAGTTTGCAGGAAATCTATATTGCATTACCTTTTCATTCATACAAAGTTATTGTCTCTAATTCTTTGCAACATTATCTAGATCAGTTGCTTGGCTATCTATAGGTACTCTAAATTAAAATTAATTACAAGGCCAGGAGTGTGTGCCACCACCTGTGCTGATCATTTTAATGCTTCTTTCATTGAAATACAATGAATATATAAATATTTAACAAATCATTAAAAATAATCAAGGATGACTTGATACAATCCTTTAATTCCTTCTTCCTTAATACAATCCTTGATATTTAACCTTTTAATTTCATAATTATAAAATGATTTGCAGAATCCAGATTGAAAGATTATTAAAGTATACATATTTTTCAGTGAAATGGGAAAAAAAATCGTAATAGATTTAAAAAGGGATAATATTTCTTAAAAAAATTGTCCCGAAAGGATTTGAAATAAGATGAAAACAAAAAGAATATTCGTTAATTCCAGGCACTAATTTATACAAACGAATCAGAACAGATATTAAAAAGAATAGAAAAAAGTACTAAAAAATAAGAAAGGTGCAACCGATTTTCGGTTTTTGAAAATGTGATGCCGATAACTCACAAACCTACGTTAAAAAAATACGATATTATTCTCAGCTATATTTGAAAATAAGAGTAGCAAATTTCTTTCCCCCGCTTCTTAAATCATTCAAGTAAAAAAAAATTTACTAACTGTAAAGATATTGTATTCTCTAGAATACCCTTATAAAAACAAACAAAACAAAAGGAAAAAATTTTATGTTCATAATACATCGGAAAATTCAATTCAATCTTATTTTCTTTATGTCATATTAACAAACAACTGCTGCTCTAAATTATACAATAAGAATGGAATCCATATCACAAATCGACATTTAAATGAAACTACGAAGAGAATTCAATGACATATTTAAATAACAATTGATTCATTTCCAACTTCTGCGTTATGTTCTTCTACTAATATTATTTTTATATATTTTTTTTAAATTTTTATCCAGTTGGCTGGTTTATTTGAAATAACTTCGTTCTTGAGCTATGAAAAGGCTATAGACGACGGACACGTAATTCTAAATCACACCACGTAAAGAGTTGTTGAGGTGTAATCTTGAACTGAAAGCTCACCCACCCCAACACCCCATTATTCCTCAGTACGTCCTGAAACGATGGGTTATTCGCATTTTTCTATTAATTACCATGGAGACTATTTATAATGCTATATTACCAAAAATAAAGCAAATGAAACGTGATTACGTAAATTAATGTGAGTAATGAAAAACGCTTATATGTAAAATAAGCTGAAGTAGATACGAGTGCGCAGCTTACACGTGTGCGAACATAATTTGATATTGCAAGAATAAAGATGCGACTCTGCTTAGTGAAGCTGAAGATATTTAGTATTATTACTTCGTCTCGTACCAGAGTGTCTGGGTAAGCTTGATATTTCATATTTTAGTAAGTGTTGTTGGTAAACGCGGTAAGGAATCACGAATTGGTAGAGAGTATTTCTCTTGAATAGCATAAATAAATAAATGCTTTAAAGATTACTTGGATTATTTTATTTTTGCAAATATATCTTGCTTAGACAGAGTTGTAATTTAAGACTGCGAAAGAGAGTAAAAATAGGGTCATAGTCATAGTTCTAAGTGAAATAGCAGCCCGAAAATACTCGTACGATTCGACTCGCTACGGTGTGTAGCCTTAAGTTATTTACCTATGCAAACAACACGTTAATTGAATTATTATTTTGGAAAAAGATCTAAATAATTCATTTTTTCCTGGAAAAACATCTTGAAAAAAATTCCGAGAAAAATTTTAAAAATTAATACTTTAAATAGAAATTTAGATATGTCCATTTTCATATTTGATTCATTTTAAATTAATTCAAATTAATTTTTACAGAAAAGCGCTGAAATCGGATATCGATCATCTCCAGTTATCTTTTACTAACTTTTTCTCTTAAATATTGGTGATAACTAAAACTTCTATCAGTTTTTCCGAGGTAACAACATTTATACGTATTTATTTCATATAAAATATCAAATTTATTTCTTAAAATTGTAAACCCACTTCTATTTGTCCTATATTATGCAGGATAGTCTAACTCTCAAGAAATTAAACTAAAATAAAACCATATGCATATTTCAATATTCAAAAATCATAGATGTTTGTAAATTAGTTTCCTATCACATTAAATGTCTAAAAATTTATTTCCTTTCTCTCAAACTACCTGTTTTAATTTCTTTTTCATATCATTTTTTCAAACACCAATTTGAATATTCCTTTCTTTTTTAAGTGATAATATTCGGATTTTTTCTTGCTATCGGTTTTTGATATTTTAGCACACTTACAGTAATTCATCTGATTGTACAAAAATATCCAATGAAAAAAAAATTCAGAGCTGCGAAATTACATTGGATTTAGCTCAAAAAGTTGAGTTAAACTATGTATTAATAATTGAACACTGATAGTTTTATTCACATTCACCGAACAATCTATCATTATATTAATTTCAATATGATTCTTGAGTTATAATGTTTCATTCGTTTTTAGATTAAAGACTAAATAAGCATGAATAAATAACGAAATAAACAAATACTGTTATGAACTTTTTAAAGGGAAAAAGAAACAAATTCAACCCTGTCGTCAATTTTGTGCCCCACTTCTAATTTCTTTTTCTGGATCCGCCACACTATGTGTGTGTGTGTGTGTGTGTGTGTGTGTGTGTGTGTGCAAGCAGGAAAATTTTAAATGTAACTGCCAACAATACAATTAATTTATTGATGAAGAGCACCAACATGCAATTAATTCCAGGTGATTTAAATATTATCAAGAATAAGGCCTTGAGAGAAATAATTCATAAAGGTACATATTATATTCTTTTGATTTCTAACAGCAGCCATTTTACTAAGCAAAAGATAACTAATAATCATATTGATCAATTTATGAATAACCTAGCAATAAAATGTAGGTTGACTCTCGAAACATTTAATGAATGCAAATACAATATTAATGAATTGATTTATTTTATAAACACCAAAACTAGTGATGTGTGGTACAGAAATTTATGAAACCAAAAAAATATATTATAGAACTTTATAAAGATTTTACAGCAGTTTGTGATGTTAGTAAAAAAGTAATTATACAATTATTTGAAAAAATTACAACAATAAAACAATCGATAAATATTTAGAAGAAAATAATGATTTTATGTATGTACGAGTATTATTAAGAATGTACGAGTATTGCTCGTATGTAAAAGAATAGGCTTTCAAATTAATAGCATTAAATATCCTCATATCTTCTTATCTCCAGAGAGTCATAAAAAGCGAATTAAATTTCGAATTACTAATGTTTTAATACTTATATTACTATCGCTGGTAAATTATTACGAACTTTATTACGAGAAATATAAATAATTTTAAGAAGACTCCAATTATTAAAAATAATTTAGACACAAACATATTAAACAAAGAAATATATTTTATCATTAGTTATGATTTTGAAGATCTTTTTAATGGAATACTATAGATGATATTTTTAATTCAACAAAATAATTGAAAGTATTCTTGTGTGTAAGAATACTTTATATAATTTTTAAGGTATACAATATTAATAATATATATCTTATAAAAACTTTATTTCTTGGTTAATTTAGTACATAAAGAAAATTATATTAAATTTAATGATAAAAAATATAAGCAAATAAATGGTATACTACATGGATAACCATACTGTAACAATTTAGTTGATATCTGTTTACATTTTTATGAACAAAACTGTACAGATAAAAATGATTTTATTATTTTAAAATATATTTATGACTTTATTACTAATAAGTATAAGAATAACTATGAAGAGAACCAACTATCTTTTTATCATTTTTATCTAAATTTAACTCAAAATAATAAAAATAAAATGGAAACAGATTATTTAGACATAAAATTAAAAATTGTAAATAATAAAATTTATAGCAAAATTTTTGAGAAAATAAAATCTTTCAATTTTTTTAATGATGTCCCTTTCTGGATTAAAAATGTTCATCTTTTAATATTAAAAACTATTCTAAAATATATCCCACACAACAAAAATTTCATTTTCAAAATTCAGACAGAAATTCTAACTGTAAGAAATTTTACAATAATGGTATGAGAGAAAATTATCCTATTAATTTATTTTAAAAAACATGTTTAAGCTTGAAAGTTATAATTAGAATAATTATTCTTAGCAATGCTAAAAAAATCATAAGTCCAGCAGCTTTTGTAAACTCTTTCAGGTGAAAAAAAAAACTGTACTTTAAACGGAAAAATTTTAATTCACATTTCAACCAATAGATGACGATACAAATGTGTTTTTAAAAATTAATTAAAAGCAAGTATTTTAACTTAAAATTATATATAATTTTAAATAGAAATAAATTTTAAAAATTCGATCGACTTTTTTTGCAATATTTACTTTTGATAATATTATAATAGAATTTTTCACATTTTAAGTAAAAATAGGTGGGAAGTAAGTTTTTATGGCCCTTTTGTAAATTGTTAAAAAATTCTACTTTAAACAAGAATTTATTTATTATGTAACATTATTTTAATAGGATAATTTATAATTTTGAGCTTATTTATATAACTTTAATTTAATTTGCATCTTTGAACTGTGATGTCCAAATTTTATGTTTGAGTACTTTAATATTTTTGATTTTGGGGTTTTACCAAATATTCTAATACAGTAATTTGCAGAGTAGAATTGTGTTTGGATCCGTAAGCCTCGTTTAATCTCACATTTCTGTTTAAAACTAGAAATCTCATTTGAATTACCTTATCTCCTTTTTTTACCTCAATTGTCTTCTTAATAGTTTAATTGATTTATTTTTTAAAAAAATTACGTTTCAGAGTATTTTATTTTTATGATTTCACAATTTTTGATTCAATTCATATTTCTTATAATTCTTACATATTTCTATACGAATTTTTACTAACTTCTTTTTTATTTTTATTGCAGAAATTATATAATTTAATTATTATTCAGTTACATACAAGTTTCTATTGCATATATTATATACTAAATATTATATATATATAAATATACATGTATAATGATTTAACTTTAATTTAATAATTTCTTTTCATAGTAATTTATACATAATTTTCTATTCTATCCCATTCCCCCAATTCAAAAGTAAAGCGTTCATTCTTATTTAATCATTCCATTCCAAATTATCCTTTTATTTATTAGATCATGCGCTCATAAATTTCTTTTTGTTTAATCCAATTTTCCACGATTATAACTCTGTCAAAAGATCCCTTCTATACTCCCTGTCTGTTGTTGTATTTCCCTATAATCCCTAATCCTGTACCACGTGTTCTTTGACATTTCTTATGGAAAATCCCAGTTATATAATGGGATATTCTGCGAAATAGAGCACTTTTTTTTATCACCTCGCCATTTCAGGAGATACTGCGGTTAAACCAATCAAAAAAACTTTTTTTTTTGCTTCAGCCCGGGTGGCCGACCTTGCGCAGCGTTTACCTACAATGAAAAGCCAATAAAGAACAGTTGAATCTATTTTTTACATTAATAACAAAATCCCTTAAGATTTTAATTTTTCTTTTCTTCAGATCAAAAAAGAAGTATTTTTAATACTTTTGATATTGTATGTTTTTCCAAACTTATTACTTAATATATATTTTTTTTCCTTTAATAATATCCCTGTTTATACATTTTCTCTTCTTATTTTTTCCTCCAATTTTCGTTTATTATTAACTTTATTGGAATTTTTAATCAGGTTATAACCACAATTTCCATAAAAATACTCTTTATTGTCATTTTGCTTAAAAATTTGAATCTTAAATCTACAGAAATGCAAAACATAATATCTGTATACTATATGGGTATATAGTATTCACAGCCCTAATATAATAATTTTGGCACCGTAACTTTCTTTTATTATTTGTCCCTATCTTAATAACAATTAACTCTACATTCTCAAATTTATGAGTATAATTATATCAAATTTGAATTTTATTGCAAATTTATATATCCCTAAAGTTATTAGCATCATGCTTATATTGATTAAAACTTATATTAGTATTATTACATATTCGACCAATATATTTATATATAAATACATTTACAGAATAAATCCTTATGAGCTTGTTTGTTTGACATTTTTTGGTGATTAAATCTACACTAACAAACTTGTGACTTTAATCATAGTATATATATATATATATATAATTTTTAATTAATAAGATCATTTATTCATTTCTAGATTTCAATTAGAGAGAGAAAAAAGCGATAAGTATACATATTTTGAAGGAGAAGGTAAGATATACAACTCCGCAGTCTCAATCACAACATAAAAGCGCAGAAGAGAGCAGAACTTTTTTCTTACCTTTGTTTTTATTGAAGGGGATTCTCCATATCACGTGATAACTCATGTGGTATAAGATGAAGGGATAACAAGGGATTTCCTTGACGTCTAACAGTCTTGTAGGCATTATTTCTGACAGATTAATGATTGCGGGAAAGTTGATTCAACAGATTATATGAGCTCATAATCACATAAATTAAAGGATAATTTTAATAGTACCAGAAATTAGAAAGGAACTCTTTAGTTTTCAGTTATAGAATAGGTAAACTTAAGAAATTAAAATTATCTTATAGAGTAAACTGAAATCATTACAAACACACACTTTATATATACATACATACATACATATATATAAACAGAAAGGGAAATATATAACAAATATATAAATTGTCTAAATGAGTCATTATAATTTTAAAAAACAACAACAATATTATTTATATCCTGATTTTTATAAAAAAGATCTTTACAAAGAATTTGTTTTCAAGCAGTTTTTAAATGTTTTTTCCTCGTGTAAAGAAATTTTTCATAACTAATTAAATGTATAATTACACCATTTTATGAATTAAAAATAAAATTACATATATTACATTAGCTATATAATCAATTTTTGATATTACGCATAACTTCAGCTGTTTATCCCATAGTGATGATTTATAAACTATTCAGCATTTATATTTAAAAACAATAAAAGGCAAATGTTTGATTTTCACATACAGTTCTCAAACAATACATTTTATTTAAAGAAAAAATGGAAAAGAAAAAACAACAACGTAGTAACACAGTAAAAAACAAAACAACGAAACAAAAGTATAGCTCACAAATATTACACAATATCTAGATTAAACAAATATTTATGGTTTTATCTTTTATTCACAAAGCATATCAAATGACCCGTTTTGAAGTTTTGTTTTATAATTGAGTTTTTATACTTTACTTTTTATTGCTAAAATAATATTTAAAGATCAATTTGAAAAGGGCTCATTCCACTGTAACCCGATCCAAATTTTTCTATTTGGTCATTAAGTTTTTCTTAAATAATAGACATTCGCAAAAAGGAAGATTAAAAATTAACATGCAAATTTAAAATTAATAATTAATATAATCATCCTTTGTTATCATGAAAAGGGAAAGTCTTGTCCATAATATAATTTTATTTATCCATTTGCAATTTTTTTAATTCAGTAATTATCTTATATAATACAAATGAAAGTATTCTCCTTCATATTTCTTCATTATTGTCGATAAATTAGCTAGCCCTTTTTTTAAAAAAGTAATTTTTGAATATATATAACTTTAATTTTCAGAAATATATTATTTTTGACTTTATGATTCTATTTGAAATATATCTCAGATAATAATATTGTTCCATTCCAACCTATTATTATCTCCACAAAATATTGTAATGGGAGGTCCACAACATAAATGAACAAATTGTAAAAAATAGTAAATTGTGTTGTAATTTTATTAATACACTTTGTTTTCTCATAAAAAATTCAATTTTGAATTTTATCACTCGCATTTAAGTAATATTTAAGTGAAATATTCAGAAATTGCCTAA
This sequence comes from Nephila pilipes, assembly GCA_019974015.1. Lineage (NCBI taxonomy): Eukaryota > Metazoa > Arthropoda > Arachnida > Araneae > Nephilidae > Nephila > Nephila pilipes. The sequence goes on from BMAW01111437.1 coordinate 398,038, forward strand.
CTTGTCAGTAATCACTGTTCGAGAAGCAAAGAGTCATATTAATATTCTTTTTAAACGTTATAAATTGAAAATATTTAAAGTTAAATTATCTCGGCTTTCTTCCTATGATAAACTTTATGGAAACCTGGATATTTTATCTTTGTTTTTTAAAAAAACGTATTTGAAGTAACATATCGTTTTTAACATCGAAAGTAAACAACGAGACTGAGTAATAAACAACACGGTAAATTCCACTGTGATAAGAGAGTTTTTAAAAAATGATACAAAAAATTTTTGGAACAGAATTCAACATCCGCGGAAAAACCACTAAAGAATGTCGAATATTTGCACAAGTCGTATTTACACAATAAATCACAGAGATAACAGCACACCTTTTGGTGGTGAAACTTCTTTATACTTCTGCCATTTCACTTAGCGAACTTTGATACAATCTGATGCATTCATACAGATAAATATATTATCGTTGCGATGACTAATCTTTCTAGATTGTTGGAATTGTGTGAGAAATTATCACGCGAGTACCAGAAAAATATTTCGTAAAAAACTGAAAATAACTTTTTTTTTATTTTTCAGAAATAAAGGTATGCAATCACAAGTAAAACAAATAATAATGATAGATGGACCAAGTTTATTTTTTGTAACTTACATTTTTTAACAAATATCTTTAATAATTATTTCAATTCGAAAAAAATTAGTTTAAAAAATGTCAGTACTAATTTATTTTCTAAACGTTTTTTGATAACGGTATTCTACAAAAAAAATTCCATTCCACAAAAACTCTCAAGTTACATGCTGTATAATTTTAATTCTTCAAAAAAGGTATTCTATCAAAAAAATGCTTGTCTTAATAATACTTGATAGACCTTAAAAATCTTTAAAATAACAAGAGAAAATAGAAGTAAAAGTAGATAATATTCTCATTTTTTTTCAAGTGAAAAAGCAAAATTTTATATTATTTTTAATGGTTACAACTTATCTGATATACATGGATACATATTCGAAACATATTTAATATTTTCCATACTTATGACTTAACAACAAAAAAGTTATTTTCGATACTATTAACTTTGTGAAACGAAACAAATGTTAAAGGTGTCTGACTTATGAGATTTTTATGATTTATTAATGTATTAGGCAATTTCGTTTTACTTTTTTTAAGTAACATGAAAACTTAATCTATGTCTGTAACGCATAACCAGTTATATCATTAAGACATTTCTTTCTAACTATCACATTTAGTTCGGCTTGAAAAAAATAGCAACAAAACTAAATTAAGTAACATAGATCATATAATTTAGAAAGTTATTGAAAGATTTGAGTGTTTGTCACTCTATAAATAATTTTAATAGAAGCAATACAATAATCAAAAACCTAATAAAAAGCTCATGAAAATTTGGTCTAAAGTAATTTGAAATTAACATACAAATATATTTTACTCATAACCTATAATTTGTGTTATTAAAAATTCATATCACGAGTGAGTAGCACATTTCAATTCGAAAACAGAAGCTCCAAACAAAAGTAAAAGTCTATTTTGTAATCGAAATATTATTCAAGTTTACAAGGTAATTCAAAATATACATTAAAATATATTATGTAATAATTCAAAATTAACAGTCTATTTTTTCCAAGAATTATTTGTTACAGTCAGGCATACATTATGTTGATTCTTAATGTTAATTTTCATTCAAAACTAATTTTACGCGCTATACTTATAAAAGCAATTCTAAGGCTCAAGTTTTTACATCCAACTTAGGTGTTTTGTTTTTTAATTTTTACAATCTCTCAATTACTGTTTTTACATCCAAATGTTTAACTTATGATAGTGAATTCATGTACCTTACAAGTGAGTATTAATTTCCACAAAATTGTGTAATCAAGTCTTTTTTAACATTTTCAGTGTTGATAGCATTTTTCAAAAAATTAACCCACATCTACATAAATATTTATATTTATGTATAAAACTTTACACAGAAAATTATCATAACTTTGTCGTTTCTATGTCATGAGCCGTGAAATTTAAAACTAATCAAAGTAAAATACTTGTTTTTACACAAATGTCAAAAAATTGAAAGCGATATTAGATTTTCTATTTTTTTTTTTCATAATGGAGAAAAAAAAATTATTCTACATAGGCAACACCTAATAAAGGCCTCGAATTCAAAAAGTAAAACGGAATGAAATAGAATTGATTAATGATAATACAAAAGAAATACAATTTCTTAAAATCGAAAATGTAAACATCAATAATACCACTTTGACTTATCAGGTAATAGAATGTATAACTATACACGAATACGAGTATATAAAACTATCTACTCGTACATCGTAAAGTAATTTTATATGTGTATAGTATATTTGAAGAATGAGTTTAATTTTTGTATCAATAACATCCAAAGACTGAAAAAAGTTTTACATAGTCATTATTATCTTATAAAAATTCATAAGAAAGTATTTTATTTATTCTGAATCAAGAATAAATCGACTATTTCAACAAGGTGTTAAAAAGGTCAAAAATTAGTTATTTTCTCCTACTAAATACATTCAATGAAATAATTTTCTGTCATTTAAAAAAAATTAGGTTCTTATTCATTGTCAAGCAACAACATATATGGGGATACAAAATATCATGCAATGCTTCCTCTCATATTCTATTTAACGCTTGAAATATATTTTTGTAGTTACAAATATTACATTACCGCTAGCAATTTTTTCGGATCTGAAGGAAATATTATTCCATACTCAAATCTTCTCTATATTTAAAATGCAGGGTGTTTACAAAAGAATATCCGACCCTTGGAGAGCAACAATTACAAAACTGAAATTGTTACAGGACCAATTAAATTAAAAATTACACTTTAAAGGTTTTTATAATTATGGATTTTCATTGTGACCTCTAGCAGACAAACAAACGATATCCAATCGATAACAGAACACTTTTCACACTTTTTTTCCAAAATGTTCGGGTTGTACTGTTTGAATTATACTATTTGAATGGTAAATTCATGCTTTCAGTTCACCAATCTCCTCAGTTAGTGACAGAAAAAGCACTTTATTTTTAAAATAGCGCCAAGAAAAAAGACCCATTGAGTTAAATTAGGGCTTCATGGGGGCAATGATTGAGAGCAGAGTCGTTATCTGCTCTGCGACAAATCCATCGAAGCGGCAATCGACTGGATATCTTTCGCGTGCCTGGTAATGGTCACATAAAACTTTCATAATTTTGTTAACTTTTGTGTTATATTTAATTTAATTTGTCAAAAAAGGTTGCAACTTCTTTAGTTTTATAAACGAACCTTTTTAGTGTTGGGATATTCTTTTGCAAACACCCTGTATAAACAGCTACATATTTCAGATTAAACCAAAAATAGTCTGTAAACAAAAAATTCCGTATTCAAGAGCAGTATTGAAGTCGGATGAATAAGTTACGAGTGTAATTAACTTATTTAAATTAAGTTGGAACTACAACTGCACAAAAAAAAAAAAAAAGAATATACGTCAAAAGAGCTTTTTTTTATAATCACGAAACAGATAATTAAGGTATCCGAATTGATCTCTCACTTTTCAAAATAACTCAATACTCAAAGTGTGATGATTTTCAGGCTTTAACGAGCTGAGGTCTTCATTGTTGATTATGAAAATCGCACAATTCGACGTATGGTTTTAATTCGCTCCCATCCAGTATTTAAACCGCAATTCTGTATTGCCATATTTGGACAGAATAGCTCAAATTCTTTGGGCAACTTTCAATGGAAAATATCCAGTGGTTTTGCTGTGTAATATCTAAAGCAGTGATGGAATGGAAAGTAATAGCTGTATATTGAAAAATGTTGAAATAACTGAATGCCATGGAAATTTTACTTTGAAATGTGAAGCAATTTTCCAGTACTGGCATGTACTCTGAAATGAAGGAATATTCCAGTAATGGCATAAAATAATTCAATTTTATCATGATCTTATTATTCAAAACATCGTGATTTTCGTTTGTATAAAACAAAGATTTATTAAAATAAAACAACCAATATGCAACATTGCAGAACACATAAGTACTAATATGTGACTGAGAACTTCCGTTATAAAGTAAACAGTTACTTTATTTTCAACATTGTTGCCGAAGAATGGCGACAAATTTAGAAATTCAAAAATATATTGTAAATTAGATAATAACACAGATTAATATCGATATTAGTTCTGATGCGTATTTAAGATAATTATTCAGAAATAGGATTCATCAATATATAAACGTAAAATCTCAATAAAACACAATATAATGGAACTCATCATTCTAATGCAATGTTACTATTTTCTGGCATTTCTATAAAAAAATTAATATATAATTTTAAGATAAATTTAATCTAAAACCATTCATATATGTTTTAAAAACTTGTCTTGCAATGAAATCCAGCTAGCTATTTCTCTGCAAAGTTAAATAAATAACTCTACAGATAACTCCACTGAGAAAAGAAATAAGTAAATAACTTTACTGAAGTACTTTTCATAACATCATTTCGATAGTATTCTATTCACTTTAAACAAGCAAGGTAGACTCATTTTACCACTCTTGAATTTTAAAACATTGCCAAAGAGCTAATAGAATACTGATTCTAGGAGAAAGTAAATAAACTTGCAGTAATACTTTGTGCGTGTTTTATTTTTTACGTGATACTTTCAATGCATTTCGAAAATCTCAAGCAACATCCAGCGTATTTAGGTTTTTTCCAAAAAGCTGGCGAACTCTTTTATTATCGTATTAATCAAAACAAATACGATACGAAGACCAAACAGTCTATGTTTGAGTTTTGAAATTTGAGAAATAAGTATTTAAAACAAAATTCTCCATTTTTTTTTATTTTTTTTTTAATGTTGGGAATTTTAAGTCCATAGATCGTTATCTATTTGTTATGGAAGAAAGCTTCTCGTATTTTATACACAGTAGAAGAAAGCAAATTCAAACTTATAATGTATTAATTCAATAGGTTGAATTAATACATTTTGAAATCAATGAATGACACGTCTTCTTTTCAATAACCTGATATGTACAGGACCCCCTTCCCCCCACCTCAGTAAAACAATTTTTTTTTTTAAAAAAAAAAAAAAAATATTATAGACCGGATGTCACTTCGATGCAGTAATTGAAAACAGAAAAGCGGGAATTCAACAGGGTAATTTATTTCAAATAGTCTCGTAAATTGTTACTTTGTCGTAACGTTTTCTATTACTTGTAATCCGTATAGCTCTCCCTTAGCTTACTTATCGTGAGCGATTACTTCCTTATACCCAATTCAGCCTACAGCTTGAAACTGACAGTGCAACCGATATGACACACAATCCAATGGAACGACCATCAACTTGCCGTCCTACGATGCGCCCCTTCTCTAATGTGTACAACTGTTCAAATGGTTGCCGTTTTGTGTATGTCCTCAAAGGCATCCCAAACTTGAAAGTGTTAAATTAAACACAAGCACATCAGGTGCGTATCAAAATTACGCGCTTTGGGTTTTATGAGGTATTTAGTGGTGCGCTAAGCCATGTGTTTCCCGACAACATTGGTGGCGACGCGGATAACACTTTAATCATTAGCATATCTTACATAGACGAAACAATTTCTTAATTTGTATTTAGTAACCTTACTTCCTTCTCAGTGCAACTGACGATGAATTTATATGTCAATATAGGAGAAAGGTTAAGTAACATCACGATTAAATAAACTGTTGCACTTAAAACGAATAATACATCCTAAATGAGAAAGAAAATGATAACAACTATAAACTTACTCATAAATTTTGATTAATGTGAGGCAATCTAATTTATTGTAACAATTTAAACTGTTATGACTCACTCGGCTTCTCGTTTCCACTCCCGTCAGAGCTTATTTGTGCTTGTCAATACACGCCGACAAAGGCCCGAATACATAGAATAAACCAAATATTCAGTCTCTCACCGATGTATTTGACGTGTGTTGGCATTCACCGAAGAATACTGACATTCTTTTATTTCGGTCCTTCTTAGTACAATACCAACTTGATGACACAATTGATCAAACGATATCAAAAGAGTTACGAAGAAAATATCATTTGTTTAAAGCATTTTTATTATTTAACATCTTTTACTCCCATAATTAAGAATAAAAAAAATTGTGAATTTCCAATTTCTTAGAAACATCCATTTTGATTCGAAAATAAGATGTGAATCCCTATTAACTTACAATATTTCAATACTAACGACTGATACAGGCGTCTTCATTCAAACGGAAAATATCTTCTTTATTGTTTGAGATTTGTGATGTTACCTCACAACTTACGATTAACGAAATGGTATGACACTTTATACTCTGATTCTCCTAGTCACGGGGATTATCGTTCATTCAGAATATATAGACATGCTTTTAACACACTATTTAAGATTTTAATGCTGAAAAGAACAGAAGCTAAATAAAAGGTGCCCTTGTTCCCGCCAATTACGGAGTAAAAGAAAACCAGATTTTTTCAAAAATAAAAATGCATCATTCAATCGGAAATATAGATATAGATCTAGTTTTCCTTGAGCGATTTTCTTTCAAAAAGCAAGTGATTAAATAACAATTACTAATGAATAGATATTTACGAAAAATATTTTTTCTTGAATACATTAAAAAAGATTCAATTTAAAAACTATTCTCACTTTACCACTAATACTCCATGATATTTACTTAACATTTTGAAGTCTTTCACTCTCTCTATCGTAATCTTAGAATATTTTATTCTAAGAAATTGCAAGAATGTAGCTTTTGTGCATGAAATTTTAAAAAAAGAAAACAACAAATATCTAGATTTCTATTGCTTAAGAGCTTGTTAAATGAAGAAAGAAAAAAGAATTACGCAGACGCCTTCGATCGAAGTGTGACTAATGACCATAGGTCACAAAATCAAGTTCCAGCACAAATTAAGCAAAGTGTAGGTTGAAAGTCTTTAGAGCTTTTCAGATTAATTCAACCTAAAGTTTTCATAAAATATCGCCAGTCTTGAAGTGACATAATTGACATAAATTGAAATGTTGGCCAAAAATTTATCTCTCACATGGAAAAAAATATGTACAATTTGTCTAAACATTCTAATTTGTTCGAATAATATACATTTTTTTACCTCAAAAAAATTTAGAATCTATTTAAAACGACATTTCTCATTCAAATGGTTTTGTTTCGAATTAAAATCATTGCATTTAATATTATGAAAGAAATTTTCTCATCTTTCCTTCAATATTATTTTCCCATTTTATTTCATCAGCAAAAATATATTATTTAGTAGTAACCTACTGCAAAAATTTTGGTTAACATTCCTACTATACAAAATCTTGTAATTGATCCTATTCTAAAATTTCTATAAATAATCCAATTTCGACAAATTCTGTAAATAATAAGTATACATAAATGCATATGAGAAATTTACATAGACATTATCTCTGCTCAAGAAATTTCTCTAATACAAGTTAAAGTTAGAATGTCTCAAATTCTTCCAAGGTTAATACAGTTTTAGAACACAAAAAATTAACTATGATTTTTAAACTAAAATAAACATTTTTACTGAAAACAACAGAAACAGAGCCTATTATCTGTTTTTCAAAACAGGTGTGTATCTGAAATTTATTCACACAAATCGTCTTTTTTACAACTCTTCAATTTTAACGAATGAAAAATAATTAATTTTGAAAAGTATAAGCAAAATTAACAGATTTTAGGTAGTTGAAATGGTTTTGTCACGATTTCCAACTAATAGCAAGACACTATATGTGTTCCAAGAGAATTTGAAAAACTATTTTTTGTGAGAACATAGAATTATATTTTTTAACTAAAATGTTTCTATTTAAAAAAAGACTTGTAACTTAGAACGGTAATTTAATTTTCGTTGCACGTTTATTAAAACACTGTTAAAGTTATAAAATATTGTAAGTTAATGTTGTCGCGATAAACTTCAACGACTTAAACCATAATAGAGTGACGCAATTAATACCTTTAATATAATCTCCAAACTCTTCAACTAGCCAAGAGAAATATTTCAGGTTCAGTTGAGAAGACTAAGGATACCCAATAAAAAAATCTCTAATTTCTTTTGGCTAATCATAAAGTTTTGTACGAATTACTTTAAAATGTGAGTTTTTACCATATACTATTTTGTCTGCTAAAATATTTATAACTTTTTGAGTTAATGATATTTTTTAAAGTTTTTTCACACATATTTAAATTGCTTCTATTTATTTAAAATTTAAAACAGTGTTTTCGTAAAATATCTACTCATATTTGTATAAAAACTAAGGAAATCGAACAGAGAGTTAGAATTAAATCGCTAATGTAGCAAAAAAATGTATGAAATTTTTCTGACTGAGGAAAATTCTCCAAATGCTTTTTCAAGATCGAAACTCTTAGTAAATTATAAACAGAATCTCAAACTCATATATATATATATATATATATATATATATATATATATATATATATAATTTCTATTTGCTTAACAATGAAGAATGAAATTTTAAAAATATTTAAATTTTGAAGAAAAATTGGAAACACGAAAGGCATTTTGAATACAAAAAAAAAAAAAAAAAAAAAAAAAAAAAAGTTATATTTGGGAAAAATAATGTACTTAAAATATATAACTATCATCATCGACTATTTTTGTCGGGGAACATAACCCTCTCGGGCTTTAATCCCCTGTGAATTGGCTATTATTTGAGGTGAGACTGAATTTTGGTTTTACACTTGCCCAGAAGTTAAGATTTAGATATTAAGATAATAAAATAAAATTACAGTGCAATAGCTTTTTGGAAAATATGAAATTAATTTTGAAAAATATGCTGAATATATATTATTAATATTAGAATATCACTAGTTGAATACTAGTGTTGTTAAAATTAATCCAAAAGAGAAGATGGTTGAAATTCATGAGTTTAGGCTTAGGATATTTCAGCAGTACTCTATTGGATTCCTGCTTACTTGTTCAGTCTGGTCGCAGTGAGAGCGCGCTCTGTGATTGGTCGATGGTGTGGTGTGTTAATTCTGTATATATAGGTGGGTGCATAGGGGTGAGATTTTGTGAGGAGTGTGCTTGTGTTACCAGTGTTTTTATAATATAAGTGAAATTAAAGAATTAAAATTTCTCGTGGTCTGTGTAGTTGTGGGTTGTTTCTGAGTGGGGTGTACTTTTCTATTTCTTGAATGGTTTTATTGCTCGAGGTATCAATTTTTTGGTAGAAATTTCCTGATAATTTTTTAATGAAGTTTTTAAGCGTTGGAAGTTTAATTGAGTATCTGATGTCTGTGTTTCTCATGTACCAGTGTGCTCTTACTATCATTCTAATGGTGGAATTTTGGGATTTTTCTAATAATTCCAGTGTTGTGTCAGCACAATGCGACCAGACTGGGCTAGCATAGGTCAGGATAGGTCTTAGTATCAGGGTATAGATAAGCAATTTATTACGTCTACTTAATGTAGATTTACGCGAAATAAGGGGGGAAATATTATTTACTGCAGAATTATACTGCTTTTTGATTCGTAGAACGTGTTGTTTAAAAGTGAGTTTTTTATCCAACGTTACACCAAGATATTTGGTGTCTAGAGACCAGGGTATATTTTTGTTTTCCAGAAAAATGTCTGGTTCTATTTTTCTGTAGTTTCTGGAGAAGAAGACGGCCTCTGTCTTGGAAACGTTCAGGGCTATTTTCCAAGTAGAGTACCATGCTTCTAGTTTCTGTAGGTGTTCATTTAGTGCTTGGCCTATTTTTGGTGAAAAGTAGTGTCTTGCTAGTATCGCAGTGTCATGTGCATACATGCATATTTTGGTATTTTGATGTTTTGGGATGTCGTTCACGTAGTAGTTGAATAATATTGTTGATAAAATTCCTCCTTGCGGGACTCCAGCTTCAACTTTTCTTAGATTTGATAGTTGTTCATTAACGGTGACTTGAAAGCTTCTATTGCGTAGATATGAGTTTATTATTTTTACGAGATATGCAGGGGTGTTGTAGTTGATCATTTTGAAAATTAAACCTGTATGCCAGACTCGGTCAAAGGCTTTCTGGATATCCAGGAAGACCACACCAGTATTTTGACTTTTGTAAAATCCAGTCTTGATGAATTCCACTACTCTGAGCAGTTGGTGTGATGTGGATAATTTCGGGACGAATCCATGTTGTTCGTGGATGATGATATCGTGGTCTTGTAGAAATTTTGATAGTCTATTGTGGATTATTTTTTCGGCTAGTTTGCTGAGGATTGGTAATAAGGAAATTGGTCTGTAGTTTTCGGGCCGGGTAGGATCCTTACCCGGTTTCAGGATAGTTGTCTTTTTTGTTTTGGTCATGTAACACAAAAAAGACATTAAACGACTAAAAATTGTTCAGTTTGAATAATTCTTGTTAAAAGTACAATAGACATAACTGTTCATTGTACTTTTTTCAATAATAATAATAAAATTAAAAAAAAACTCCTTAAATTTTGAATTATTTGTGTCCCGTGACATCAAATGTGTCAACAATCCTCGTTATTCCACAGATAAATCTTTAAAGAAATCGAGCCTTTGAATTAGGACCAACCGGGCTACTGTTAAAAACCATTCCGTCTACAGAGAGCAAATCACTAAAGAAAACATAAAATCAATCTGCACTTAAATATGTATGCCTATTGGCATCTTAAAAGTAAGAGATTTTTTTTTCAAAGAAAAGATGCTCCACTCTGATGTGATATGGATAACAAAAAAAAAAAAAAAAAAAAAAAATAGTAATTTTGCCTCATAACCTTTTTTTAAATCTATTTCCCTCGGAAAGTTAACCGCACATAGCAACGGAAAATTCGGAAGAAAGGGAAATTACTACTTTTTCCACTGAAAATTCTTTCCTCAAAAATAATGGTAATAAATTCTAGGAAACGGTATGTTATTCTCAAGGCCACAACATATCTCCAGGCAAATCACGTAATAGTTCAAGTTCGCAGACAAAGAGGGAAAGAAGAACGGAAAAAAGTTGTAAAGCCGACAAAAGAAACATAAACATGAACAAATTTCGAATCAGTGAAGCGAGAGGTTTGTTTTTATTCCGCAAAGATGGAATTTTCTATGCGCGTTGATGCACGCTTGTTTTCATTTACTTGCACCTGTAGGACTCGTCAAAGGAGTCTAATAACCCTACATTCGACAAAAGAAACTCAAATTAAATCCTATTGAACCGTAAAGGTTTGCTGAATTTATTTCGAGCCTATTTATTGAGACTAACAGATACTTTGAGATACAAGCAGATAATACACCCGTTCCAACTGAATTATATCCTCCTAAAATTTATTACTTATATAGATTGTATTAATTCCGATTCAAATATGATATTATTCAGAGTGTCTTCTTCTATTGTCAAGGGGCAGGATCCATTTTCAATTTTTTTAAAAAAAATATTCGCTATGCTAAAATAAATTCACGCGATTATTACACGTTCATCCATTTTTTTTTTAAATTATTAAAATATTTATAAAGGAGTCATTTTTTCATTTCGTTAGGCAAAGCAAAATGAGGAAACTTGAATGGAATTTTGGAGCAGGCTTAGAGAAAGGGAAGAAGCATTGAATTGCTTCTACCATTAGTAACAACCGGGCACTTCTCTGCATGGACTGCACTGGAAACCAAATATTGAACCAGATTATTATCAAAATAAAGATACCAATGACACATTCCTCATAACCCCCAAGATTTTATAAACATTTCTCTCTCTCTCTCTCTCTTTGACAGTAAAAACAACAACAATTCCTGGCATTACATTTTAAAATAAATATTCATACATGTAAATATGTTATAGCTGGAATTTTTATTATTTTGTTGATTATAACCATCGTTTTTCGTAATAAAGTTTTTATTACTTAAAATACGGTCTATTGTTATACCTATTAAAAAGTAAAATGGGAAAGCATGGAAAAAAATTCTTTTTGGGAAGGCTTGGTACCATAAAAATCGATTATGATAATAATTGTTTATTAACGTCACACTACGAAGCAACGCAATAGCTATTGACGACAGTCATTGAAATTTTGAGCCTCGGTCAAGTGACGAGAATGATACCTAAGCTGGCACTTTTCTCTCCAAATTTCGCTTTCTCTCAAACCAGGCTAACTGGAGGACTTGAGTCCTCGACCATATTTAACGTCCTTCAGCCCTGCTACATGGCGGGTCCATGAAGGTGAAAAACCAGTGGTATTAAAAAATCTACTCTAATTCGAATAATGAAATCGGAATGTAGTTTTCATGTTGGAGCATTTTTCAAATCAAAAACATTTGCCCAATCTAGGCACCTATTCTGTACCATTCGAAAAAGATAGTCGTAACGCGTCTAGTATGTATCTTATTAGAGCTGGCGTAACAGGTTTTTAACATGGTGCACATGGCTAACACAAACGACATTTTACAAAATTAAAATGGTTTCCTTTCCTTTTTAATTTTTATCCAAATACATTTTACGATCTTGCAAGACAATATTGACAGCATTAATTAATTCAATGAAAACAAAATTTGTTGTCGAATTTGCCTTCCAGGATTTCAATCCTCTATTAATTTCCATTTCACAATTCAAATAAATTATTTTTGAATAAATATTAAGATATTTTTAAAAATAATTTATTTTGATATATACAATTATTGCTATTATTCTGAAAATTATTTTCGATACATTTATTTTAAAATTGTATTGAAATTTCGCTACTTTTCTCAAAATTACATTAACCAAACCAATAACCATAGCCTTGACAGAAAAATCTTTCTTCAGGTAAAAAAATATAATTACTTGGGATTTAGTATTATTCAAGAATTATTTGTCTCTTTAGCCAATCTAGAGAAAACTAATTAGCCAAATAATTAAATTATATTGATATTATCAAAACGAATTTGCATTAAAACATGTAAGAAAATGAAACAAATATCATATATTTTAAACTTTTTCTAGTAAATAGCTAGCCAAATTGTATTTTATAAGAATATAAAAGTAGTTGCTTTATTATTTAATTTATCAAAATAAATTTGTGATAGAAATGTTAATTTTATTAAAATAATTTAATAATTTATTATTTTTCATGTACTCTTTACGATACTAATTTTTGCTGTATAATAAGCGGCAAAATTAAATAAAATGTTATTTTATTGAACAAACTTTGTTCCAAGGCTACACAAGTTGACTTCGCAGCAAGGTTTGCTGTTATTCAGGTAGGCGCTTTGAGTGTCTAATTATCCAAATTATTAGGAAATGTATCGGAACTTATACATATCTTAACAATGCGTGAGAAATTAAACATTTTTAATATATTTTTAAGACTTCTAATGAAAAAAAAAATTACTTGAAAAGTAATATGAAAATTAAATAAAAACTAATAAAACTACGAAATTAAAAACGAACTAAAAATTCGAAATCGAATACGATTTGAAAAACAAAACAAAAAAATGAGTTTAAAATGATACCGATTAACATGATTACGAATCGTGTTTATCAAATAACATGGAGCTATATAATTATAAAAAAATATCTCATAAAATAATCTGGAAATTGAATAAATAAATGAAGAAATAAAAAAAATTCTGCTTTGTATGTTAATTATAGCTGAACAGGATATTTAAAAACGCTTTATTAAATATAATATAGCGTTGCAAGAGTCGGATCGATGAAGTCATGACTTTCGTGGGCAACCGTGTTCGTATTGTCGGCTCGAGTCTTGATTCCACTGAAGATCATTATCGTGAAGAATAAAGAAAATACTGGAATTTAAATAAAATTGGAATTCAAAATTTTCGCATGGCTGGGTGTGGTAATTTGGGAGTGAGCTTCTAGTTCATGTATTGTCCTTGTCATTGGAACGTGCTTCAAAATTACTACGTCCGTCATCAATATTCCGTTGCGTTGCTTTAGTGTATTAATACAAATTACCAAAAATGCTTTCCCATATATTAATCAAAAAATTTCAGTTCATAATTTCTATATATCTGCGTCTAATTCTTATAAGATTAATACTTTCCCTCAGAGAAAATGAAAAACATTTTCAAGCAGTAAATAATAGATAAAATAAAAGGAAAATAACAAACAATATATTAATTTAATATTCATACCACTTTTCCATTACAATGGAAACAGTTTTTCGAATTAAATTAAACCGATAAAACAAAATTAAAACAATTTAAATTTTAAACATAATCTTTTCACTTTACATGAAAAGAAAAGTAGCGAAATAATGACTTTCTCCACTATCACACGATCCAATTCAAGAAAATTTTTGTTCTAATTTCTCACATCAAGAAGACTAAGAAGAGTCTTATCTGAAGGAATTTTTACATGGAATCAAGCTTCTTTAGCGACAAAATAGGTAGGAGTACAAAAATTCAGTTCCGCACTTTTGTCTGCAAACAAAGAAGATAATCTTTATCACAGAACTTCCACGATACATCTCAACTCCACACACGGAGGTAACCCAAAGGTCACTGAAGGAAACGTTACAATACCAATCATTTCAAACGCCTACAGAGAAAAATATGAATTGTGAGAGAATTGATACGATCGATAACGAAAATTGCAAGAGTTCTGAGTAAAGTTACGACAAATTTCATAACCTATTAGTTTTTAACCGCAACAGAGAAAAATGAAACGGATACTATGAACCAACGCTCAACTCAGCAATCGATTTTCTAAAAATTCACGTTTTTATTATTTTTTTTAAATATATTATTAGAAAAAAAATTCACATGGCATTTTATTATTTCTTAAGACATCTTCATTTGTATTGTACCATTAAAAAATTAACACGATTCTTAAGAAAGATATGTATTATTTTATTCCGAATAGGAAGTAAAAAGTATTGAAGTATGCATACATGCTTTTTTTAAAACTCTGATTCGTGAAAATTAAGTGTTTATAGTAAATAAATACAACAATGAATGGGTTTTAATTCGGCATATCTTCTTCTCTGGCAGAATCAAAATTATATCTGAGTAACTTAGCATAATTTGCATATTTATTCACGAATAATAAAATTGACAGTTTCAGTAACCACTCACAGTTCTTAATGCGATACCCTCTTGATATATTTCATAAATTCAGTGATAAGGAAAGCAAAAACTTAATGTAACAACATTTCGCCACTTTTCATTAAAAAACAAACAAACATGAAGTTTAATTAGACTATTTTTAATAATTCTTTTTCGGAAAATTTTAAAAGAATCCTCAGCAAAATTTCTCCCATAATAAAGATAAACAAAAAAGATCATTTACAATGAAACAAAATCAATTTCCAGAAAAAAGTTCGACTGTCAAAAAAGTAATTTGTGTAAAATTCAAGTCCGAATTCTATCATAACAGATATTCACATTTAATGAAGTGGTCTCTTCAAGGTGTTAAAAAACATTTCGAGCAAAGAAAGCATAATTTATAAGACTTGATCTAATTTATTATCATTATATGTTATTACCAAACAAACATCTGTTTAAAACTCAAAACCATTAGAAGAACGTTGTGTGTGAGAGAAAGAGAAAGAGATTCAAAACGAAATTATTAACTTTGATTCAAAAATCCCTCGAAAATTTCCAAAGTCATTTTAGGAAAATTAATGATTGATTGTTATTAATGGCTCACGTAGAAGCAACTCGAAGGCTATTGGCAGGATCCGAGGGGACCGAGATTATTCAAAAAGGTTTAAACCTAGAAACCGGCGTCCCAGGAACAATCACCCCGCACTCAGCATTTACTGAAAAAGAAATACTTCCAATAATAAAGAGTAAAATATAACAGTACATGTTGGAACAAGTAACGTAAGATTTTACATAATTGTGAAATTCAAAGGTAAATAAAAGCTTAAAATGTGCTTGTAGAGCAAGAAACTTGCTTGACAGGAATAAAAGATCAACAGTAGAATTTTCTTTCAGAAATAGGCGTTTAACAGGCTACGTGTAATTGGCTAAATTGTTCAATATAAAAGGCGTCTAAAAACTCGTGAACTAAAAATGGAATATTACACAAAAAATACACATATACATACAAGGTATAATACAGTTATAAGCGCACAATAAGGAAAATTTGAAATATTCATAAATGTAAACATAAATTGAAACAGTTATGAAATGTGTTGAGTATGGGCTGTAAAAATACAGTATTTAAGGTTCAAATACAAATTAAAATTTTCAAATACGGACTCCAGACAAATAGGTTTTGCATCAACAATTTCAACAATAGGAAAAATTAAATGGAAATTTTGGTAAAAGTACAAAAGAAAATGTAGTGGTCAACATCTCCAATACAGATACAGGAACACAAATTTGTATTTTTCAAATTTAAACAACAAACGAATTCGCCACGAACAGCTTTGAAAAAAAAAATTCAAATTTGGTCTTGGAATATAGGATTGGATCCAAATACAGGTTGTTACTAATTCACCCAGAACTCCCAGTCAGAAAGAGAAGCTTATTTCTTAAAATCTTATCTGCAGGAGACCGAGGGGCAAGGACACAAATTCCCTCACTATCAGTGACAGCGAATTTTGTAAATGAATCTGCAATTTCATTGTAATAATCTTCAAAGTGGTTCCGAACTCCAGTATAAATTGAAAAAAATCAGAATAAGTTGCTAATTTTTCTTTAATGGTATTATTAAGGCTGATTTATTTCTGTTGTTCTCTGCAGTAGCAATATTGATGATAAACTATGGCTATAAATAGTAACTTTGAAAAGGGACGGCCCATAATACCGCAAATCTAATTGCCGAAAGTTCAGCCTGAAAAACTGAATTATAAGAATTCGGTGGTTATTGGAGACGTGTTGCCGAATTCTGAACTTCGGTCGAGTGACGAAAACGAAACATGAGCTGGCACCTCTCTCACCAAATTTCCATACCATGCCATCGGGAGGACATGGGTCCCTCAACAAGATTCAACATGCATCAGCCTCGCTAAACGGCGGATCTTTAGTGTCATTTGGACTCGATTCCTTAACTCGACGAAAAGAAAGCCAGACACGAGTTCGCGACCATTACTACCAGGATATCACGGTCATTTTGGAAAGTTAAAAACATTTCAAAAGGACTAGGCTACCGCAGCCATTTAAGGAAATTTTTCTTGGCTACAGTGACCATTTTTGAGTATTAAATATATTTCATAAGTAAAAAATACCTTTTGTCGCTTCGCATTTAATAAAGATTTTGCAATAGTCCATAAAATCAAAAAGATTCTTAATAAGTTTATATCAATATAATAAATGTATTTTCTTCTTTTATCTCCCTCTCACTTGGCTTTTGATTTATGAAAAAGAACAAATTTACAGAAGTTGTGAAGCATGACCTTGTTCATATAACTATTACAACTCCCGAGTTTCGTAACAAGTCAGATTCTCATAAATCAAAATAAGAACTAGAACATTTTATTTTATTGAACTGAATGATTTCAAGATTCCCATCTCGTGAATTTAAACAAAAAATAAGCCTCAGCTTTAAGGTAAATAGAGTAATTCAAAAGGTAAGATATGCAAGTAATAACTGACATTCCTGAAGCTAGGTATCGTCATACGTCTGAATCCAAGTTAAATTTGTACATAGATATAATGGGTAGTTGGGCGCTAATCCTATTGAGGAAAAATTATAATTCTAGACATTAATATTTCCTCCAACTGTGGCCAAGAAGGCTCTTGTATATTAATCTGGAAAATACGTGCACTTTAGTCGTTTCATATGTAGATAATAAACTTCAGGAAGCATTGCTCTAAGAAGCTATACAAGGGCTATTGGTGACGGCTTTCGTTATTTTAAACCTGTGGCATCAGGACTCACGTCTACGATACACCTACAAATCAACGCCATGCGCGAGCTTGCGACCATTATCCGTTCAGTATATCCTTTCTTTAATTTGCACTGAACTGCATATGTAATTTTTGTGTCCCTTATTAGCTAGTAATACCATAAAATGACAAAAATCACATTCAACTGATATTATTAAACATAAATTATTCTTTTGCTTTGAGTACAAAAAGGAGTCTATTCAAAGAAAATACTTTTACTAGACTTCCATATGACTGGAGAGGAGGTACAGATGCTCAACACAATTAAAATTAAATTAGATGTGGGAAATTACTATTTCTATCACTAAACTATAAGAATTCTACTTCGATATTGTTTGAAAAGGAAAAAAAGTAACTGGAATTTTGACTTTACATAATTTATTTACCCGACAGTTATACTGTTTCCATTAGTTTTCCTAAATATTTTTATTAGTTTTCTTTAAAGTAGGATCACATCAGACAAAAAATATGGCATATTTTTTTTTTCTATAAATCAATATGGTATTACGAAAACAGAAATATCAATCGTAATATTTTTACTTATTACCGATTGAAAAAGCTTTTTGAAAAGTGTCCACCTTTTCAATATGTAGTTTGTAACTGTCGAGAATCGACGATGCAAGTAATTTGCCTGAAGGGTCCAGAAGTCTTCATCCGATACGGTCCAAAAGAGAAATAAAATTCTCGGTGCATTTAAAATAGTTTTTTTTTTCCGGTTAATGCTTTACCAAACACGTAAATTAGATAAAAGATATTTCACCTGTTGCAACGTTACCTAGAGGTTTTTCCCCCCCTAAGATGACTTTCGAATTCCCTGTGATTATCTCTGACCGTTTTGAAAGATAATCATCCACAAAATGTTCCATTCCAAGGGAAATCTTTTGCAATTCTTTTCTAATAACTTGCAGGCATAATGTGACATATTAATCACTCTAGACTCTCTCAAAGACGATCCTAGAAAGAATTTGACGTTGAACAGATTAGCTTAAGCTAAACAGACCATTTTAGAAATCGTTGCATATTCAAGATTTTTTTTTTTTTCAATTACTTCCGTCATTCCGGATTTTCGTTGAAAAAATGCTCCGTTGCTTAAAAAAATTAATTCAAGCAGACAATATCCATATCATAATAAAATAATATCTTTTAATCTAAATATGCAACGAGAATAAAAAAGGATTCTTTTTTTTTTTTTTGGTGTATAACCTTTGATCAAGATTATAAATCTATTTTAACCTCACGAACGGATTACTATGAACGGGTGATAAATTAGGCAGCAGCTAGATTTCGGTTAACATGAAAAACAGCTGCTATTCTGCGCGTGTCTGTTGCCTTTGTGTCAACAGCATAGCTGAAATAACAAACCGCCGTAGGACCGGCAGCATATAAAGTACTGCATGATTAAAAATTAGACTTATTTAACATTTAAAAATAACACTTTTGAAATTTTAAAAAGGTTTTAATTTTAAAAAGGTTAAAAATTAAAAATGGAGAAATATTATGCTATTTCTACATTGCGTTAATTGGTATATATGATTAAATATAAGTAGCTGAGAGAGAGAGAGATGAAGGAAATTCACCCTTAATCGATAGATTAAACCTAGATTCGGTTAACATTGTTTAAACCTTGACAAGAAAATATTTCTCTTATTATTTACTGTATTGAGAGAGGACGAGTATCATAAAGATGTGAGAGTGTGTTAGAATGTGAGTAGCATAATGATAATATTAATGTGAAGTATGTCAAAGAATTTATTCTAGAGATGGAAAACTAAATATGTTTATATGTGTGTGATGAATTCAACTTATCCTTTTCTCTTTTTCTTTCTTTTTTTTTTTTTTTTTTTTTTTTGGTTAATCGAATTAAATTAATGAAATGTCAAAAGTTGGAGATCAAGTAAGACTCGTAAGGATATAACTATTACCTCCTAACCAGACCTGGCTAGAGAATTCTAGATATGAGATTCGATTCTTTCGCCTAAAACCCTCTTGTGGAAGAATATAAATTGGATCCGTTAAGTTTCAAAACCCTTTCACAAATATGATACCACAAAAATCGAAAGTTTCTTGCTCAAAAATTGTATCTGTCAGTGTCTTTAAAATATGAAATTCATTGCCAATAACCTAGTTTACAACTATAGTGTGATCCTAAATAGAACTAAAGTAAAACAAAATTGTGTTTTTATTAGTTAAAATTTTAATTTAAATTAGCGTATTAATTAAATTCTAATACGCGTCTTTTATCGTCTCATTGAAAAGGATCTTAACCTAATTTTTACATTTCAGAAATTGACAGGAAGGGTTTCGAAGATTATCTTTTATTGAGGAATTTCAGAGGAGCTACTTTAATAATTTCTGTTCACTCTTTTAACAATGTTTTTGATTCATTGCTAGTTTATTAACGTCACACTGAAAAGCAACACGAGAGCTATTGGCGATGGATCTCGAAATTTTGAATTTTTTTTTTATTTTCGAGTCTTTGATATATAATTTTTTGTTCTGGTGTATGTTTATTTAAAATTCTATCTTCGCTTTTTTTTTTTTCATCGTTATAAAGCTCCTCATAAATTGTTTCATTCCTAGAGCAAATATGATTTTAAAAAGTTCTTTAAGCAAACATTTGCTTTAAATTGTAAAAATTCATTTGGGTTACTCTGCTGCTGAATATTAACTGAAATCTCTTTTTTTTCTCCTGTAATAGAAAAATTAACCCATAACTTTCAAAACATAAGTTTGGACTTTTCGAACAATTATGATTGTTAAAAATGTTAAAACTTAAAAAATGTTTATTTATTTAATTATTAATGATATATTAATAACATAAATGTCTATTGTTCTCTATTTAAGCTTTAATATCTAGATTAAGCGGAAATACTTCATTATTATAAAGTATTTTTTAATTGTGAAAATATGCTCTTCTATTAAATGCAAAAAAGTGCTTCATTTGAAATTTCTACGGATCACTAAAAGATCTAAATGATCTTAAACTAAATGTGTGTGCCTATTTTCAAAAATTTGTTAAGAATAGTTTAATTAAATTTTTTCTCTGAATAGAATTTTATACTGGAAGAAAGCTTTTACGATCTAATGCAAAAAGAGGAAATAATACGAACCTAACTTGAAAGCACCAGTATGGACATTTTCAGGGATGTTCATGTAATAAATAAGATAAACGTGTTCATGTATTAAATAAGATTTATTCTTTCTCATACAGATGTTGTTTCATATATTTATTTTTGGCGCTCCATTGTTTTGTTTTACTTTCTCCTTTTTTCTTTGTTTACTCAATGTGCAAGAATAAAACGTCCGCACTCTCTTTTATCTATCTATAAATAACATCTAATGTTATGGTCTTTTGTCCAGACAGAGTAAAGGTTCATTCAACTGAAGACGAATTCTCACATGAAAAAATATTATCTAAGCACATATAAATTTGAACCATATTTGGAATGTATACACAAAAAGTCTACAGATTTTGTATTTTCTGTTTGAAGAATAAATATTTTTTATTATTAGTGAAAAATTCAAATTCCTGCATTCTTAAAATATTAAAAATTGAAAAACGAGAGAGTTCTTTAATGCATTTTAATTGAATACCTTAAGTGTAATGTCAAAATAATATAAATAAATTTGCTTGTATATACCCTGAACAACAAAAATAAAATTTCAAAATAATGTTCGACAAAATAGCATTCCTTAAACATCCATAGTTCGGTTATCGATAATCGGACTACGCACATCCATTCGCTGAATATGCTAAATAATGAAATACTAGCGGTAATTTCTTCTTGACAATATTTTCTACAGAACCATTAATGGTTCAGATATAGATAGTTCAGTTAATGGGTCAGCTATCGAGAGCTCAGTTGAAATTTGATAATAGATAGTTTCATCAACAGTTCAGTCAATAAATTGAAGATAAAGCTGGTCTTATTTAAGAACTCGAGACTATATATATATATTGTGTGTATAACTCTGTTAACAAATAATATACCGTTTTTCAGACAAAAAATATCATAAAGGAAGAGAGAACGTAAACGCTGCTATATACTCTAATTTTAATAAAATATACTACCAACTTGTCATTTAATGCTCATTTAATATCCTAAAAACGACTATTAGAAATAGTACGGCCAATATAATTAAAAAAATTGAATCCTAAAATAATATTAAATGATTAAGCAATATTGGCATTTAAAGCAAATCATGGTATAGATACTATCAGTAGTATTGTTAGTATCGATTGTATTTATAATCATCAATACGACTGATAATATTAATAGAATAGATAATATCAAGTAATTCAATATAATGGGTTTTTACTCTAGATAGTCAAGAGAAGAAATAATATTTAATTTTTGCATGGTATTGTTAACTTATTTATGTTTTGATATTGTTAACTTATTTATATTTAATAAACACTGCTACAAAGATAAGGGAAAGCATTCAGTCGATACATATTTAAAACTATTCAAATATGACCGTGGATTTGTCTGTAGAGAAAGCACGCAAAGGATAGAAAACAGAATCATCTATGTTAAAGATATTGTTTTTTTTCTTGTTCCAAAAGAGTTCCGTGATTTCATGTAAATACTAACAATTGCTGATAACTTAAAATTTAGGCATTTTTTACTTTTACATTGTGTGAAATTCCGATTGCTTAAAACTGCATTTGATTTTTAAAACTATGCAATTTTGGTTAGATTAATCTTCTAAATTATTCTCCACTTTAGGGGCGTAGTCCAAAACAACTTTTAATTAACATAAAGAAGAATCTTAATATTTCACAACACGATGACTAATTTCAGTTGTGAACTTGTAGTTTCAAAATATCACTCTCAATAAAAACCAAAAAATATGGTCTTTGTTAAGATTTCAAATGAGATAATTATCTTACCGTTACCTAAGTTATAAATGAATATAACTATTGATTTTTAGTTGCAGGGACACTTTAACAATCACAGTTCAACTAGTTATAGCCTTAATAATGAGAGTAAAGCTGTCAAATATTCCTTTGTATCATTGTATTCACGAGTGAATGACGGAGACATACCTAATTGTCTTAACTGATGTATTATTTTGTTAGTAATTTTCCGAATATACAATCATGTTTCCTTCTAATTATTTTCTTTGAATGGCTTTACTAATATTGTGGTTTAAAGTTTCAATTAATTTAATAACGAAAAGAGAGTAAGATATATTATTTTTGTCGATTCATATTAATCCATGCAAAATATCTGAACTCAGCGAATAATATTCGTTTTGAAAGGACATTTTGAAGTTTTGGATAGCATGGGATATTTTGTGCATAATAAATTATAAGATTCAAATTAATTTGACAGCAAGTAAGTTGAGAATATTAAAATGTATATCAATTACATTTGTTCAATTTATTTATTTTCATTGTCATTAAACTTGTGCGTATATAAAATATTAAATTCTTATACTCCTAAAAATTTCCATGCTTGGTATCCAAAACAGTCTTTAATATTTTTAAATTAAAATTTTCATTTTTCATCAGTTGTTAAGCGTTTCAATAAAAAAAAATTAAAAAATTGTTTTCGTTGTTTTCCTATAAGAAATCTAAAATTTTCAGCCAATTAGATTCTTGAATGAAAGACTGTCTTAAAACTTTGCACAATTACATATAGCTTCTCCAAATTTAAGCTAATTAATTTCATTGAGATTTAAAATCAATTTAATCAGGGATAAACATTTCGAAAACATACAAATTAATCAAAGAGAAAAACTTCTCGTGATTTTAAGGCTCCCGTCTACCCGCCATTTTGATTTCATCAGCTTAATGTTAATCCTATGGAATTTCGACTTTAACTCTCATATCTTTACTGTTTGATCTGTTTGAATGCAATAAAGTGCATCTGAAAGAGCAAAAAATAATGAATCCTTCTGTGGAATTACTTTTTTCCTCCGATTTTTAAAAATATTTGAAATATTCTTTAAAGACCGGCAAACTCAAAAACGAATAATTAAAATAAGAATAAAAATATTTTTAAAAATCTTAGGAAAAAAGTAATTCCACAGAAGCATTGATTATTTTTTACTCTTTCAAATGCACTTTATTGCATTCAAATAGATCAAATAATAAAGATGTGAGAATTCAAGTTAAAATTCCATAGGATTAACTTTAAATCAAAATGGCGGGTAGACGGGAGCCTTAATTTTTTATCATTCCGAAGGCTAAAAGGAGGAAAAACAAAAGATGAATTTAAGTTTTTAACCTTGATCACATAGAAAGTTAAAATACTGTTGCGATTTCTTGCGATTATTCCGTTATGACAGTAAGTGTGCGCAAGCATTATGTGTGATATATATAAAAAAAATAAATCTGAATGGTGTAACTCACGAGTTTAAAAGATTTCGTTAGCATTGAAAGACACTGACCAAATCATCAAGTCAGAACGGAAAAGATCTTGCACGCATGGCGAACCATGCATATAGAAAATCTTTTCAAAAGTTACTTCTGTGGACTCTTATCGATTAATCTGCGTTACGTTTGAGAATGCGATATTGATAAGGAGTTCAGTTAACTTATCCGTGCCACTTGACATTTGCGTTAAGCGTGCCGTTTTAATTAACAGCTGCACGCAATATCATTTGCCTTTGAAATGGAACTTATTTCGGGTGTATCGAACTATCGATAAATTTCAGTTTATTTCCCTGCCGAAAAAAATGAAAAAAAATTAGATACTTTAAATAGATGGACCGATTCACATGGTCTTCATCCTTTTTAAATGCTCACTGAGTTCATTGACTGGATGGGACAGAAAGAAATATTGAAAATACGAATAAAATTGCATAAAGAAATTACATATACAATAACAGCTAGTCAATTGTCCAGTATTCATAAATACGATTATTAATACCTTATCATAAAACACTACTAATGCTTGATAATGTCATCATCATAATAAAAATTGGCATGGAGTAATCGACATGATATAATGACCAAGCAGTAATCAACATCACAATAAAATATTTTTGGTTGCAGTTGGTTTAATCTTTGTCAAGGCTACATTCGAAAAAAAATTAGATGAGATATTCTTCGTTGGTTTCCGAAAAGCCTAATGTTTATGTATTAGGTTCAAAGCTCTAATAAACGAGTAATGTTTACACACGCACACTCTTTCTCATTCGTATATGTGTAATGCGTGCATCCTTTTTTTTTTTTAATTTATCCCCTAGCTAACCTTTGTAAGAAGCAATATAAAAATAATAAAGGTACAGCTTGCAAATTTATAAAATGAGACCAACTACAAAATTAATAAATGTCAACACAACATTTTTTACTATTGACCAGAAATGCACATTTGTTGTTAATTTTTATTGTTTGGTATTTAAATTTTATTTTAAAGATGTAAAATTAATTTTTAGAAAAGTAAACCAAAAATCCATAAAAATGAAAAGCTATTTTTCTGTACAAAATACAGCACAAAATAGTCCAAAAGGACTTGGATTCTCCATCTCAACAACTGAGCTCTTTCGCGATTTTCCCTTCGATTACCGCAGGCACTTTTTTCTTTGAATTGTTTGAAATGAACCTCCTTCCACAATAAAACGAAACGTGATTCATGCACATTAAATTGAAGTTATGAAATATAATGAACGGATCGTATATATTATAATTATATAAACAGTGATGAACTGAATTAGATAATTGGTGGTAGAATTGAAGGAACAAATCACAACAGGAGAGATGTTGGAACCAGAAGTTCATAATTTAAGGAGCTAATCAGAGGAAACTTTGAGGAGATAGGAAAAAGGTTCAGGGTTCGAGCTCACAGTTCCAGCTAGTCTACTAAATCGAATCTGAGTTATGTATATTCTAAACGTTAGTGCAAACGTGTCCTGAACATTAGTTAGGAGTTTGACTACAGAAAAAGCAGTATTAACTACTGAACATCGAAATTCGAAAAAGCGAATAAAATAAATAATTAGCAGCAGCATTATGGGACTCTTTCGCTTCATTAGATTATTTGTAACTCTTTTTAGTTAAAATTAGTAAAGGCAAGTGAAGGTATATATATATATATATATATATATATATATATATCTTTCATTCACCAGCTGGCACATATATATCTTTCCATATTTCAGTAATATTTAAATATGTATGTTCATATGATGATTTAGTTATCACAGCGAATTTTTTAAGAGACCAAAAAGAAAAGAAATGTAAATAATACAAGCATACATACTTCTATGTTTACAAAATAAAGAATATGTGTTTTGTTCCATTTGTTGCTCAATTACATTGGACGAATAGCGTGCTGATATTAAGAAAACTGAAGCCGGAACCGCAACAGCAATTACATCTTGTGAATCGTATTCTAAAATTCTCATGAGATTCTTTTAATAGTTCATATTTGATTCTTTTTGTACGCAAATTCTCTCTGAAAAAGCAAATTCAGAAACAAACCATGCGTTAAAGGTTTTCATTGCTCTAATTGTAAAGCGTAAAATGAGTTGTTTGTTTACCATCCAATTCATAACTGCCTTCCTATTAAGCACTTATTTCTATTATATGTAGGACAACACTGAGTATCATACTGACTCATTAAGAAGTTGCTGAAAATTTCTTTTTTAAAAAAGCATGCAATTTTGTTTTAATTGCGCTTTTAAGAAAACACTTTTTCCCACGCAAATATATTTCCAACAGATTTCTATACAGTAATTTTTATAAGATATCAAATATTTCTATAAATTATAATAATAAACAGCAGGACTAATACATGACCACAAAATAAATATTCAAACAAATGCACAAAAAAAAACATCGAAAGACAGAAATATCAAGCGTAAATTTTAATATTATTTCCATATTATAAACTGAGGGCATCGTAGATATTTCGACAATCAAAGAAATTCTTATTTATTAAAAAAATCGTTTCATTTCTTATGATCTTTTGTTGCTCTCTGACGAAACAATGTTACCTGATTATAACAGCTACAATTAAACCTTTTGTACCATTATTTGTAATATTAGTAACCATTTTATTTTAAGAAGTTACAGAGAGCACCTATTCTTATTTACATAATGGGGAAAAAAATTACAAATTTTACATTTATAATAATTCTGTAAAGTCATTTTAACGCACATTATTCTCTTCTTAACATAGCTTCTTCTAAGACTGATTGAAATTGAAAACTTTGGAACGCATAATAAAATTTATAAAAAAAAATCTGTATATATGAAGAGATATATATGTAATTATATTACATGTAGATCAATATGACTTTAAATGAATTACAATTTAATACAATTTTCCTACTTAAAAAAAAAAATAATTCCCCGATCCTTCTTCATAGACATGAATTAAAATGAAACTATAACATCAAACTCATTGCTATGAATTAATAAAACGCAAAAAAGTAGAAGAAACAAACTTACGTAATGCAAAATCATTCATAAGTAAATAGTCATTGAAAATTTTTTATTCAAACCACATAGTACAATGCAAATAAAAAGTGAATTCTACTATGAAAATATTGGCCAAACATTACAAAATATAAGCCGAACTCCTTTTGAACACACATTTCCTTTATAAATATGGATGCAAACGAAAAAGAAAGTATCCACAACAAAAAAATTCCACGCATTCATCCAAAAAAGAAATATGGATCAAACGCTGTAAGCGGAGCATCATTAAAGTTGGAAGTTCGTGATTCGGCGTCCAATTACTGAAAATTATTTGCTCACGCGAAAACAATCTGACTCTTAGCAGCCACAATCCCAACAATGGACAGACCGTTTTCCACTTGACACACTTCGGGCAGAAGAACCTGATGCATAATCAGCTAGAAATTACCTAACCCACTTCAACGAAACCATTGCTGAAGAGCGCCCGGTTCGTATAACGTGTTGAATAAAGACATCAGCGAAGTTGCAAAGCACCGCAATTCATTTTAAAACGAAAGAGGATAACCAACGAATTCATTCACGTACAAATCCATTTAAATATTTGTTCGTTTTTTCAACTGAATGCATTCCAGATTGTGTGTGTCTCAGTTTCTTGTACTGTTGAAATTTTATTTCTCGGTTATTTCAAATGTAATAAAGATTCGTCAATACGATTCATCATTGTAGGACAGAAAAAAGGAGTAGCACGAGAGGGGATAAGGCAAAATTTATAATTTGCTTTAACAATATAAAACGTTTCAACTCTTAATTATTGTGTTGTTTTTTTTTTTATCTCAATTGCGAATGCTCCAAATTATAATTTATAAAAATGTTTTAATGAAGTATTTAAATTAAAAAGTTATTTTTAGTTATACAGTTTAAAGATGGGTTTAAAAAAATATATTTACTTTTAATAATAATAAAAAGTTATATAAAACAATATTATACACTCCACCAATTGCTCAATGCAAAGAACAAATTTAGTTACTTTAAGCGCTAATTTTCTTTAAATAATTATTAAATTATTCAATTAAATATTAGAAGTGAAGCAAACATTAAGATATTGAAGTAGACAATATTATATTCTTTTCAGGTGTTATTATTAAACCAAACATAAATTAAGTATATTTTAAGCTAAATGCAATTGCTGTTGTAAAATGAAAATAAATATTTACTTATTTATTTCTTAATAAATACGTAAATACTTATTTTCATTTTAATACTTCTGTGAAGCAAATACAATTCATACTAAAATTATTGTGGATTGGTAGGAAGTAATCACAATTAAATTAAACAAGTCATTGAAAAGTGGTCAAGGTTGACATTTTGCGGATGTATGGAAACAAAAGC
Organism: Nephila pilipes; assembly: GCA_019974015.1. Lineage (NCBI taxonomy): Eukaryota > Metazoa > Arthropoda > Arachnida > Araneae > Nephilidae > Nephila > Nephila pilipes. The sequence goes on from BMAW01111437.1 coordinate 426,605, forward strand.
AACTTTGTGGTGGGTAAAAAATTTACATAAAATTTCATTGTCAGCGTATTATAGTGTAGTCTGCAGATCAATACTAGTCAAAGAGGAGACAATTTTATACCAACACAAATTAGCATAAATAAAAAAAAATATATGAATTATTTATTAAGATTTAATATTAAGGTTATTTAGATTTATTATTTAAGTTTATCTTTCTTTCTGTAAATTATTCTTTTAATTTATTATTATTTAACTTATTTCCTAAAATTTGAAAAAAACATTCGAAAAATACAAGCATAATCGATGAAAAAATCCCAAAAATATGCTTTGAAACATTTCTAGAAAAACAGCAGTATAAATCATATTAAGGCTCCTTTTTATTTTGTGAACATAATGTTAATCCTACGGAATTTAGACTATGTTCGCAAACCTTTACTATTTTATCAATTTGAATGCTATAAGGTTCATCAGAAAGAGCAAAAAATAATGAAGGTTACTGCGGAATCGCATTTTTCTTCCGATTTTTGGAAATAGTTTTACTTCTATTTTCACGTTCGCTTGTGGATTTTCCGGTCTTTAAAAAGTATTCTAAAATAATTTCAAAAAACTGAGACAAAATGTAATTCTACAGGAATCTTCATTATTTTTTTGCTCTTTCGGATGCATTTTTCAGCATTCCAATAGATAAAATAATAAAGATTTGAGAACGGTAGTAGAAATTCCATAGGATGAACATGACGACGTGAAATCAAAACGGCCGGAAGACGGGAACCTTCAAACAAATAGAGCTTTTATGACAGTGATAAAGGAAATGAAGTTGGTTGGTTCGATGGTGTAGGTTCTTGTAGACGGAGTTCGGCTATTTTGAAAACCTCGGTCATTTGATATCTCACTTCGCTGACAACCATACACATCATGTGATAACTTTGAAACCAAGTTCTATTTATTTCACATTCAGAAGCCTCTCATTATCCACAAAAATGTTCTTTGGCAAAATAAAGACTCGATCAGACATTGTCTACCGCAGAATTCGTGACTTTGACCTACCCGCGGCCTAATGAGCAAAAACGAGATTAAAATTATTGATAAATATTTCCACGGAAAAAAAATCTAATTAAGATCCAATTCTTAATGTAATGAATTCGAGCAATTTATTTTTGACAAAAATCGTGAAAAGTACCTTACTGCTTATTAACTGGTATCGTCCAATCAAAAATATCCAAACTTTGCAAATATCTCGGAGTATCAGATCCAATACCAAAACATATTAAAATCGGAATCTTAGATACATAATTAAAGGAGTCAACAAAGTAAAAAAATGGTTTTTTTCAATGTTTATTGAAAATGTTGAAATTTTCTCTATACGTGTTATGTGTTATTATTATTGTTCTTATTATTACTCGTATTATTGTGTCTAAATCACAAAGCTGCTATTTAGACGAAGAGTTGATTCTCTAAATATTTCAGATTGCACGAATGCTTTTTTTTGCACTTATTCATTTATATTTAAAGTAGAATTATTATCAAATATACAATTCGTGGTAGTTTTTTTTTTTTTTTTTTCTTTTTCCTTTCTCTTTTGTAGTCGTTTATACAGATTTTGAACAGCTCATTTAAAATATGCAGCCAAAACGTTTTACTCTTCAAACTGAAGCATATACTTTACAAAATTGGCTACAAGAATAGAAATAAAAAAATTTTTATATTTCTATTCGTCCGAAATAATAACGTGTTTTGATAACAGAAAAGTATTCCCAAAAAATTGCAATATCTTTTTAAAGATAACAAAAGTAAGTGACCTTATAAATAAAAAAAAAAGTATCAAATGAATAAAATGAAACTTTACTTAAAGATTTGAATGATACCGAAAATTTTTATTTAACTATTATAATGAGTGTTTGAGAAATTCTTTCAGTGAAAATCCAAAAAACTGAATATTTTCTAAAAAAAACTACTGAGATGTAAAATTTGGAAAATTAAGCAGCAATTTAGAGCTAGTATCGAAAGGATTAGCTTTTTTTTTACAGAAATATTTACAGGGATCCTTTTTCCTCAAGAAAATCTAAAAGTTTCTTTAATGGGATTTCTAGAACGTTTTTTGTCTCATTCTTTTAGGCAAATGTGTGGAGAAATGTTAGTCTAGGAGCTCGGAGTCAGAGGTAACTTAATTACCTAAAAGGCTCTTTTCTTCTGCTGTACATATTATAAAGTCTCGTAGTATTCTTTGTTCCATTCATATAAGTTCCTTTTAATATGCAGAAATAATACCTTTTTGATTATCTGGGTATTCAGATTTTTCGACACTGATGTTGTCGTAATCCAATTAAATCATTGGCTATTTTTAGCGCATTGCTTATAGATTTTTCTAATTGACTGGACCATTTTCAATAACTTTGATAATCATACAGCAATGGATATTCCAAAACATTTGACTTTATGCAAAATTAAACATGGTTTCTTAAAGTTATATTTTTTATTTGGGTAAACAATTTTTTAAACAATTAGAAATACATAAGCATGTACATACTGAGAAAAACTGAGGTAACATAAAAAATAAATCGAAGAAGAATGTTTCTGGAATAAGGATATATTAAAGACTGATATTCATAACTAATTTAATAAATGCTTAATACTATTGTTCTGTAAAGTAATGATTTATATTCTTGTTCTCACAACTTAGATTGATAAAGAAATTTATAATTGATTAATTTTCAATTGGTTATTTCTCATTTGTTAATTTAATTTTTCTCCTTTTGTATTTTACAACTCAAGAATTTGAATCATTTCTCGTTTCATTAAAATAAAATATTGCCAGTCGATATTTTTTACTACAATTGATATAACTTAATAAGAAACTATCAGTTTTATTTGTCTTAAAAATTTATCTATGTTAAAAGTTTGACAGGTCAAATTTAATCAACCAGAAAAAAATTATATTGATAGAAAGTCATTTCCCTAACTTATCAATTAACTTTGTGAAGTATCGAAACCATTTCTGGAATGGAAAATATTCAGGAAAAGATGAATCATCACGATTAACCATTGTCGGGGTTTTACTTTCATGCATAATATGGTATTCATTTCCTGTTGTCATTCTAAAAAGTTGTTTCAAAATTAATTTCTGAATTATAATGAAATTGTAACGTCATTTCTCAAACTAATCCATCCTAAAACACCTTGAATTTCAAACTTTATAATCATTTACAGGCATTTCTAGATTACTCACATTTACAAAGAACAGAATACTTAATAATAAAAACCTGAGATTAAATTAAGAATTTTGAAAATTGTACCTTTTTCACAGTTTTTTCAACGAAACACATTTAAAATTAAAGTGAGTGCTTTTGTTTCTTAATATTATTTAGTTTTTTTTTATCAAAATGCTTTTATAAATAATCGCTTATAACTATGTAAAGGCTTTTCTGTATTTCTCGTAATTAAAAAGAAAGTATATTACATAATAAAATGAAATAACATTAAGAATCTTGAAAACTGTACCTTGTTCATGTATGCTTTTTCAGCAAAACATATTTAAAAGCAAAATTAATAATTTTATTTCGAAAAATTAAAGTCGATCGAATTATTTTTATAAATAATCTCTTACATCTATATACAAACTTTTCTATATTAATTGCCTTTAAAAATAGGAAAGAATACTTCAGAATAAACATTCCTCAGATAAAATTAAGAATCCTAAAAATATCTCACCAAAACACATTTAAAAGTAAAGTGAATGGATCCGTGATTAAAATCAGGATCGAATAAAAAAAAAGATAAATGACTCACCAAACCGAAAACAACAGCTGTAACTGCTGTAGTAGCCAAGGTGCAGCCGCAACAACCCATAACTACTCACAGTAAAATCGCGCACTTTTATTACAAACACAGTTACCTAAGTTCGTGTTAATCGAATTTCTCTCATCTGTTACAGTACTTCTGAAATGAGCAACAACGCGTTTTCATCCTTCTGAACGGTTCATATCGTGAATGACAAATACCTCATTGCCAAAAAAACACGAAGAAACAACAGAGATTCCACAGTGCACCGTTTCTCTGATAATCAGGTGCGACTCATGTGTCGCTCTAACTCAGAACGAGCGGCACCGAAAGTTATTCCTTCAGATGAGAGTTTTACGTCACGGATTGTGCAACAGATGGTTTGTCGGACTTCAGGTACGATGAAAGAGGCGGAGTTCAGAATGGTGTCTCATCAGATTCTAGTTTCCTCCTCGCATATTTTTTCCCCTTTCCATAGGGAAATTGAACCTTTTTCCCCCTTATTACCTGCTGATTCAGTTCTCAGTTACCTTTAATCTCATCTACTCGAAATGGTAGCGCTTTAGGCACAGAATTAAAATAAGGATAGCTTTTCTATTCAAACGATACCCAGCTGAAAACTGATTTATGAAACCAAAGACTGATTTATGGAAATCTGAGCTTCCATAGGAACGAACATTGCTCTACGAAAAGAGAGAAAAAGAGCTGAGCTACTTAATTTTTCTGGAAAAAATAAGGAACTTTTTCTTTTTCAAATTAACATTTTGTTTTAAAGAGAACTAAATTTGTTGTGGAAGAAAAAATTTCATTTTGATTTTTACATTTATGTAAATATATGTATATTGTTCTAAGGTCATAGTTATGTGCGTTCGATTGGCTTAGTACTTTAAAAAAATCCTATTAAAATACGTTAAAATGTCACTGCAATCAACGAAAGAATTCAAAAGTGGTTATGACATGATCACGCAAAAGTTTGATATTGTCATGGTTCCATGTCATTACTAATTTGAAAGCAAAACTCAGTATTTTGAAAATTAAACACATTCTTTTATAAATCAAAATCATTCAGTAATGTACTCATTATAGTCATTTGCCAATTAATTAATTTCTAGATTCTATTATTTTTTAAATTTTTTTTTTTTCGAAAACTTTTATTTTTTAGATCTGTGTACCTCAGTGATGTGTGCTGATATAGCCATTTGTAAATCGATTTACTTCCAGATTTTATTATTTTTTTTCCCTACGTCTACTATTTTTTGGGTATGAATATTAAAAATTAGCGTATTAAAATATAACATCAGAGAAATTGCATTAAAAATACAATATAAATTGTTCATCTTAAAAAAAAAAAAGAGTTCAATTATTTGAATTAAGCTTCAGTGTAATTTCATCTGTTATCTATAAAGAACATTTCTGATTAAAAATCAATTTTCAGCAAGATTGGCTTTAATCATTTGATAGAGAACAAGTCATTTCCTTCACTGTTTGTTACTTTATTAGAAAATTCAAAAGCCTGAAAATCTTTTCTAATTATTAATTCTACAAAACAATTTAATAATAAGTTCCGTAATCTTTGAAAAACGTTTATAGTTAATTTTTCATTAATACTTGTTTTTGGAATTGAGCATCAATAATTCGAAAAAAAATGATGTAAAAAAGGGAGTTTAACTAAAAACAATAAGTATATTTTACAAAAATAATAAATTTGAAAAAAATTGAATTTGGAAAGAAAAACTAAATATATAATATTTGTAAATCTTTAATTATATTAAATGGTATGCAGTTATGAAATTCAACTTAACAACTATTCTGTGTCGTACTAGTTAATCATAATGACTGGGGCATCAGTAATTTATGTTACCGTAAACGCATGGCATTATGTAAAGATACTTAAATATCAGCCGAGTCTTAAAAAGCCTTCAAAAAGTCATCAATAACAATGATTCATTCTGGAAACAAATTTTTATGTAATACAAAGTTAAATAGAGAACACTGACGCTTGAATATTTTAAAGTAGCAAAAGCGACACTCGTTCAAATTCTATTATATAATCCGTGATACTTTCTCATAAATATAACACGGATAGCTGTAATTCATCTCGATTATAAAAATTTTCGAAAAGATTTTAAAAATTATTAAGTATTTTTACAATTTCTTCTATATTTCTTACGCACTACATTAAGGGAATATTATATTTTTTTCAAAAAATTTAATAAATTTAAATTTAATAAGGAATTTTCAAAATGTAAACTCTAAGAATTAATGTATAGATAATAATAGTCCAGATAATAATAATCATAAAGAAAATCAAATATCACGCCTGGAAGACAAGCAGGAAATAGTAGGAATTGTATTCATTGTTCCGAATAAAACTAGGGAAATGTTTCATTTATTATTAATTTAATTTCATGAAAATAATACTGTTTATAAAACTTGTTGAAATAAATCTCAATGAATTCAATGGCATAAAAATTTTCCCTTGAGTATAACAACTTAAAATTATTAATTGGAAACTACCGCTTGATAACTAATACTGACTAATTGAACTTAACTATAACTTATGCTAAAGATTTGATTTCTGCTTGGAACAAACGAACTCATTTAATTCTAAGTTATTTAAATAACATATTGACATAATGTCATAAATAATTAATTAACATCAATGACTATAATTGAAAAGGTTTTTTCCCCCAGAAATCAGCTAAATATTTTCATAACATAATAATTTTGATTGGCTTGATTTTGTACAGATTCAACAATGAAATTTTTAATTAAAAATTCCATGAAGCCATTAAGAATATTGAACTAATTAAAAAGAGCATTTTCAAAAAATATAAACTATGTAAAACTCAATAATTTTTAGTATAACAGCACAGAAATAATAATAAAATTTTAAGAAATTTTTAAATTTATAAATATTTTTTAAATAGTCACTGGAAAATAACTGAGAAATTAAATAGCCTTTCAAAGAGTCTTGTGTTACGAAAAGAATCACTAATATAAGAATAAAATTGCTTAAGGAAAGATTTGTCATGCATTTTAGCTTTTACAGGAAAATTTCAAAAGGTAATTAAAATGACCACGAAAGAAAAAGAAAAAAAAAAAATTAATCACACAAAGAAGCAATTTCCGTCACTAATTATCCATGCGTAACTTGAAATGTTTTACACTAAATTATATTAATAATGAATTAAAACAATTATAAAAGGATAAAAAAAAAATTGTAAAATATAATTAGTAATAGTGTTAGAAATACAGAAAATCATGTAAAATAAATCACGTGACAAATGCAATCCTCTCTAAATGAAGTAGGTAATGTGAAAACAATTTTCATGAAAATATCCTTTGTAATACACGTTTGTATTACTGTAACAACATTAAGAAAGAATTTAAAACCCACCTTTCTATTTTGTGCCATTGAAGCGTGAATAAAACTTGTTTTATTTCATAAGAAAACAACGATGATTCAGCATATCCTTGCACAAAATATCTTTCTTGAAAACTTTTTTGACGTCTTGAATGATAGTTCTGCTTACTTTTCAAGTGTGATTTTTATGTGAAATGTCTTATTTTTATAAAACAAAGAATTCAAAGTTATCAAAACGTACAGTAAGTGATTTGAAAATTCAAAACCTTTTTTCAAACCTTTTCAATACAAATTTTTATTTTTGATTTGAAATCATGGATCTTAATATATTCGAGAAATTTGTATTTTTGTTGTTCCTAATGAAAAACGAGTATTAAAGACCAAAAGAAAAATTGTCATCGGTTGCTTTTGTATTCCGTATATTAACCATTAATACCGAATTTCATAATAGCATCAGTCATTGACAAAGGATTTTAATGAACAATATTAAGTTTCAGAATCACTCACATCACTCTAAATCTAGATTTCTAAGACACGAAAATACACAAACATATAAAATTGAAACTGCACATTGTTTTAATCTTTGAAACTCCCATTAATCCTATAAAATAATTGCGTATTTAATTCATAATAAAGCTATCTGTGAACTAAAAGAAAAAAAAGTGCATTATTCTTTGAAAATAATAACTTAATAACAAATACGGAAAGATTAAACTTCCAATGATTGCTTTTTAAAAGATTATTTGGGAAAGAAATTCCAGAAAATAAAAATTTGTACCTTTAAGCAATTCCATACAATTTCGGAGTAGTCTAGGACATTACGAGATGAGGAAGGGACTCTGTTAGTATTATGATTATATGAGGTACTGGATCGTTTGATATGTCTTTTCTAGGATTTCTGGGTACAAAAGCTGATACTTTTTGTCATTTGAAGGGTACTTTGATGACATTCTGCCGATACTTGTGTTTACTCTTCATAATTTGTCTGAAGATATTTATCAGCTTAATAATGCTAGATCTCATTTGGTTGATATATCTTTTGATTACCTTTTTATTGTTGAAAAAATTAAAGTCACCAGATCTTTCCCCAATAGTTCGTATATGTAACATAATGTTTTTCTATAATTCAGGCACCACAAAATATTTAACATCTTAAACAATATTTTTCATATATTCCTCAAGAACGCCTGATGAAATCTGTTATAGTTTTAAAGTATGACTCTGTATAGTTCCTTACTTGGGGCTCCAATTTCCAGTCATTAATGCCTTCTACGACCTTAAAACTAGAATGATTTCATTATCTGTGCATGTGCTTTACCTGTATCTAATTTCGATGAAAATAGCAACCTGAGTGTATTTTTCTCACAACTGTCTTTCAGATGCACGACATTCTAGTTTGAATTCTTAATATGAATTAGTGTCATTTAAACTATTAAATTTTTACTTTATTTAATACATAAGTAGTATAATTTAAACCAGTCATTCGTATTCAAAAAATCATCAAATCGTGTTCAAAAAAGTTTCAACTAATTTAACATATGAAACATTAACAAAATATGAAAATTTATAACTGAAAAAGCAGGTAAAATAATATTTTCAAAAGAGGGGAGTAAAAAGAGCTCCCTAATTTCTAACTCTAGAAGAGCTCCCTAATTTCTGATGTAGATTAGACTCAATTGTTCAGATCGAGGGGGGAAAAGATACTTCATAGATAGAGAAATTTTTTTGTGAATCATTGTTCCAATGATCAAATTATAGAAGTTATCACCTCAAACCAGTTGATTTTTCCGCTGAATATAACATGGCATAAGTCAAAACTATTAAATTTATATACATTTAAAGAATAGACTAACAGAAATTACTAGCTTTACTGAACTATTTTATCGCCAAAATTACCTTTTAAGGTATGTTTCATCATAATTCTGTATCAGCATATTTACGATTAAAGTTAAAAAGATTTTTAAAAGTCGTAAAACAACCTATCGTATAAAACTCGTACTTATTAATGTTAATCTTGTAAAACTGCATTAAAAACACTGAAAACAATTACAAGAACTCGAGAAAATGTGCATATGTATCTATTTTCTCTAAATTAACAAGTTAAGTAGATAGAATATTTGGTTTCCTAATTACACAGTTACATAGTATAGCTTAAATCAGAATACGGTGTTGGATTTAATTAGATTTAAATAATTGCTGTTGTACGCAATTTTAAATATCTCTATTTTTATTCATACCAGTAAAACGGTAACACACTGGAAATCAGATTAAAGAAACCCTTTCATTATCAGTGTACAAATGGTGTCATTTGAAAGCTGATATTTGGTATTTGTTTTTAAAAAAATCAGTTTTGTCCGATAAGCATTCCATTTCACCATTTGACATCTCAGACAATTAGTGTCACGTCATGGAATTTGGAATTTCGATTACTTTAAAAACGATAATATGGTGGTTAACACGCTTATGTAAAATTTGGAATTGCTTTTTAATAAAATGAAATAAATTAAATTTATTATTCAGTAAGCTTTCATAGTTAAGTAGCAATGAAATGTTTCGGTGGAAAAAATCATTTCCCTAATCCATTTTAATTAATATTCTTAGTATAACACTTATCGTGAGAATATATCACGCTCTGCGCAGTGTTAATGGTTCATGTAACATTCGTCTTAGGGCAAATAAGTATTAGAATGAAGAAACCATATCTTATCAGATGTTTTGTCACGAAAAATATGTTATCATTCCATAAATATCATTACCCGAGTTCTTTTTATCATGGAATATGTTCTTGCGTGTACCAAGCCAATAAAATATGCAATGCTTAGATTTAGCTTTCCAATTGCGTTCGAAATAAGATATTGCTTTTAAAACAAAAGTTTTCGTAAAATCATTAATGAATTTAAATAATACTCATGAAAAGTTTTTAATCGGAAGATGAAGCTATTGTCTTTATTTACATTTTAAAAAGAAACCAAAAATAATCAAAACTAGGGTTACATTAAGCAAATTTTAAGATAATGATAAATCCGTCGTTTTACGAAAGGACTCATCAAACCCCTTTGTCACATCATAATATGCTTAAAGGGGAAAACGCATCAACAGTTTTCGATACTGAAATTCGAAATAGCACTAATTTAATTATTATCAAGAATTTCTTTATATTCTTTGCTTTTTTTTTTTTTTTTTTTTTTTGAAAAATCTGGGCCGGACACGAAATTTTGGTGGATATCCGAAAACCTACTTTAGATTTTCCCTAAAAGTTTGGTATTTTTCTTAATCTCATAACAAATCGGCAGTTCTTAAAAATGTCTGAAGCAATCGAATAATGAAGCAGTAATTATGTACTTAAAAGTATATACTAAATAATTTTCTTTTTTATTTTAAATTGAAAAGGGACCAATGCTGGAGTATTAGTATCAGCAAATATGTTTAAGAGCTTCTAGAATAAAAGTTTTAAAATATAATTTTTCCCTTTGTAAGATACTGTTTTTAGATGCATTGTTTGAAGAATTTGTTGGATATATATTGTTTTATTGCGTGAATTAAATACACGAAATTTACATCTCTTATAAACACTCAGAAATAGACACATAAAAATTTGCTTTCAGTTTGTTCAAAGAATTATATTGTGGCCGCTGTACCCTAGTGGTCATGGATTCGGATTCGTGATCGGTGGTTTTCGTTCAGCCGCGGGTTCGAGCTTTGGTCACTAAAAACCCACCGTGAAACCGGGGTTGATGCACCTTTTAATTTGCCGGGGGGCAAAGCCCTCCCATTGGCGTGATGTGGAAGTTAGAATTGTGGGTTCCAGCTCATGTGTCGCCCTCGTCACTTGACTGAGGCTCAAAATTACGAGGTCCGTCATTAATAAGTCCTCGTGTTGCTTCTGGTGCGACATTGATAAAAAAAAAAAAAACCAAGAGTAATAATGGCAGTGAATACATATTTTAATAAAACTATTCGTAATTATGAACAACAAAAAATAACATCCATCAGTAACTGATTACTATACTTGATCTATTATCGTTACTTTTGTTTTTATACATGTATATAAAGCTACGTTCTTCGGAATAAACTTACGATTGATTTTCCCGTTGCTGGCAAATATTCACTTTTATTTATCAATGTTAGCTTTTGAGTTTGATAAAATAAAAATTTGATTCTTTTATTTATAAATTATATACTACATCTAAATAGAGAACTATTTCCTGCATATCTTGTATTTTTGAATGGATTGACAACACTTCAACTAAATCCTCATGCTTCGGAGTTCTTTGATGTACTTAAAGAGAATTTTAAAATGAGTTGTGTGCAACGTGCATTATTCTTCACGATATTCTTTGATGGAATCACGCATGAAATCCGCAACTCATCCTCCAGCTACTGGAGTTTCGTTTAAATAGCAAATGATGGGCCAAAATAACGTACCAAGATATTTTCGTATATTTTCATCTGTAAAATATTATAATGACTGTGACTTACTGCTTACATAGTCTTCAAAACAATAACTTTATCATTCGCAATAATAGAAATAAGCTGAAAATAATTTCAGTACATAAAAATTTCTCGAGAGAATTTATCGAAAAAAATTTGAATGAGAATACAGGATAAAAAGTTGCATATTTCAATTATAATCTTAGCAGTTGTTCACTACGTTATGATATTTTTAACGTATTTTTGGATTTATTTTATCAGTAATTGGTCATCATTATTTCTGAAATAGAAATAACATAATATTTCATATATGTCTTATATATTCAGAAATTGTTGAATAATGAGTTTCTCCTAAGAGAAAACTCTTCATAAAAAAGCATTTTCGTATATTTTTTAACTTGTTTATTGCATCTTGTAGCATGATTTTTTATACATAAGATCTTGTTAACATTTGTGCAAAACTACTCAGATTTTGTGGTCATTTCATTAAATTCTGAACAGCTTATCATTCAATGAAGAATAATTCGTGATTATTTGATGCGACGATTTCTAAAAACGGTTTGTATTCATTAAGCATTTATAAGACATAACGATGAAAAGGGAGGGGAAGTGATTTCATCCTCATAACATTCAATAAAAATACTAATTTACAGATTGGTACCAAAAAACTCAACGACATATGAAAAAATTACTCTCTAAAACTATCACTTAACAAATTTTTGGAAGGATGATTAATTCTCGATATGATTATTTAAAAACTATAAATGTTCTTCCTTTTCAAGAAAAAAATGTAAGACAACTCAAAATTTAGAAGTTTAAGTTCAAGTTATCAAATTTTAGAAAGATGCGGAGAATTTTTTGTGTTAATTCTTTTTCAGATTAGCCTGTGTGAAAACTCATAATTTAATAATAAATTATATAAAATGAATTTAAAAACTCAATATTTTACTAACGTGCTCGCTGATGAGAATGATATATCATTTATTTTAATCGATATGCAAAATGACATGAATGATATAACATTCAAATTTATTAGCCAAATTATCCAACTTTCAATTTTATAAAACGTTAACCGTTTCATATTTTTCACATTAATGCACTGCATTAATAGGTTCTTTCTTTTAGTTTTTTTTTATCATTTCTCTGTGTATTTAAAAATTATATTTATAGCCCGCATATTGCTTATAAGATAAATTCAGCCAACACTTGACGAGGATGTAGTTGTGTTCATTCTATAAAACAATTTTTGTCATATCCTGATCACCAGGACAAAATATCACTTATAAAAATTTAGATATTACGATTAGTTTAATAAATAATATATTATCTGTCTATTTTTGTAGCCCGCGAATGAGTTGCAGACAAGAAAAAGGAATAAAATTATTTCTCTGAGTAGGATCTTTCAGAATTGTATCAATCATTAATGCATCGATTTCTGGTCACGTATTTTCGCATTACAAATGTTTTTGAAGAAACAGCCATAAAAAAGATTTAATCAGTTTCTGCTTTTTTTTTTTTTTTTTTTTTTTTTAGATTAGTAATGTCTTTCGTTTCTATTAAGTTTTTAAACAGTAATAAAAATTTATGATAACATCATTTCTTTCATAATTCTTGAGGAAGGAAACTCTTTTTACAATGTTTTAAATTCGGAATGCTAAAAATTATAATCCTTTACGAAATTAACTTAAAATTCTTTTCAAAAAACGTGGAAATTGCTCGATAGAAAATTAAGGATCAAAAGTTTGATCGTAATCATAAATATTTCCAACTTTAAGACATAGTTTCTTTACCAACATTCGTTGTTAATAAGATTTATCAAAAATCTCTCTACTCTCATATGAATATGTATGCAAGGAAAGTTGTGAAATCTTTTTATTTCACCACACCCGGCATCCACCATCTGTGTCAGCACAATCCGGTTTTTACATGTCTGAATTTAAATTTAATAAAAATATTATTCCACCCTTAATTGACGTTTCAATACACAATGTTATTGTAAAGACGAATTATTTTCTTTATAAAATACATGCTAGTAGTATTCTTCAGAATAGTTTTTCAAAATATTCTTCAGTAGCATGCTTCAGTATTCTTCTAGTTCAGAAGTATTCTTTCAACTGTTACTAGTATAATATATTTCAAAAAAATAGTACTTAATTTTAAACAAGAGTCGTCGAGGATTGGGATGGAATTTAGGTAAATTAAAGCTCTATTACACCAGGTCCTCTAAAACAAAGAAGCTTGAGTCCTAAAATTTTAAGGTCTTAAAAATATATTTAGTACAGAATTGTTCTTTCTCAAAAATGCATTAATATCTCTTAGGTCTAGATGAGACCTAAGAGATATTAATGCATTTTTGATATCTAGATATTATCTCTCTATAATACTTGAAAAAAAATATAGAAATTAGAAAATACAATTGTAAATACTAAGTAATAATTAATTTTTAAAAGTGTAGTAACAAGTATAACCATAAACATTTGGATTTCGGTGAAAAACTTTGAAAAATGCTATTCAAATCTAATAACCAAAAATATAAACTTTTTATATTTTCATAAATAGCTTTAGCCATTCATAAGAAATGAAAAATAATAGTTACATTAAATTATTATCAACGGACATATTTTTCAGTGTTTTCTGTTCTAATAACCTTAATTTTATACTCAATCAGTTTCTCAAATTCGACTAAATGATATTTGAAATTCCAACTTTAAAAGGCATTAATTTCATTTAATCTATTTTTTTTAAGAAAATGAAGGAATGTAAATAAAATAAATTTTCATATATAAAGTGAGATCACCTTAAAGTATTTGTCTCCATTTTAATATAATTATACAAAAATCCACAACACATATATGAAGTACAGAATATGTATTTTCCCATACTAAAAAATATTTTTTTTAAAAAATATTAAATAATAAAATACTTTAAAAATTAAATAAAAAAGACGAACTTTTGTTTCATAAAACAGAAAGACACCACGAAATACAAACACACGCTATAATTTATAAATATTATCCCTTGTTTCCCAAAATAGAATTAAAACCTGAAAATTCCATCTCCCTTTGATATCTAAAACGAAGCTTGAAATTCTTCTAAATTTGAAAGTGGGCTTAGGATGCGAATGAAAATTAATTACATTTTAGGAAAACTGTCCCCATAAAATATAGGAAATACACTTTCCCAATTCGAGAATTAATGGCGATAAGAATTAATCGTAAGTAATCCTGTAAGAATTAATGTAATAGAGGGAGAGAAAATAAAGAGAGTGGAAGAATTAATGACGTTAGTAATCCTGAGTGAAATACTGAACTAAATATGCAAACAAAAAAAATATGGCAGGGAAGAGGAACTTTCAGGAATGAAGAGAAAATTCAAATTAAGTTTAAAATGGGAAGTGGCATCTCGAGGAGAGAAGCAGTAATCTGGAATTTAACTGATACTCGATTGTGAAGATATTGCAATTTATTTATTCAATAAATATGCATGTACTTCATGGGTTCATATCCGTTGAATTTCCACCGATGTGTATACTTGATTTTCTCCTTGCTACTCTATTTAAATTGCATCAAAATAAAAACACCAGAACTGTTCGAAAAGAAAAGAAAAAATAAATAAAAATTATTGACCCATCCGCAAAATTCGGTGGTTTGAAAACTTTTATATTAAAACGGAAGTTTTAAGGTAAGCTTTCTTTAAGATTCATGCTAAGGAGAAAGTAAAAGAAAAAAATGCTTGAAATATATGTAGGATCATGTGATACAAATTACAGCTTCATATCCTTTTAACAAAATGTGTGCGGGTGTGTATGTGCGTGCGTCAGTGCGTTTGCGTGTGCATCTCGAGAAACTAAAGGATCCTGATTTTAATATACATTAAATTTTATTTTATACAAAAGGTTTTTTCTTAAAAATTGTTTTATTATAATTTTTTTACTTAAAAGAAAACGAATTAGAAAACGATGTAAAAAAATAATTAATATTATACAGAGGGGGGAAATGCGTGTTTAACCGGGTTTTTCTCGGCGAAGTAAAATCGTTCTGTTAAAATAATTCGAATTTATTCCGGAAAAGGAGAAAAAAGCAAGGACAAAACAATCCCCCCAAAAGATGAATATTCTTATTAGATTGTCAAGGTCAACGACTTTTTTTCTGTTATCCAACAATATCTTCCAGCGCAATTTACTCGTCTTTTCTTTTTTTTCCGAAGAATCCATTGCCGTTGTCAAGACTTTTTTCCTCGGGTAGTTTTTCATGAAGTGCGACAAAATTGCTGTTTTCGGAAAACTCCCTGCTCACCGATGCAACGCTAACGGTTTCGACATGTACATGGTTCAATGATATAACAGTAATGATGATCCTTTTCAGCTGAAGGTCAATAGGACAATCTTGAGGTAAGCCTGTCGAGTAAATGCGCATAGAATCCCATAAAAACAGTTAAGTAGACTTACACGTTTTTTATGACATGAATAAATTTATGGTTTGCTCGAAATTAATTCACTTGTTATTTCATTTCATTCTTGCAGTTACGTTGCTTTTCGATTGGCTGGACACTCAGACGTTTTCCAGCAATTTCAGAGTCTGTATGAAATCAAAAGAAGTATCTAAGTCTGAATACACTCTGTTCGAAATGGAAAAGAATGACGATCAAATAAAAAGGGGAAAAAAGATTAACACACATGTTAAACGATGAAAAAATGGGGGAGATCAGAAGCAATAAGTAATACCAAAAATATTTTTCAATAACTTAAGTTTTTTTAACATATCTAAAACTTAACATATCTTAACTAGAATGCGATTTTCAAGAACGGATTGATTCAACACACCTTTGAAATTTTTAAGCAAATATCTTTTTGTTCATATTAACATGAAACATTATTAATAGTTTTAGCAAATATTAATATTTAAAACACAAAATACAAAAAAAAAAATTTAGATTGAGAAAATTAAAACACACAACTAAAGTAAAAATTTTTTACACTTTTATAGAAAAAACTCCTTTGTTTTTTCTCGTAAGAAATATTTTTTCCGCTAATTTTGTTGAATGTTACTTATAATTCATTTAAAAAAAAAAACTCATTAGGGTAATTATAGGATTATGTAACCGGAAGTAGAATCATAGACTTGATTCCTCATTTAATTCTAATGTACTCATGTGAAATACTGAGATACACTTAATCACAAAAATAAGTATGCACTTCATGTCTCCACTCAAAAAGTCCAAATTTTTAAAATAAATACAATATATATACAATATATATATATATATATATATATATATATATATATATCTTTGGAGAATATAACTTATTGATTGCGAAGTATACTTCAAGAAAATGGAAAACTAACTTTGCCTTAATTTACTTATCAATTTTAAAGATCATTTTCTTATCTACCAGTGAAAACTTGCATCAAAAGAGTATGAATGCAATCTGAAACTTTTAAGGTTTTAAGTCATTTAAAAGTTTAGATAAACTTCTTTATGATTATGTTGAATGTTAAGGACAGTTCTGAAGATCTATCTGCAATTTCCTATGTTAGACGCTAAATAAGTATATAATTTACCACCAAGAAAGGACCTATCAAAAGATCTAAAAGATTTAATTATAAAATTGCACAAGGAGAGCTAGTCTCAACGGGAAATCTCTAAGATCATCGGGAAAAGGCTCCTGCTACAGTGCAAAAAGTTATTGAAATTTTTCGGGCACAGGGCAGTAGTAGAAATAAGGCTAGAATTGGTCAACCATTCATATTCATTGACAGAAAAAGTCGGGATATTATTAGAAAAATTAATGAAAATTCAAATATTAGTTTTCCAAAATTAAAATCAAATGTAGTAAACCATTTGGATAAATCTTGCAATCCTGAGAAAATTCGCCGTGTGCTACAAAAAGCACACGGAAACATGGTCGGAACATGTGAAGAAAATCGTTCGTAAGCAAAATTAATCGCAAAAAGAGACTTATCTGTGCAAAAGAGAATGTTAAACAGGACCAGATTTTCCGGAGTTCTATAATTTTTTCAGATGAGAATAAATTCAAAATTTATGGATCAGAAGGATACCCAAAAGTGTGGAGAAAAGCAAATGCAGAGTTCGTACCAAAGAACAGGAGAGTAACTGTTAAACACGGTGGTGATTCAATTATGGTTTGGGGTTGCATGTTTGCGACTGGTGTAGGTAATTTAGAAAATAACTGATGGAATAAGGAATCAATTCAGTCATCTGAACATTTTAAAAGATAATCTACGTCACAGCGCTGCAAAATTAGGACTACAGAAATCATTAATCTTTCAGCAAGATAATAATCCAAAACATACAGCTCGAACTTACAAGAATGGCTGCTCTACAATTTTCAAAAACAGTTCAAAACCCTCGCCCGATATTAACCCCATTGAACACTTGTGGGATTACCTTGATAGACAAATTTGAAAATAAGAGATAAAAAATAAGAATGATCTCAGAAGAGTAGTTTGAAGGAATAGCAGAAAATACTATCTTCTGCGACCCAAACTTTAGAGAACTTAATGCCATCAAGAATAAAAGCAGCGTTAAAAGCCAAATGCTACCCTACTAATTTTAGTTTTTGTAAAAGTAACTTGTAAAAATTATCTTTTTTCTCTTTCCCTCTTTTGCCTGCATACTCAGATTTGTGACATGAATCACATGTTAATTTTAAGTTGAACTATTTTTGCAAATTATGTGGTATTTTTTTTTGTGATATTTTTCGTATTAAAATTAAATTTAAGTTAGCTGTTTTTTAAATACATTTAAACTTTGAATGTAATAGGATTATATATCTCTTATTCTTTGAAAAATATCAACATTATTATTGTGCATACTTATTTTGTGACTCAGTATACATGTTTTTATTATTTATATTTGGATCTATTACAGAGAGTGTAGGTGTATTAAGTCTGTCTTCTATAACGGACTTGGCAATCCTAAACGAGAACTACACTTGAACTGATGCTTGACTTTTCTAACTTCCACTCCACAGCATGATTTTGAAAACCAAGTTCATTTAATATAACAGCCACCACTATTCAAAACTATGGTTTTTTTTCAAGGAATCAGGAATCGAACCTATGATCGATATAAATATCGTCGATAACGTTGCTCTTGATTTTAACCACTGAACTATCATAAGCAAAGATAATGCAAAAGACTGGTTTTAAAGTTCTCAATTCAATTTCAGATTAGTCTAACTCACATAAACACAAGTTGGTCGAGTCCCAAGTTTGAGTCCTAATTTCGCTAATGACCATACAAAATAATGAGAGTTGCTGCATATGAAATGAAACCGAGTCCCACAATTCTCTTGAAGTGTACTGTGGAAGTTAGGAGATGGATATAACAACATAACCTTCGTTTTCGTTTCTTGATAATGGTTCAAAATTCACTAATAGCTCGAGTTTACTCTAGCACGATGTAATTAAATTAAACTTTTAACATACCTAAGTTCCACTTCAAATGTCTATCATTAAATCCTGTTTATAACTCAACTGCATTCCTAAGCTGATAGAGCAATATATATATATATATATATATATATATATATATATATGTATATATATATATATATATATATATATATATATATATATATATATATATATATGAGTTACTGATTTCACAATGACCTGTAAACAATTTTGAAAAAACTATTTCAGCATACTCCGTAAAATAGTGCGGTGGATCTCTTCAACAACGACAAGAATAAAAGTCCTTGGTAACCAGCCCGAAGGGGAATTTCTTTTGTATTATTTGTTAAAGGTACTGAAAAGGAAATCGGGAGAGCTTTTGAATCATCACTACCTCTCACCTTCAACGACCTCTTCTTCTTTAAGCCATCCTCCAAAGTGTCGGAAAATACCACTACTGAAGTGAAGACTCGGGACTTGAACACTAGGTGGCAACATAGCTTAGAACTACAGGTTTCAGAAACCTCCGATTCCAACTTGCCTCTGACTAAGATACCCTACGTACATCTCGACTAGTAATATACCGGCTATGACGCAAACGTCAAATAGTCCCACCATTTCAACTAGAGACAGCCGATAACGTCAATGGAAATAATTCGATGCGACATTTAACACAAGAGGGAGAGGGTGTGAATCAATTGCAGCAATGGCAGAAATAACAGCCTTCTCGAAATTGCATTCATGAAATCCACCTATTATTCCGTATCATCTTTATGATGTTGAAGGAGAAGTAAGCCGCGGCTAGCTTCAGCAATGATGACAGAAGTTAAAACGCCTAAACAACTGATTCGATGGGAAATTTCTTTTGGATTTATTGTTAAGAGCACTGCAAAAGAGGAACCGGACAAGATTCCGAATGGTCCAGCAGATCAAGGACCGAATCACCGTCGTCTCTCAACAGACCTAACTCGCCACGTGGTGAGAAATCATCCCCCAAAATAGCGGAAAACAGCTTCACGCCCTTTTTAAAGTTCTTTAAATGAATAAGTTCTATGGAATTCATGGGGAAGGGGCAATTATTTCGTTAGTTTAGTTAATGATGTACTAGAAGAAGCAACCAAGCTTATTTTCGCAATATTCAATGTACCTTTGAGAAACATTTCTTCCCTTTCAGCTACAATCAAATGATGAGCGATATACCTTACTTAATACCTCTCACTCTATATTTCCAGACACATTATAAGTGAAGTTTGAGCTCAATTCGATTTGGCATGCACCATCCCGCATATTATTCAAATTCCCACATTCATTTTCCAGTCTTCGATGGAATCGCATCTAATTCTGACAATTCTGTCTCCAGATTACTGTAAACCACTAAAGGAACAGAATTCAATCATTTAATTTATTCAACCATTTTCCATTTCAAATAATGCTAATTACTATTCCAATTATCCATTAATCAATGCTGCATTGCAGTGATGTAATTATTAATTGTTTGAGATGAATTTTGTAACCTTGATTCACATTCAGGAGATGGTAATAGATACACAAGCTAACATCTTTATCTCCTAAATTCTACACCAATCAATTAGAAGATTTTGAGAGTCAGTGGAATCTAATGAGGATCATACCATTTTTTCCCAAGACAGTTTTTAAAAGAATAAAACCTTGTAACTTCCAGACGCCGATATTCTTAAATTATAATTACAATGATTACTAGTTAAGAATATTGAATGCAAACGGTTCATCAGACTCCTAAATCCCTCATTAAATCTTTACAAATTGACAATTAATTATTAATTATTACTTATTCAATAGTACGAAGTGTCAGAATTCTAAGTAAAAAAAATTTTGTTCACTGCATTCAAATTCTGATAGGCCAATATATATATTCAAAAAAAATATAACTTGTATTAATTTTGTATTTTTTTTAAATAAGATAAGCGAATTTTGAAATACATTCATACATTCAAAGATTTTTTTTTTTCTTTTGTAAATAAAACTGTAGCATAAATCGGCTTTGAGGGTTAAGTAAGCATAAAAGTAAAAAAAAGTCTGATCAATCTCCTTTTAAAACATACAAACACTCCAAACCAGCTTAATAAGAGGATACAGAGTTTTTTATATATAAAATCCCTTGTCACACTTCACAGAATTTTTAAGGAAATAAATTTAATTTTGCGGTCTTATACCTTAAATCGTTCTGTACTGTGACCTTAATATATAAAAAGTATTTTAGATTTTGAGATGGATGTGTTTCTCAGAAAAACGACAAGACTTTATTCGATCTTATGCAACAAATTATCTCTCAATGATGTCTTTATATACTTTTATAAAAATTAATTTTACCCTTCTTTTGTAAAAAACATTCTATCTATAAAAAATTAATTTTTTTTAAATGCATTTTTAATTTCTAATTTATTTTTCATTTGAAAAAATTCTTGATTTTTAAAATTGTTTTTTTTTTCACTCGAAAAATTAAAATATTATGTATATTTAAATTGGAAAAATTTATTGACTTTTTATTTAAACAATTATAAAATATACACAATCCCAAAAAATATTCATTTTGCTCATTTTTGTTATATATTCATTAGGAGTGCCTAAATACTAAAAGCTTAAAAATTGCTTAAGTTTATTATAAAATGTTCACATACCTTGAAGTAATAAATAAATATTTCAAAAATAATATAAAACCCCGTAACATTTAAAGAATTATATAAATTAAACTGCATGTGAATTTTTAAACTAAACTTCAATACTTACCATCACTTTTTTTTCGCTGAATTGCATTAAATCTACACTATCATTAGAAATAGTTTTATTTTTTTTTTATAATTTTATAAATTAATAAAATTATGAATTAAATTACATATTTTTATATATTAAATTGTTTATTGATGTAATCATTCAAAATGTACAAAAAGGTGAGATTTTCAAATACACATAATAAATTTTGAAGGGAACTGAATTATATATAATTGTAAAATGAATGATTTATGAAATTTATTCTTAAAAATTACAAAAAATTCC
Organism: Nephila pilipes; assembly: GCA_019974015.1. Taxonomy (NCBI): domain Eukaryota; kingdom Metazoa; phylum Arthropoda; class Arachnida; order Araneae; family Nephilidae; genus Nephila; species Nephila pilipes. Next base: position 448,610 of record BMAW01111437.1, read on the forward strand.
TAAATTGAGAAAAAATGATTTAGTAAATATTCTTTTCTTTAATACTTTACTCGTAGATACCAACCTTTTAAACCTGTTTATTCGGGCCGTAAACTATTAGAAAACTGGTTTTTTAAATAAAACCTATTAATATTTTTGAAACGTTGTAGGAATTTGTTTGTGTGAGTGAAAAAAAGGCTTTATTTTTATTGTATATTTCTACAAATAATACAAGGTGCAAAATTTCTTCAAGATTTTACATTTTTAGCATATATTCTGTCCTATAAGATTACTTCCAAACTGTCTACGGCCAACAAATTTAGTTTAGATCAGCTGTCATCATCTGGAACACATTTTTTTTCTTACATAGATCATCCTTGCCTATAGAAGCGCATGCTAAACCACGAGCTCATATATGTACTTCTAACAAGTTTATTTGCCGTGGTAGCCTAGTGTTTATAGTCATGAACTCGCTGTCAAAGTTGTTTCGTCCAATCGGGGGTTCGAGTCCTCGTGCCATTTGAGACACATCGTGTATTGGGTATGATGCACGGTAAATCTGTCGTGATCCCTAGTTCTCCCACTGGCGTGCTGTGGAGGTTTAGAAAGGGGTTCAAACTCAGATGCCATCCTCGACACTTCACCGAGGTTCAAAATTGCGTGATCCATCGCAGAATCCTCGTGTTGCTTCTAAATGCAATGTTAATAAATATTCAATCCAACAAATTTATTTTCTTGCCTCTGGCAGAATTTTTTTTTTCTGGTAGATTTATTTTCTGCCTATAGAAAACACGTGCCGAATCACTAACTCCCATGTATTTGTATAATAAGTACCTCTAACAAATTCTTCAAAAAGTGTACTATGCTATGTATGGCACTGAAGACGATTTGTTACTGGTGACGAGGCGGAAATCGATTCGATGCGTACTCAATGGGATCCATATAACGAGCCTCTCAACAACGAAAGTGAAGATGAGTAGCTATTTGCCTTAGATAACGGTGTGCGAAACCGTGGTGCATTGAATGATTGCAAGTGGCACTTCAGTTTGCTCCGAGGGAGCGTGGAGTTGAATTTTGAAGCAGAGTTTTGCGAGAGCGTTTAGTTCCTTTTAATTTCATTTTATCTAACATATGTAAGTAACTGTAATTTATTTATACTCTTTCAGCAGTTTTTAGTTTCGTACTTTTCTAAGTTTTTTTAAACTCCTGTTATCCATTACATTGCTCAATAAAATGACCAAAAGAAACGCAGAAAGTGATAGTAGGCATGAATTTAATGAATAGTAGGAAAATTAGTTATTATTTGTGGTAAATTCATCAGAAAAACAGTTTTGCAATGTTTCTGAAAGTACTTCTTCACTTAATAGAAGACATGACTATTATAGAGACTATAAAATACAGCATAAGAGATTTACGTAGAAAAAAACTGAAGCTTGTTCTTGGGTCTGAGCTGCAAAAAGAATATATGACGAAGATAAAGGACGAAATCAGAAGAAAACAAAATATATTTGCTGCAGTAAGTTGTGAAGACTTTACAATGACGGAAGGATCATATGAAATTGCTTTAATATTGGCTTAAAAAAACAGAAAGCTTTTTCTGACAGAGAAGACATTGTTAACAAATGTGAGAATTTTGTTGGGTTTTAAATACATTGATGAGTAATTTGATTTATTAGCCATCCAAGGAGCTATTGTTTTAGTTGCATCACTTTTGACGTACCAGATCACTTTTCAAATTTTTATCGTTTGCTTCAATTTTAATTATATTTAGCTTAAATATATTCAATTTAATAATTTATAATGTCCTGTTTCCTTTAATTTAAATGTTGGAAAAGTTTACTATTGTCCATTTCTCGATATTTTATCGTTTACTTTAATTTTTATATTTAATTGGGTAAGTTAATAATAATTATAAAAAAGCGCACCTTAAGAGGCTAAACCTGTTATTCGCAAAAAATTTGCATAGAACTTTTATATTTGTTTTAGTTTTATTTTATAATGGTTTAATTTATATAAATTTCCTTTTGAGTGTGAGAGTCATGTAAGACGACTCCAGATTTTGAAGCCTTTTTTGCGATTCAAATATCGTCTGCGGAAATATAAGGTATATTTCTCTTGAGTACGATAGTCGTTAAGTAATATTAATGAATAACTTATATTTCATCCCAAATCAGGAATTCCATATAAATTATTTTTATTATGGGGGGGGGATGAATTGATATATATTTATCCAAAACTTATTTCATTCCAGAGTAAATTTGATTTTACTTAAATTAAAAATAATCCATTTGATGAAAATGAAAGTTAGCACCTGGTTTGTAACATTTTTTCAAAGAATTTTCCCCGTATCTCTGAAGTCAAATTAATTTTATCTGTTTTCAAATAATAGCTTAGCTCATAATTCTTAACAAAACCGTAAAAAAAATTAAAAATTTCTGTGAAATGTGTTTTAAATGACTTCTGATACTTTGTGACATCTCCTTTAAGCCCACAAAATTTGTACTTTACGATACTTGGGAACATATTGTATTATTTTAATGTACATTTATTGAATAAGAAACTGATACAATGACTGTATTTTGCTTGTGTGTTAAAGTTTAATCTGATAATGTAGTAGAAAAATAAACTTTGTACTCAATCAAAGGACCTGTCTTGGAGATAACATCAGAAAATATATTACTTAAAATATTTGCCGTAGGTAACAGCACACAACAAATTTTATCAGAAAAAAACAAAAAATACATTTTTGAAATTCCGATATTATGTATTAAATAGTAGAAATTCTTAAGTTAAAAGTAAAAAAAATACATTATAAACAAAAATTTACTTTGGGTTGCGATACGTTTAATATAAATTTGAGGATTATAGTTTGGATTGATATACAAGCAAGAGTAACCTGTACAATTCATTAATTAAAAAATGATGCCACCTGCATTAGATATCCTCTTATATGAAAACAAGAAGTGAAATCCATTTTTTTTTATCTTTGAAAGCAGAATAAAATCTGACAATCAAAATTAATATTCGATATGGCAAGACAAAGTACGTGCATAGAAATTATATCTTATGTATTCTCTTTAAGGAATCTGTAATGTTGTTAGTGTTATCATCTAACACAAACCTTAATATGTAGGTTTATTTACAGTTTGAAAGAAATTGGAAGCATATTTGTCGAACATTTTTTATCAAAACCTTAGTGAATACTTAAAATGATACGAACAAGCGACAAGTTAAGCATGATATACTTTAAGTTCAGCATAATAAGTAATAGAATTGACTACATTCATTATTTAAAATATATTCAATTGGTTGATAAATATAAAATTAAATTATTTAAGCTAAATTTTTACATGCTATATGCTTCATAATTTTTTTGTTGGATTCATATTCCTGAATTCCTATATTCACTACGATGCTCTGCTATAAACCAACTTGACATGCATAAATAATTATAACTTTCTACTATAGACAATATAGCAACAGCTTTAATTATATAACACTCGTATAAATCAAATACAATGGACATAGAATAATACTTTTGTGCTTTTATGGGAACTAGTATTGCTGGAATTAAAAACTGCTTTTCATCCCAAATTTATCTTATAAATATTTAAGAGATTTTATTCTTATGCTAAATGTTTGAAAATTGGTTCTCTAATAAATTAGAGAACAACAAAAGCAATTTAATTTAATATTATTATGAAACTTGAATTTTGAAGCCTCGACGGTAAAGTCTGTTACAGCATAAATATTGATTTAAAAACTCCAAAGCAAATATATCAAGTCTTTTTTTATAGCTCTAATCTAGAACTGGGTAAAAAGATAATTTTCAGCAAAATATTCCAGCTTAGAAGCTTAAAAAAGACTCTTTCCCCATAATCAATGACCAATTTATTTCAGAGGAAAATAATTTATAAATAAAATAATATTAAAAAAGTAAAAATGATAAAACCGAGATAGTATGAAATTATTTGTAATCAGTGACATATATTTTATTATTAATATGTGATAATATGTTGTTTTGAGAAATTGGCGTCAACGAAAATGCGTGAGCATAAAATAAAGAATACATGGAGATAGGTTCAAAGATTGACATTATAATACATTATGGTTATAACAATTATATTTAGAATGATTAAAGTGTATTTAAATAGCTAAGATATATTTAATTCAATATTTTATCGCCTGCTTTTATTTTCATATCCGAACAAAATATCATTGTCTACTTTAATAGTTTACCGTTTGCTGTTATTTTAATATTTAATATAATTATTGCTATTTACGGTAGAATCGTTTGTTTTTGTTCTTTTGGTTGTGAAAATAAATATGCAATATGAATTTGAAGAAGGTATTTTCTTTTCTTGATAGTAAACGCTTCTGTTGATCCTGGGGCTTCGAAGTACGCTTACTTTACCCTAATTAATTTTCATTTTAGTGAACCGGTTAAATAAATTGGGTAGATTATGGCTGTCCAGCATAAAGACTCGAAACTTTCATCATAGAATGAGTTCGTTAAGAATGGTGAAGACCTTTTATAACCCGTATAAATCTTTAACAAAAATGTTAGCACACTTAAAAATGATATTGGCAAAGCCTATTTCAATTTCTTAAAATACCATTTTGAGACTAATAATGTTCGGCTTGATGCACAAAAAATTAGATTTTCACTCTACGGTTGGAACAACAAGATGAAATTTAGATAATTTAATTCAATGTAAATGCATCATTAATTCTAGCTTATTCCACTTAAAATTTAAAAGTACAGACATATTTCATCCCTTAACGAACATCAAGAAACGAAAATTACGAATATAAAAAAAATCATACGTGTGGAGGGAAATTTTAATACATTTACAATGAATGGATATTGTGATAAACCTAGCATTCCTTTACACAAATGTTTTCTGTTTCTGGTTGGTTTTTCTTGATGACCATTTTAACCATTTTTAGAATTCGTGTAAAACAATATGTCTCTCAATGAATCGTTTATATCGATATTTCATATGTAATTATGGTGACTTTAGCTATATGTTTTGAAGAACTTTAAGAGAGTAAATATATAAAACATTATAGCAAAAAAAAAAAAAACCATCTAACTGACTCGAGCCTTTGAAATAAAAGATACATTATGCGTAACTGGGTTTTTTTTCCGACTTAGAATCAACATTTTTACTTAAGAGGATTTGAGTGTTATGGACAGAAGTAATATTTAAACCGCATCAATGACTTTATATTTATTTTAGTGATGAAAGAATGATTTTTATACGGTCGTGGACCTTTTCAGATTTATATCAGAAGTACAAATTTATCATTACGAAATACATTTATCATTACGAAGTACAAATTTATCATTAATAAAAGATAAATTTTATTTTAGAATGTTCAGATAAGGTAAAATCTGTAATATTTTTTAATTATTGATTTTAAAAGCTGCGTCTTGAAATTTAGAAGCGACAAATTATGGTGTGTACATTAAGGATTTTTTCCTTTCCTCCCCTCTATGCGGTTAACCGCTCCTCTCTCCTTTCCTCGGAAGTCTAATTCCAGTAAAGCTTAAAAATGTGAATGAAAGAAACCGTGGCTAAAGACACTGTGTCCTCAAATCATTGTACTAACTATTCCCTGTTTCCAAGTATTTAGATTTCTAAAGAATGCCAGATTATCTAAGATCTTTCTATTCAAACAAAAGTACAATCATCCTGATGATTCATTAAGCGAGGAATGTTGCTGCGGTCATCATACTTTCGGAGAAACTTGTTTTGGGTAAGACCCTTTTGTGTCTGTTGATGTTGCCCATAATTGACTTTTAATAGGTCTTCTAACCTCACCCACATACTTTAAGGTAGCATTCATGAAATTTAGCTAGGAGAAATGCCCCACACCCAATGTAATATTATACATGTATTGAAGATGTCGATGTTGTTACTAGAATAATTAAATACGATGCAGCCTCTAAGAATTAAAATGTTGGTTTCACCAAAATATCATATTGATAAAGTTTTATTGTATTGAAAAGATGTTTAACTTTAAAAGATGTTATGAAGAACGTTAAAAAAGAAACACTTTGTTCATTTTATAAAAAAAAAAAAAAAAACTCTCCTAGAAATACAAAACGTTTTCTCATGTAAGAATTTTATTGACTCTAAGAAATGAAAGTAAATTTTTGTATAAGGAAGAGATTTAGTAATCCTATATGTTCGAAAATTATAGGGAAAAGAATGTACGAAATTAGATAAGTAGCTAAATCGAAACTTCTAATATGATGATGGGATGATTACCAATCTGTAATACATAACATTAAGAAAACCTTAATTAACAATCTGTTCTTTGTGAATACATAATATTATGAAATTATTTTAAAATAAGGTAACCATTTTCGTCCTTTCCAACTATTTTTTCCCCTTTCTCCCTCTTTTTTTTTAAAAAAATGACAATATTGTTTGTTGATTTAGAAGAACATTATCGTGAACGCAGGTGAAAATTATAAAGAACTAATATTTTCATATAAAAAAATAAATGCACTAACAACTATTCAGAATGCAAAAACCAGATAATAATAATAAAATATATAAATGAATAAAATACTTATGCATAGTTTTCTAAACACATATAAAATATATTCACATGTGCTCACTATGATAACAAAATTGACAGACATAAATATACATTTTAAATTGCAACATAAATGAAAAAATAAAAAAAGAAACTCTCACTTTTACTTTAAAATATGAGTTTTTTATTGAATTTAATATCCATTCTTTTAAATTTCAAATGAGTGAAAAAATTTGAGAAAAATTACTTTATTCTCTCATGTTACTTAAAACTCTAATTTTTTTTCAAACTGTTCTAAGATTTTAAGGTAAAGCTAATATATTAAGCAAATAGAAGCACGGTTATTATTTTGTGTTATTTGCAAATATGTAAGTTAATGAGTGAGTGATTGTGAAATTTAATGGTACAAGAGCCAGATATGGTTGTTCTGCGCAAAACAAGATGTAACTGTGATCTAAACATTTGAAAAATGAGAATATTTATTAATATGGCACTGCGAAGCAACAAGAGGGCTATTGGAGACGGACCTTAAAATTCTGAACCTCGGTCAAGAAACGACACTTGAGCTGGTATCTCCCTCTCCTAACATCCACATCAGGGCAATGGGAAGACTTTGAGGCACGACAGATTTAACTTGGATCAGCCCCGGCTACAGTGCGGAACTTCAGTGGCATCAGGGCTCGAACCCACGATTCGACGAAAAACACAGGCTGCGAGTCTGAGATGGTGACCCCTAGGCAACCGTGGCCGCAGAAGCTTGATAAAATGGAAAAAGATTTTTAAGAAAATGGTTGGCAAGAGGGAGGGTCGAAAAGAGAGAAGGATCGCCAAGATATCCCGAGGAAGCGAACCCGTGTTTACCAAAGATAGTGAATCCCATGGGAAAGCAAAAGATCACTAGAATGTCTCAGATGAATGATGCCTATACCTTCCTAAAGAAGGCAAGCCCTTGATAAGCGCAAATATGTAAATTTAACCTCTTGTTATTACGGCATTACTTTCAATGTTGTTATATTACCTCTTGTATCAGAATTTCCTGTTTTTAATTGGCAAGTGTTTATTCTAAGTATAAAAGGCCTTGAAATTCAGTTTGCTAATGTATTTCATTACGAGTTACTGGCATATTACCTATAACAACCCAATAGGTAAGATAAAAGTTTTCAGTGTAATTCAAGCGTTATATATTCAAGTTGTCACTCCATGTCAGGAAGAATATTCATTATATGAAACTAAAATTGAGAACGATACTAGTTTTAAGGAAAATTATTAAACCGCAGATGTGTTGGAAATCTCAGCAACCAAAAAAGTAAAGCGAGGGATCGTCTATTGAAAAAATAAGTTGCAATGACAATGCATCATTCGAGAAATAAATTATATAAAATAAAAAAATATGTAATCTACAAAAAAAAAAAAAGAAAGAAATGAAGTATATTTACAAAGCTTATTTGTCGAAATGCTCGAGGAATTAAGTTTAAAAAGGCTTAATTAATCTTAATTAAATTAAGGCTTAATAAGTCTTAATTAAAGGCTTAATTAAGAGCTTCACTTAGAACAAGTGGTTTCGAATAATCAAAGTGACTGTGAAGAATTTCGAATATTTTCTTAATTTTTAATGGAAGACTATTGATGCAGTGAGCTCTCAATGAATACAGACGTATTGAGGAATACGTGAGAATCCATATATATATGAAATCTTTGATAATAATTTCCTCAAATGTGACTTTACATTTTTCTTTAACAAATCATCCCATTTGTTTTGAACCACTGCATCGCTCGTAGTGTCGCATTGCTGGAATATTAAAACGAGCTTCACACAACGGCTTTTGTTGAGAAACGTCATCAAATCAATGCAATGTAGTTTTTATTTTTTTATTTTATTAACATCATTCTTGAACCTTTTTTTTTCTGCTTTTCAATGACACTCAACCATTATTGCTCGGTGAGTGAGTGAAGATGAAATTTAATGGCGTAAAATCCAGATGTAATCCAGACAAGCAAGGTGTAAACCGTGATCTGAATGCTTGAAAAATGGGGACATAAAAATATGGTTGACAAGGAGAAGGGTCGAAAATAGAGAAAGACTATTAGGGTACCCCATTGACGTGTCCCCCCCCCCCGTGATTACCAAAGACAGTTAACTCAATGAGAAAGAAAGAGACCAAAAGGGAATCTTAAGGTCGTGATACCCGTATACACACACGTACACCTAGAAGTTAAGTCTTTGAAGGCGATAACATAATGAACGAAATACTTCCTAAATTTTGTAATTATCTCGAGTACAATAAAAGCAATTTTTTAAGATGCACTTCACTAGAAGTTTAATAAAATTCCAGTTAATTTAATTTTCAGTAGTTTATTTTTGTTTAATTGTTCCCGAAATTTAGTTCCATTCCTTTCCAGAAAAGCATTCTATTGACTGGTGATAACTCTCGTAACTGTGAGTTAACTTAGCTTAACCTGATGATTTTGTAGTAACGCTTCACTAAGACTATAATCGACGAATTTCAATGTTTAACCATGATGTGATTGTTTAGTACATCGCATTGAGAAGCAACCCGAGGGGTATTCGTGACGGACCTCGTAATTTTGAGTCTCGGTCAAGTGACGAGGATGACACCTGACTTGACATCTCTCTCTCCAAACTAGCCCACCGCTCCAACGGGATGACTTTGAGCCACGACAGATTTAACGTGAATGAGTCCCGACTATAAGGTGGGTCTTTATTGGCATCAGAGCTCAAAACCACGTCTTGACGAAAGCCGTCGGACGTGAGTCTGCGACCATGACCAATAAGCTAAAGCGGTCACATTTAACAATGAACAAATGACATGGACATATGAGGTATTACTTTGACAACTCTGCTTGATTACTATCTGAGCCAGGGACGTAGAGAGAAATTATCCATGAGGAAAAGAGGCTCTTCCACTTCAGCTCATATCTTAAAAATAATTTCAAATTTCATTGTTTATTTTCAAGGCGAAAAGAATGCTTATGATCCAAGATTTCAAATATTATTTTTTCTGAAAAAAAATCAGCATAAAAAAGTTTTAGGTTTATAATATCCTCCTCTTGGGGGTGAAAATCCCCATACCCTCCCCCGTCGTTACGTCATCGATTTGAACCATCGAAACTCAATAAAAGTTCAGTCAAAGAAGAATCAGATAGAAAACTCGAATTAGTTTCATTCGATTCTAATTGAATTATCACAAAGAAATTATTCTATTATGAATGTGAAGAGAAAATCTTTCGCTCGTCATCAACCAAAGATTAACTGAACTCAAAATTCTCAATAATTCCAAAAGTGGGTCTGAGTCAACAAAAACATACTGGATCCAATCTCAGCCTTCCGATCACCGAATAATCTTCTGGCACTAGTATCACAAATATTCTCAAATCTCTTCGAAGAAATGAGCATGCCCAATCTCGCTATTTGAATAATTCGACCTATCTTCCTTCACTTCATTTCAATAATTAGCAATTCTAATTTACAAAAGTCAAGGTTCCTCCTCAAGTAGAGGTTCTCAAATCAAATAATGTCATATTAGTTCCCATAAGGTTAGTAGACAGGAAATACGCCTGAGAACCTTTCTTTCCTTATTCTCCTTAGTTCCATTTGATATTAGATGCAATTAGTATTCTTCTTAGTGAAATCAAGATTCAAACTTGTGGCTCAATTCGTAATTCTAAATCACAATTATATGGCAAAAAGCGGTGCTTGTTCTTCTGCCTCATCTGTCTCCAAATTTTCAGGAACTGAAATTTAATAAAATTTATTATGAAACCATGTTTGTAAACGTATAAAATAATATTTAATGAAATTGATATCCGATATCGTGATTCTTTGAATGCCATCCTACTTCGATCTCTGGCTTCATTAAAAAAACATTTGCTAAATGCAAGAAGATAAAAAAAAAAAATTCTCATCATAATAAATGGATACGAAATCATTAAATTGTGTTCCATCAGGTAACAAGTTTTCGTGCAAATACGCTCTACTGAACTGCACGTTTTACTTGTAACACCGTGATCTATCCTTCTTCTCGTTAAAAACAAAATATTAGTCTCGTTTTCAAATCTCTTGAAGATCAAGAACATCCATAGCTAGTGAAGCAAATTAGATTATAGATGTGAAATTCAATACGTTTCCCTTTGCATGCTGTGTGAAGATTAAAAAAACACACATTAAATGTATCAATCGTCTCAAGTCAATTCGCTGATTGGAGTCAATTATTTCCGATTTTGATTAGAATTCAATTTATAGCGGAAACTAAACACAGAATTTAAAACATACTTTAGATACAGTCTTCAATTACATCGTACAATAAAACTAGTAAGGCTAACTGAGCATGGATTGAGACAAGGAAAATAAATAAGTTTGATTCTTAGAAATCCTTGACATGGAACTGTTTGAGAATATTTAAATTCAGCTTTCAAAAATCATTTTGGATAATGGATTACAGAGTTACCTTAATTTGCTCCTTTTTCCATTTATATGGGTTGTATCACTAGAGTAAACTTATTTATTTCATCTTTTCGGGCAATTACGAGATCTGGCTTCCGATTTGTTTGTGCTATTAAACTGAAGACACAGCTAACTTGAATCTAAGCTAAAATAGTGCTTTAAAGCTATGGAAATACATATGTATAAGGTGAATTTTTGATCTTTTTTTCTCTATCCAACAAATTTTAATGCCATTTCAAACCAGTTATATTTCCTTTTTAATATTTTATGCCATTACTATGTAAATGTCGTGTACACTTTGAACAAACTGCAACTCCACTCTTATAACTTGACACCGAGACTATTAATTTCTGAAGATTAATTTGTTGATAATCGTTTCATTCTTCTGGATGGAAAAAAATACTGTGTGTTCAAAACGTATAAGAGAAATCTTATTTCCTTTCTTTCTTGACATCAGCCATGACGTATCTTCGTCACCGATGACGTAGAGAGTTTTTTGCATGCTCCCTCAAATAAGGAACGCAGAAAATATGTCAACTGCATTTACTACTATTCTGTGGGTTCTAGTTATAAAATCTAGATTTGAAATTTATTTTAAGCCAAAGGAGACATAGGAAAAAAATTTTGTTCTTGCAATTACCAATAGTAATTAATCACTGACTGCATTTATCAAATGCTCATTATTAACGGTGACTCATTCGTTTTGGCGAGTAAATATTTCGACAATGCAAATTGCAATTTCCAAATATAAAGCATGCATCTATCAACATCTATAGCTTGTATTTTTGGGGTTAGAAAGATTCTTCGTAAATTGTAATTACGGAGCAATTAATTCTAATTAAAACTCATTAATTCAATTGATTCTAATTAAACTTATAAGTACTGAATTGCCATTTCATATTAATTTTATCTTAGCTAAAACCTAAATTTCTAACAATCGAGTCGTGGATTCGGAGCCACAGAGTAATATTTCGTTTTTATTTTTATTTATATGTATATTGAAGAGAAATAATAGGAATACAATTCAAAATAACACTTTCTTGATTTCTGATTAAAAGGTGACAGACCGTAGAAGTGGAACAAGAATTTTTAAGCCAGTAGATCTTTTTTTTTTTTTGTTAATTCACTATATATATATATATATATATAATGTCCAGGTATTCATAATGATGAGCACTTTGGTTTATTCGAAGCTATTTATTCTTATATACAGCGATTAATATGTACAGACATTTAAGTATGAAATTAAGAAAAGCGTAAGTAATATCAACAAGTTCATTTCAGTCAGGTTGTGCTCCGTGCACTTATTCCGTAAGAGTTTATAGCCGCGATATCACAGACACTCCGTATGCCCACTCCAGCCTCGTAATGGCGTCTTCCCGCGAAAACGTCTTCTTTCCCCTAGCGGAATTTCGCTAAGACAGTAGCAGCACTCTCTGGTGGTGAGACGTTCTATGGCCGCGTTCTGGGCGATGTCAAGTTCGATCTTCATATATATATATATATATATATATATATATATATATATATATATTAACTTCTCTACTTAAAGCCCACCTATAGAGGGCGTTCATTTGTAAAGGGAGAGAGTGTGATGTCACACAATCCCTTCAGACGGGACTTGACCGAATCTCCGAGAGGAGCTGTTGTAAACGAGCGGTAGCAACTAATGTAATAAAATTGTTATGTTATACAACCCGATGTGTTTTTTGTCTAAGGACAACCGTGAACTTAAATCTGAAATGATGATGATTAGTAGTTAGTTTTAGTAGTAGTTAGTGAGTGAACAGTGTTTTTTAATAGTCAGAAGCGGGATGTTTGTTGAAGCCCACGGTCAGACTGACATTTCTCTGAGAGAACTGTATAAAAAAAGTACGTTGTAGGACTCTAACCTAGCGGAACTGTGAAAGAAAATGTGCTAAGAAGTGATTTATTTTGAAGTGTATCGAATTAGAGTTAAATATGTCGTTCCTCTCAAAAGGACGTAAAAGTGATTTAATCGAGCTTGCGCTCGAATTTGACGAAATTGTCCCTTCGGATGCTACCTATGTGGCAATAAGGGACATCATCATAAAAAGTGAATTCTATGAAGAAGTTTTCGCAAGAGGATGTCTCGAAAGAATAATTGAAGATAGGATTGAAAGAGAAAAAAAGTTAGATAGGGAAAAAGAACAAAGGTTAGAAAGGGAGAGGATTGAAAAATAACAAAGGTTAGAAAGGGAATTTGAACTAGAAAAATTAAGATTAGAAAAATTAATAATTGAAAACAATAGAAGAAAACAAAGAAAAATCCAAGAGTACTATGAAAAACGATTTCAGCCTCAGCAGGAAAAGTTTGAATCTGAATTGAAAGAAAGGGACGAGAAGTTTACCGAAATTCAGAAGGAGAATGAAAAATTACCCGAAGCTATAGGGTTACAGGATACCAGTATTGAAGAAAAAGCAATGAAAATTGTTGATGAAAGACTACTTCAGTCTCAACAGGAAAAGTTTGATTCTGAACCGAAGAATAAAGAACAGAAATTATCTAGAATCCAGGAACATAATGAAAAGTTAACGCAAGCCATACGGGAACAAAATGTCGTTAACAGAGGAAAAGAAGAAGCGTTATTAGCACCAGCGATGCTACCGAATGATAAAGAAAAAGTGCAAAGAGAAGTGCAACGGAAAATACAGACAGGAAATAAAGAGAACAGAAAAAGAAGACAGCAACGATGTCAAGAAGCATTCACACATTTAGAAGGAAAGAAATTAACTGAACTTCAGAAGACCAACAAATTGCATTTAAAGGATCTTTCAAGAGAAGATATTTTTATTGGAGAAAAAAGAAGATCAGAATTTAAAGAGGCAATTGAAGACGTTTGTTCAAATCTACCTAATCAATTGGAGAAACTAGGAGATCAAAAAGATGTTTTAAATGATGAGAAAGAAAAAGCAGATCAAAACAAACTGAGAAAATTGGAAGAAGTATTACTTCAAGAAATGGTTGAAAACAGACCTCTTCTGAAAGTCCTCCATCTGAAAGAAAGAAGCAAAATTCCACAAGATAAGGGAAATAGAAAGACAAGAGTCATTGAACTCCCGAGGAGAGATGTCTACGGATATCAAGGAAACGCGATACAGTTTACGGCCGGTGAAATCTACGCCGCTGGAATCGCTTACCCCCAAACCCCATTTGACCCCGGCGGGTGTGAATATTCACAGCTCAAGAAAAAGTGCCTTTCCCTACAATGAGGAGAAAAGATGTTCTGGAGCGCAGTCGCCCCCAGACCAAGGAAAGGAAATTTGGTTTATGACCACAGCTGTGGAAAGAGTTGCAGAAAGAAGGATGCAGTGAATTTGGGGATATTTTGCCCTCCATGGATAAATTAAAGACCCTTGCGGTTTGGTTTCCCGCAGATGCAGAACCCCCACGACGTACAACGAAAAATGCGACTCGGACAGTTAGCGTTAATCGGCGAAAATAAAGAAAGAGGGAACCTGTAGACCCACCCCCCTGTTCCCATGCTTGGGTGAGAGAAATCCTTTTTTTTTTATTGCTTTGTTATTTAAACAGGACGCTAAAAAAAAAGATAAAGGACTGAATACCAATAATAGAGACTCTAAAACTATCTTTTGTGTGTGATTTATCATGGAAGTTTCTTTTATAAGTTTTGTATCTTTGTAGCAATTTTACTAGGAATTGAATTATTGATTCAATTTTGAATATATATAAAACTGTGTATTTAAGGAATGTTCAATTTAAAGTATCTGGCGAACATTATTGAATAATTAGTAGAATAAATATTAAATGAGTATTCGGAGACTTATAAGGAGTAAATAATTAGAGTTAAATAAGGATTGAGTTGATAACTTTGGATTGGTTATTGTTATGAAACTTTATTTGAAGTCAGTTTTGCGTAAACATGTAAAGTGTCTCGGTTAGCATCTTATAACTGATTAATTATAGTGTTATTATAAGGATTTTCTTGTGATTTTCTGCATAAACTATTTCTGACTTTGTGATCTTTTATGATGAGAAGAATAATTAAAATTTCAAGGTAATATGCTCGACGAATTTTTATTTTGCAATGATTTAGGAATGTTTTATTATATTTTGTAATGATTAGGATTATAATTTTGTGAATATTTAGGAATATAATTTTGTACGGATTTCTTTAGGAATGTGCTTTTGTAAGGATATAAGAATGTGATTTTGTAATGATTTAGGAATGATCTTTTTGTAAGAATTCTTAGATTTGTGTTTTGATGACTGTGTTATGTTAAAGAATTTCTTTGTTTCGTGTGTGAACCTTTTTGAGTCTATAAGAGTTAAGCATATTCTATGAAAATGAGAATATCGAAAGGAGAATTAATATTTTAAATATATAAAAAATTTAAAAAAAAAAAAGGAGGAAGAAGAAAAATTAATATTTACAACTGTATGAACTAACCTTTATGAGGATACAGATATTCGATGTTTTGAAGTATGAAAATAGTAATTTGTTAGATATGAGTACTTTTTAAATTTGTTTATGTGGTAATCGATGCTTGAAATTATATTTGATAAGAAAAATATGTGTATGAGTTCAATATTTTGAAATATGAATTTTGTGTTGATATCTCGATATGAATATATGAATGTGTTTATGTAATTTTTTTAAAGAAAAAAAGAGAGGTGATGTGTATGTAAGCACGCTAAAAGATGTTGAGAAGTAGTATTTTAAAGTGTTTTGGTAATTTTAGTATTTTGTTATGAAAGAGAAATAATATTTTAACTGTATGATAACTAAGATTTTTGTTTTGAAGCCTTAAATTAGAATTATTACTTAAGAGAAAAAAAAAGATTTTCTTTATATGTGCGTTGTGGAATGAAAGATAATTTGTTGTGAAATGTAGATATAAGGGTGATTATGTAAAATGATTTGTGCATGATTATTGATATTTTATCTGTATACGGTAATTGATATTTGCTATTTTAGGTAATTGAGGAATTTGAGTATTGATGTTTGTGTACAATTATCGATATTTGCTATTTTAAGCATTTGAAGAATTTAAGTATTGATGTTTGTGTATAATTATTGATATTTGCTATTTTAGGTTATTTGAGGAATTTAAGTATTGATGTTTGTGTATAATTATTGATATTTGCTATTTTAAGCATTTGAAGAATTTTAGTATTGATGTTTGTGTATAGTTATTGATATTTCCTATTTTAGGCAATTGAGGAATTTAAACATTGATATTTTGTGTATGATTATTGATATTCGATATTTTAAGTATTTGAGGAATTTAAGTAATGATGTTTGTGTGTAATTATTGATATTTGCTATTTTAAGTATTTGAGGAATTTAAACATTGATATTTTGTGTATGATAATTAATGGTTTTAAAGTGTATCAGTTATTAATGATTTTTGTGTTAATTGGAACTGCACAATTGGGACAATTGTATGTATCAGGTTGGCCGAACTGTTAACTTCTCTACTTAAAGCCCACCTATAGAGGGCGTTCATTTGTAAAGGGAGAGAGTGTGATGTCACACGATCCCTTCAGACGGGACCTGACCGAATCTCCGAGAGGAGCTGTTGTAAACGAGCGGTAGCAAGTAATGTAATAAAATTGTTGTTGTTATACAACCCGATGTGTTTTTGTCTAAGGACAACCGTGAACTGAAATCTGAAATGATGATGATTAGTAGTTAGTTTTATTAGTAGTTAGTGAGTGAACAGTGTTTTTTAATAATATATATTATAATTTTTTTTTCTCTTTCTTTTTTTACTTATGCATTTGAATGGTTACATTCGAAAGAACATTATATAGTGAGACAGCTTCATATACCTTTACAAAATTAAATATAGACTTCTAAAGATGAGAACGTTAGGTACAGAATAATGGCAATTCCATAACATAGAGCAATGTTTTTGGTACTTAACAACCATCTAAACTGAATCTTAAATTTGTTAGAGTTTATGGTGAATCTCCATTAAATTAAATGCATTGAGAGGGGGGAATGATACGGTCGTCAAAAAATAGCTGATAATTATTAACTCCCATTCTCACCCCATTTGGTCAAAATTAATATCAATGTTGATGTTTAATTGGAACTAAATTAGGTTGTAAAAAAATGTATTCATCGACATAGTTAATTAGGTTTAAAAAATTCATAACAGAATCAATTTTTGTTTTAGTACCTAATTACTCATTTTAAAATTAGTCAAAATTCCTAATTTTACATAATTCTGCTTGTAATTCTCTGAGTTATGGGGACTTAAGGAACGGTTTTACGTAATGTTAAATGATTCTCAAACATTTGAGGATTTAAATTCCTGCTTTCTGTTATTTCTGCTGTTTTTATATTCTTATTTCATAAGAATATAAAAAATTATATTCTTATGGAAAAATAGGCATTATTAAATTCATTTCAGAAAAAAAAAATTGAATAGGCCAAAATTTTTACATTTTGCATTCAGCATGTCATTAATCCCTTAAACCTAAAATATCTTGAAATTCCCTCCATTAGTTCTGGAAATTTTCATTTCAATCGGACATATATATATATATATATATATATATATATGGATTTAATAATTGGAATTCGAAATAAACTCGGAACATTTGCCATTTGTACCCTCTTCTATCCACTTCTATCAAAAATTTGAGTTCCGTGGCAGTGTTGTTCTAGCTTTAAGTTTATTAACTGATAATTAAATTCAATCCATTTACACCATGATTTAGTTCCATTTGAAACAATAACAGTGATATTAATTTTATCTTATGTGAATGTTTATTAAAATAGTCCTGAGATGCGTGGGCGCGGTAGCCTAGTGGTCATGGTCGCGGACCTGCAGCTGGTGGTTTTCGTCGAGTCGTGGGTTCGAGCCTTGAATGCACTGAAGACCCACTGTGTAGCTAGGGTTGATACATGTTAAATCTGTCGAGGCTCAAATTTCTCCCTTTGTCGTGGTGGGAAAGTTAGGAGAGGGTGGTACCAGCTCAGGTGTCGTCTTCACCGGGTTCAAAATTACGTGGCACGTCGCCAATAGCCCTCATGTTGCTTCCAGTGCGACATTAATAAAACCAATCAATCACTAATCCTGAGATGCTGCACGAGAACTATTGGCAGCGAGTTTCATAATTCTGATCTGTAATTAGATAAGGGCGACAACTTATAACTGGCATCTCCCTCTCCAAACTTCTACACAACAGCTATAGAAAGACTCGGGGCCTCGACCAAATTTAATGTGCATCAGACCAGCTATGCGGCAGGTCATGAGATGTGGGTTCAGGCTGGAACCCATGTCTGGATGAAAACAACGCCGGCCGAAAGCTCGTGACTATGACTACTAGGTTACCGCAGTCACTTATCTAGATGCGGTGAAAACTGGAACATTATTAAGGATGAACCTTGTTTTTTATACGGCTGTACTTAGTTTTGCTTTTTTTTTCCCGAGTTCATACAGATTGTCATATTACAGGTACAATACATATTCCAACTGAATTAAGTAACTTTGAAACGAGACAGAATAATAGTTATCAGTATTCAAAATAAATTGCTAAATGAAATCGTTTATTAGCGTCGCTCTTAAAAGTAACACAAGTGCTATTGGCAATGAACCTCGTACTTCTGAACCATGTTCGGATGACAAGAACGACACCTGAGTTGCAACCACCTTTGCCAAACTTCCACACCATGCCTACAGGAGGACTTACAGCGTACTCCTATGAAAGGTGTTAATTGTATTGGCTCAAGGTAAAAAGGCTCATGGTAAAGTTTTGGTTTGGTTTTATTAACGTCGCATTAGAAGCAACACGATGGCTATTGGCAACGGACCTCATAATTTTGAGCCTCGGTCAAGTGAGGAGGATGTGACCTGAGTTAGCACACCCCTCTCCTAACATCCACAACGCCAACGCGAGGACTTTGGGTCCCGACAGATTTAACGTGCATCAGCCCCGGCTACACGGTTGGTCCTCAGTGGCATCAGGGCTCGGACCCGCGACTCAACGAAAACCGCCATTCGCGAGTCCTCGGCCACTCATGATAAAGTGTGTTCCGAACTCTATACTTTTCCAGCACAAACCACGTGACTCCCGCCAGAGGACGCTGTTGATTGGAGTGAGCAGCGTCAAAACAGAACGAACTCTTAACTTGAACTTAGAACTAGAACGAGAGAGAATGCTTTTAGCTCTACTAGGTAACCTGTGTTGTGTCTTATAGTGATGTGTAACTGTTGTAATTAATGTCAATATACATTTTTATTTACAAGGAAATGCAGAGTTTTCATTTGAATAAATGATCAATTTGTCTCGTTTGCAACTATAGCTTAAAGCACCAGCTCCCCGGAACGACAGAAAAGGTATGTCAAATTTTGATATTCTTAATGAATAATTATTGACATACCTAATCTGATTTATAACGAGAAACTTAAACTTTATTTTAATATTCTTTTTTGTTTCTTAACAAAGTCAATACCTCAAGAATCAGAAATGATTATGCTGCTCCAAATAAGAAGTAACTGGGACATAGGCGTTTGAAAAAATGAAAAAATGGCTAACATAAGGAGGATAGAAAATAGAGAAGGATCGCTAGGGTATCCCGGAGACTCGTCACTCGTATTTACCTAAGATATTAAACTCTAGGAAAGGATAAAGATCACTACGGTATTTGGATGTGATTGTGAATATGTGTTTGTTTATTAATGTCGCACTGATAAGCAACACGAGGCGAATGGCCAGAATATAGCAGAACTCATCTGAGATATATTACTTTGTCGCATATACCGTATTTTCCAGATCTAGCATCCGATGACTGACACCTATTTCTTTCCCTGCAAAATTTAAGGGAAAAAATCCAAAACTGTAGGAAACAGATATCAACCTCATAATGAGCATTACACTGCGAAAAACGAGTATTCACAATCGAGTACAAAGTACTCACTTTTGAATACTTCACGTACTCAAAATAGCTCCGATCTTAACGTATTCAAATTTAAGACTCGCACGTACTCATTTTTAGTACTCAAAATGAAAACTTCACATACTCATTTTTGAAGATATTTATGTACCAAATATGAGTGTGGAATAGAAAAATGAGTGTACCATGTATTTATTTGTGAATCTGTTACTACATCAAATATGACAGTGAAACAATAAAGTGAGTTTTGCTTTTATTTTCGATACTGTTGTTGTATCGAATATGAATTTTAAACAGAAAAATATATATCAACTTAAATTTTAAGGGACTTAAATAAGCGCTCCTTTATTTTCAAGTATCAATTTCTTTGTCTTATATATTATTTAACATACACTTTGTGAAGTTTTTGTTACAAAACTTTGAATCAAAATTCTTGCATTTACTATGTGTAACAAAACTGTTACTTTAAAAAAAAACTGCAACTATTATGGGATCTTAAACTGTACTTTAAACTGATTTAAATTTGAGGTATGAGTGTTTAATAAATCTTTAAAAATAGATTTGATTCAAGAGTTAAATTCTTTTCAAAACATATGTGTAAGAAATTTGAGCTAGTAGTTCCAGAAGCAATTCAGTTTATTAAAAATTATATTTATGTTTTTAGAAGCAATATATAGTTTTGTTAAAATATATAGTTTGTTTCCTATGCATGCAGAAAGAAAGTGAGTTTTATTTAAACTTCAGTCATTTAATAATAAATTATTGCAAATATCTTGGAAACATTATGATGAATATTAGATTTTCCATAGTAAAAAACTTAGTGCACAGCATTTTTTCATATATATATATATATATCCATCCTTTTGTACTAACATCATAACAAACTTAATACCTAAAACTAATGATTCACTGTACACACAAAAAATAAAACCATATCATATTTTTGAAACATTTATTCTGAAAATCATAAAACTTCTTAATTATGAACACAAGAATATTAAAAAAAAAGTTTACTTTTTGTAACTCTTACAGATGAAGGCATGTCGTTTTAAAAATTACTTGTTAAACTATCTATAGTACTACTTCATCCCTATTCGTACAACATAGCTAATGTTTTAATGTAGCGTATAATGAGGTATCATTTAAAATACAGGAAGTTTTAATATGTAAAGGTACATAATTTAAAAGATTTTTTTTTTTTACTTTTTTCAAATGAACAACCTCTCGTAAAGTAACTAAATGTGAGTGAAAAGGCTTTCCAAACAGTGCTGTTTCAAATAAATATGTTATTTAGGAATCGTTATTATGTAGACAATTATTTAATTTTTCGTAAGAGGCTGATTCTGTTTCAAAAATAAAGTAATATTGGATTAAACTATTTTCTCTTTTAATCAAGATACATAATTAAGATGAAACAGTTATATAATGCTTTATGATTTAAACAAGTGCAATGTTGTACCTTGAATTAAAGTTTTTTTTAAATGTATTTTGCAAACAAAATTAATTAATTTAATCATAAGTTGATTATAATGTTTCAACAATGAACGAACAGTATTTAAGAAAAACGTTTGTGAATATATATGTTCTATATACAATTTCAAACTTAATAATAGCTAGCATTAAATTTTTTCTCTCCAAGTAATATTTATTAATCAAATACAATTTATTTAAATGTCTTAATGTAAAATGAAGTGCAGAAAAAATTCTGACTATTGTGAGTAACGAGACACATACCAAAACTAATATTAGTGATATGGATTTTTAAAAATATGAATAAAATGTTGATTTTTAAAATTATATTTGAATAGAAATGATACAGTCGGGGGTAAAAAATGGAATTTTGAGGGAAATAGAAAATTTTACATTCTATGAATCTTGAGTACTGCTTAACAATCTGTTACATTGCCTTGTCGTGAAAATGTGTTTCTAGTTTCCTCCAGCCAACACCAGAACCTCAATTTTACTTTGTAATTCATCTCGGCACAAGCAAATTTTTTAAAAACATTAGTTTTAAGAAGTGCGTGAATAAAGTGGTTAAATTGTGTAAAGAAAATTACAAATATCAACAAACAAAAGGTCCAGATAATATGCTCCACCTTGTTCTCTGGTGAACATTTGTAAGCGTTTTTACAATTTAATTTAATTATACATAACTATAGTATTTGTGTCATGTATGGAATACAAAAGAAATTGTTTTATTTATTCTGTATGAATGAATGTGTTGGAGTTCATACATAAAACAAAATCTGAATATACTGCACCAAATATTTATTTGAATTTTTACAAAATTTTTGGGTCACATTATAAAAAGACAAGATATGAAATGTCTGTGTTAAAAGCTTAATTATATAAAAATCAAATTTTGAATAACAACACAAACAAGAAGTGGTTCCTAACCCCTAGTCATATGAGTTTAAAACCGATAACTTAAAAAATGTGAGACAATAGTGATGAAACACAAGACAATCACTTATAATATGATAAACAGTATTTGGGATCTAAAAGGAAGGATGCCTGATTAGACTGTGAAAATTTGGTTCCAAAATACACATGAAATTTGTGTCTAAATTAAAACAGTATTCTTTAAGAAAATATATTTTAAAATATCTTACTCCTGTCAAAAAGCAGTTGAAATTTACTTCAATTCATTACAGAATAATTTGGAATAAAAGCTATTTTTTGTCTACATTTTATTCTGTGTGTATAATTTCTTACTTATAAGTACCAAAACATTATTCTATAAAATATTCTCAGCGTCATACGCAAATTTAGTTTTTTTATTAACGTCGCACTAGAAGCAACAAGAGGGCTATTGGCGACGGACCTCGTTATTTTGAACCACAGTCAAGTGACGAGGACGACACCTGAGCTGGCACCCTCCTAACATCCACACCACACCAACGGGAGGACTTTAGGCCCCGAACAGATTTAACGTGCATCCGCCCCAGCTACACGGTGGGTCTTTGGCGGCCAAGGATCGAACCCGCGACTGAAGGAAGACCGCCGGCCACGAATCCGAAACCATAACCACTAGGCTACCACTGCCACAGCGTCTTACGCAAACATTCCCATGTATGAAAATAACTTTCAACACTGATCTATACGAACTTAAGTCAAAAAGTTTCTAAAGATACGATTACGATGTAATATCATGGATATTCTGCAACACAAAAATAATTACTCAAAAGAAAATCATTTTCTAAACTTATTAATAACAATTCTTGAAACATAATAGAATTTAGTTTAGTTTTTATCAACGTCGAAGCAACGATGATAATGATGATAGTGAAGTTTTATTAGCGCAAGAGCCAAATGTGGCCATACTGCTCTCAAACGAGGTAAATCTGTGATCTAGACTGTAAAACAATGAAAAAAGATTGATCGACAAGAAGGGTCAAGTGAGAAAGTAAAGTTTAATGGTGCAGGAGCCAGATATGGCTATGCTGCGCCAAACAGTATTTAACTGTGGTCAAGACAAGAAGAAATTGAAAAAAAGACACAAATTGGTTGACAAGAAGGAGGGTCGAAAATAGAGAAGGATCGCTGGGATAATCCGGGGTGCGTCAAACGTGTTTACCAAAGTCAGTAAACCCCTTGGAAAAGAAAAAGATTTCTAGGGTGCCTCAGAGTCATGATGTCCGTTCCCGCCAAAAGAATGCAAGTCCCTGGAGTTCCCTGATATAATCCCCAGGGGCAGGGTGCCCAGCTATACCCTTAGACGCTGGGTACCCATTTTTGTCGCCTTTTACGACATGCATGAGCTACAGTGGGACTATTCTGTCATCCCCGGTCACCACACGGGTCGGACTAGAAGCAACATGAGGGTATTGGCGGCGGACCTCGTAATTTTGAACCTCAGTAAAATGACGACACCTAAGCTGGCACCCCTCTCTCCTGACTTCCATACCCCCAACAACGGCAGGACCCCGACAGATTTAACGTGCATCAGCGACGGCTACTTGACGGGTCTTTAACGGCTAGGGATTAAACCCACGACTGAACGAAAACCGCCGGCCACTAGTCCGAAACCATGACCACTAGGCTACCGCGTCCTCGGGAAACATAATCATTTTGAATATTTTTTTCAACATAACCTTTCAAATATGTAAGGTCTTAAAAACATTTAGTATTTTTAAGTTAATAATCCATTCAGGTTTGGAAATTCTCAATGTTATACATCAACAAATTACCAAACAATTTCATTTTTTCCCAGTCGCCGAGAAGTACGCTAAACTCCGATCCACTCGAATCAAATTATCAGCTTTAGTTTAGTTTTTTATTAACGTTGCACTAGAAGCAACACGAGGGCTATTGGCGACGAACCTCGTAATTTTGAACCATGGTCAAGTGACGAGGACGACACCTGAACTAGCACTCCCTCTCCTCCACAGCACGCCAACGGGAGAACTTTGGGCACTCCAGGGATCGAACCCGCGATTGAACGAAAACCACCGGTCACGAATCCAAAACCATGACCACTAGGCTACCGCGGCCACAGAGCCAATGCAAAGTGTTGCTATGCGCATTGGTGCCAAGCTTGGATAATTTTCATATCGGACATCATTCAACTACTTTGCAAAATTTCCCGATTGTAGCTCGCTTCCTTCTTGGTGCACTATTTTCAATATTCCAGAGTATATTTATAATTCAGTTGCATACAGAATATGTACTAAATATTGGAAGTTTACTTAAATATATATTTCATCTATATGCAATTATCTTTTTGTAGTGAAATTGTAAAATATACGTATCTAAAGTTTTACACAAATATTAAGTTGTTTTGTTTTAAAGAACAGTCGATTATTTTTACCATGCAAAAAAATGTCGCCAAACTATGCGATATTCTACCAGTAATGGAAAAAAGGGAACCAAACATCGTTAGAGTTTCATTGAAACATATATTGCTCGAATTTCTAATAGAGACGAAACTGTCCTTTTTTAAGCAATAAAAAATATAAAAGGATCCAGTATTTTTAGGGGCTCATGGAAAGCTTTCAAAACTGAAGAACTGAGCTGCGAAATTTGAACATTTCGAAGTTCACCACCGTTATATCACTTGATTAATCCGATTAATGGTGTGCATGCATAAAAAAAAATGGGAGAGATTTAGGGTCGACCAAAGGTGTATTGAAAACATCTGGGAACCGTGAGCTACCACACAGATCCATACATCGATGAATTTATATATTATATTTATTTAATTGGATTCGCAATGAAAGAGCACTTTTATTACTATCTGGAATGGAAATATACAAATTTTTGGCCGAAATGGTTTGGTTAAAATTGTGCCAATTCGCATTGGTCGATGGGAAATCAGGCCAACTCTTATGGTCGACGGTATTTTACACTAACATCAATAATTTATTCATAAAGTACGAGTTCTCTACTTGTATAAGTATACAGAAACTTAAAACACTCAATATTATTAATTCTAAATACGCATATAGCAGCACAAATGATATTTCATTTGCATCGGTGAATATCTTTCAAGTTCACTTTTTTTTATAATAAAATTCCATTTGGTCCATTCTTTATAAGAATTGTCAATTGAATTTTCACAGAAATATCACGTTTTCTTATTCAACTTTCTATCATTCAATGCAGGATTCATTGATTGTTTTATTAACGTCACACTAAGAAACAAAGCGGCGGTTATTGGCAACCTACCTAGTAATTTTGATCAATGGTCAAATGATGAGGGTGACACCTAAGCTGGCATCTCACTCTCCAACACTATGCTAACTGGAGTGTTTTGAGCCTGACGTGATTAGCCCAGCTGTACGACGAGTCTTTAGAGGGAAAAACGTCAGTTGCGAGCTCATGGCCAATGCGGCAAATTTATCCAATATATGATCTATCGGATTTAAATTCAGACGAGTTCTTAAGAACTATTATGTTTAAGAATCATCAATATTTAGACTGACAGTTTTCCTGGTAAATCTTGAAACATTGATTTGCAATGTGGTGTATTTAACAGATTTTCAAATTTAACTTTAGAATATTAACATGCTTGCACTAAACCATATTATTCTTTTTTTAAAAAAAATAAAAGCACGTACCATAAAGGAATGACAAAAAGAAAGAAATATAGTGAAAAAATGCTAGATTATTCCCAAGATGAGTTGACCGTGTTTACCATACTCTACAGGAGAAAAGAAAGAATATTCGTAAACTCTCATCGCCTACTCATGTATTTAACTTAAGAAAAAAGTCCCTGAAGGGACAAAAAGAAATCTTATGTTGGACTGACTAAACTGTCGGCACGAAGAGCTATTGGCCACTGTGTAAATGAGTAGAGAAATTTGAAAGCGCAAGAGCCAGAAATCACTGCTTCGCCAAATGTAGTTTTTCTAGACGCTAAGACAAGTGGGGGGGGGGGCCCGCAGGCCCCGCCGCCGGCCCCCCACGCCCCTCGGGCCTCCCGGGGGTTCGACAATAGATTACCATTGGAAATAAAAAGATCATTAGAATATCTTAGGGTCATGAAACCAAACTAACCTAAAGAAGCCTTTGGAGAATTGGCGACGGACCTCTTTAATTTGAAACCTCGGTCAGTTGCCCAGGACGACCTTTGAGTCGGAATTTCCTTCTCCAAATTTTCTAAGCACTCCAATGAGATTTTCAGTTTTTATTAACGTCGCACTAGAAGCAACACGAGGGCTATAATTTAGAACTTCATAATTTAAAACCTCGGTCAATGACATTCCAATGGGAGGATTTGAAGTCTCGTCAGATTTAACGTACATTGGCTCCGTTACATGTCGAGACTTTAGAGGTATCAGAACTCGAACTCTAGATTGAATGACTGGATTGAAATCACACCGGCCGCGAGTTCATGATCGTGACCACACGGTGACAACTTGTCAACATAAGAGATAATCGTTTTAATAGTTTGTTTAGATTGTGAAATTTTATTAGTAGATTTTCTAAGCAAGTCCCGCTCGATAATGTACAATATTATTTCAACTTTCAAAAACATTCAATCAACTACATATCCACGTAAAAAGATATATTAAAAATTCATTAAAACAGGAACTTGGTTCACTTGAGCATCTGCGGAACAAAGACGATTTCCAGGAATGTGGAGTAGTGTGGCGATAATTGCAGTTCCCATTAGTGCAAAATTCATGTAGAAAACATAATTATAAAATATTCTATCGCAAAAGTCTGTAGAAACAGGGTTGACAAAAACAGGCGTTTTCGTGAGGAGTATTGCCATTTCTGAAATAAAAAAACATTCCGTTTATAATCGAATATTGGTTAATCAAATTTGTTATACACCGTATACGAGTATTTCCACAGATAAAACAACCTACAGATAAGACGAGGTATAAATTTTCATCAAAGTCTTATAGGTTTAGCGTACGTTTGACACACAAAACGAGCCTCCCCTTCCAAATTATCAGGGATCTATGAATTTCAGAACAACGATAATCATCTGGAACAAATTTTATTTTTTTTTTGCGTCTGGCAGCATTTCCTATAGAAGCACGTGCCGAATTACTAACTCGCATGAACCTCTAATAAATTTCCTTGTACGTTGTGTCGTGTGTTCAAGCAAATTATACCCAGTGATCAGCGAAGTTTTGTAAAATGTGAAACTAATTCTGGAGCCAATGAAAAGCAGGAAATATGAAGAAAGCTACGTGTTAAAATTCATAAAACAGGCTAAAGGATCAAACAACTGCACTACAGTAAGCTGCTGTTCAATATTACAAGGATGGTAAAAGACAGTAGGAAGAACAATAAAAATCTTTTAGAATGGAACAATACTAAGATTATGTTATACCAGGTAGTTTAACTTCGATGCTTTAATCTTTAGAAATCTCTCTGAATAAAGTATTCGAAAATCACATGCGTGGATAATGAATAACTGGACGAACTAATGTTCCTGCAAAAAGTGTGTAATTTCTATAATTATGGATTGAATTGAAAATTATTTGTTACGAGATACTGATGACGCGTTTAGTTTGTTTAGTTTTTATTAACGTCGCACTAGAAGCAACACGAGGGCTATTGGCGACGGACCTCGTAATTTTGAACCACAGTCAAGTGACGAGGATGACACCTGAGCTGGCACCCCCTCTCCAAACATCCACACCACACCAACAAGAGGACTTTGGGCCCCGAACAGATTTAACGTACATCAGCCCCGGCTACACGGCGGGTCTTTGGTGGCCAAGGATCGAACCCGCGACTGAACGAAAACCGTCGGTCGCTAGTCCACGACCTTGACCACTAGGCTACCTGCCGCCCGATACTGATGACGAAGCATAAATCGACTCGCTAGGTACAGATATGGACTCATATGACTAACTTCTCCACAACGAAAGTGAGGATGTACTTGAGAAACTATATGCCTTAGATGACAAATGTGAGGATTTTGTAAGATTTTAATATTGATTTTAATTTGTGAGATATTTGTTTTATTTTATATTTTATAATGGGTTTTAATTTATATATATTTTTTCCTGTATGTGTTCTGTCATAAGACCTTTAGGGACCTTTTTTTTTATAATTCAACTATCTTCTTATCTGCGGAAATATACGGTAAATCGACCACAAAGATAACAGCTATATTGTATAGCATGTATAGAGAGACTCCAAGACATTCTCTCCTACTTCGATATTTTTAGAAATTAACGATGTCATTTCTATTTTCCAAGATTAAATTTTTAGTAATTATGGAATAACGTATTCATTAACAGGTTACCACATAGTATTGCTTGAAGCTCTTTATCCCCCTGACCCGAATGGAACTTATTTCTCAGTAATTTTCAAAAGAAAAAAAATGTCAAATGGTAGTATTACAGACTCCACAATTAATAACCCTAATGCTTTTCTTCCAGTAATGAAATAAATTCTCTTATCGAGAAGGCCGGCGTTGATTTAGTCACGAGCAATCTATATATAAATGGCTACATTACACAATTTGTTTGTCACACAAAAATGGATGCTTTCACATTAAAGCTGAAATTATGTGTTAGGTACATAAAACGAAACATGCAAAGAATATACTTGCTTTTTAAGACCAATTTTTAATGAGAATGATTCAACTTTATTCATTTGTTAGTGTTCCTTTTATGAAAGATTTTAGCAAACCTTCATCATTAGCATCTCTATTACAATTTCTAATATAATTATAAAATAATTCATCCAAACGTTTCTACCACAGTAACACAGTCATCAAAATTTTTTAAAAAAGTGACGCAACACTATTTTATGAAGTATTCAAAGTATACCTGTGGAGTTCATGATAAGGTTTAAATGAAATCTTGAACATTACATCACTATATGCAATTTACATCACTATTTTCTATAACTATGAAGCTATTTATTCACTACATTGATCACTATTTAATCATGCAAGAAATAGAATTTTGTGATAAAATTCCTAGAAGCCGATTAAAGGTAGTTAAGCTGTTCACATAATTCCCTTTGGGCTAAACACAGTCAAACCAATTTTATCCAGCTGCAATGAAAACTTACAAAAGTTATTAAAAATGTTTGTATGGTTGTATAATAAACGGAATTCAATAGATTATTCCAAAAACACAGTCTCCTCTCATTCACTGTCATGAGAAAATTATTTCATTCAATTGTTCCCCTACATAAAAAAAGTCAATTTTTTTATTGCAATTAACATCTGCCAAATATAATCAAAAGGAGCGAGCTTTGCTACCAATATTAAAACTCATAATTTGAAATTGTGGTCGGGTACCAATGACGATATGCGAGTAAATAAATGCCTTCAATTTCCACATGCGCATTTTCAGAAGTAGTTCCCTCCAGTGGGTATAAGTGAGTAAGTGGGCCATGAAGTTTATTGATACACGATATGCTGCTCCAAACAAAATGTAACTGATCTAAACATTTGAACAATGGCAAAATGAAAAATTAGTTGACAAGGAGGATTGGTAGAGTATCCCAGGACGAGCGACCCGTGATTACCACAGACAATAAAACCCAATTGAAAAGATCCCTAGGATCATCGAGGTAAAGATGCCTGTATTCGCCGAAAGAAGTCAAGCAAGTGAGTATTAGTAAATGGCGTGGCTTACGGTAAGATCCGAGTGAGTGTGGGTGAGTGTAAGTTGAATGGCACAAGAGCCAAATATGGCTAAGCTGCGCCCAACAAGATTTAACTGTGGTCTAGACTATAATAAACTGAATAAAAGACAAAAATTGGTTGACTCGAAAATAGAGATGGATCGCTAGGGCATCCCGGGAGTCGCCGATAAGATTCGAATCCTTACTACGTTGCGCCAATCTTTAAAAGGGGGTAAGGAGCGAGAGCAGAAGGGGGAAGCGATGACTGGAGTTCGTACTCATTTAAAGAAGATGAGCTCCCTGAAGAATCTAGCTTTATTGGACCTTTGACAATTCTTATTTCCTTTACTTCAATTCTTCATACGATTCCACATGAAAATCCGTTTGAATCCAGAATCGAAAGTTGCCGTTAAGATCACGTTGTTAATCATTGGTCGATCATGAATTCTGGAAATGTAGTTAAATTAAAAACTCAGATAATTTATTTTTGTTAAAATCCTTACTCATCTGCTTTTTAACTTGTAAGATTAGGTCATGTTCATTACATCTGTTGGCGATACTGTTACAAATAAAGAATTATTCAGAAAATGTGACATTTTATTTTTCTAACATATATACAAGTGATTGTTTATTAACGTCGCACTGAAAAGCAACTCTAAGATTATTGCCAATGGAACTCGTAATTTTGAACCTCAATCATGTGACAAGTACGAAACAGGAGCTGGCACCTCCCTCTCCGAACATTCACACTGCACCAAAGGGTGGACTTAGATCTTCGGCCAGATTTAATGTGCATCATCCCCACTACATATCGGTTGGGTCTGTAGTGGCATCAGGACTTAGACTCACAACTTGACAAAAACAACGCTGTCCGCTTTAATATGTATTCAATTGTAGCTATAAGACATATTTTTGAGAATTTATGAGACTTACGTAAAGGCAATGATGAGTATTAAGTTATAAAATAGAAGATTCAGAAAAAAAAACAGTTATTTAGTTTCCCATTCACATATCAACCATAATTTACTGCCATTAAGATTCGGAAAAAAAAAAGAAAAATAATAAGGTCGAAAAAGTTATTGGAACTCGTTTCCTATCTTCACATTTTTATTAGCAAATATATTTCTGAAAATAATTTTAGGATATTATTTTGAATAAAAACTGAGGATATATAAAGGTTTCGTTGACTGATATGCGATTCAGGCGTATCACAAGAAATGAAGAAGCGAGTTGGTGAAGTTCATCGAAGCAAATGTCAGATATGGCTATGTTGTACCAAACAAGGTGTAACTGATCGAAACGTTTGAAAAAAATAAAAAATTGGTTGACAAAATGGAGTCGAAAACAGGGTATCACTCGGGTTTACCAAAGACAATACACCCCATGGGAAAGAAAAGGGTCACTAGAAGCCTCGAGTGAGTGATGTTCATACTTACCTGAAAATGTTAGGTCCCATGGGAAATTATGCACGGAATTAGAAATAAATTTCATTTACTATATTTATCGATAAAAATACATCAAGGAACATACCTTATAAGGGAATAAAGAGAGATAAAAGCTAGATGCAATAAGTAATACATATTCCCCTGATTCAAAGCAATATCGCACACGAATTAACATTGAATTAACGAGGTTTTGAAAGAAACTGATGTAGTCTCATCTACTCTTTGCACAGATGAAACTTTTTCCAACTCAATTGTAATACGTCTCATCGTCTGAAAATGACACTTTCTCCTTGTTAAGGCTCCCACCATAATGATGGTCGAAAAGATTAATAAACCAATGGTATGGCTGGATATGGTTTGGTTAGTTTTATTGGTTCAAAAGACATATTTGACCAATCTGTTCAAAAACCTCATTTTACGAAAATACATGTGCTTGTCGTCTGGAAAAAATACGATAAAATGTAATAAAAAAGGGATGATAGAAAAACAAAAAACGGTTGAAAAAAATAGATCGTTAGTGCATCCCGGCTACACGTCACCTATATTTATTGAAGTCGGTAAGATCTACGGAAGAAAAAAAAAGAAACATCTCCCGGAAACCTCGAACCTTAAATCCCATTTTAAACTAAAAAGTCCCTGAGGCAACCTCCATAATGGATTTAATTTCGCCTTTAGGCAAGTATTTCAACTAAAGCATGTTGTTTGGACCAGGGATAATATTTTATCTTCTGCTACATTAGAAACATATTTCATGATGTTTTCCCTCCCCTTATCAGAAAAATATACCATTCCATTTCATTTCATGGACATATTATACATATTCCAAAATTTATTATCTTGATAATCTTGGCCTTTAACCTCCTACTCATATGTGCCAAAAAAAGAGTCGGTTATATGACTGTTCCACATAAGATTCTACAAAATTCTCCAATTATTTTATTAATTCTCCTAATTGACCAGTACTAGACCAAGTGTTAGACAAAACAGTTGCCTTAACAGAATAATATGATACACGGAAAAAAATTTTCACTTAACGCACATAAAAATTTATTTTATTGGTTCACATTTGCTATAACGTATTATTTATTTTGCTTTAATATTTTTGAATATTTATTCCTTCTCTGTTGTTAATGAGGACATTTGAGTTTAATGGCCCAAGAGCCAAATGCGGCGGAGGTGTACTTTCTACATGTTAAAAAATGGTTTACAATGAGTGTCAAAAATAGAGTAGTATAGTTAGGGTATCCTGGAGTGTGTCATGCGTTATTGCCAAAAGCAGTAAGCTCCAAGGGAAAGAAAGAGGACTAGGGTACTTCGAGGGTCACGATGCCTGTATCTACCGAAAGAAGTTAAGCCTATGAGGGTCTCTATTGTTACATAATGTTTACGTTTTTTACTTGGTTACTATTGCTAGTGCCAAGAAGTTAATAAGTATGATTGCATACACTTTTCACAAGAAACAACAATTTCAAAACAATATGCTCTCTATCCTGAGGAATAAAGCATTAAAAAGTAAAACAAACGTGTCTCAACGGATGCTGAATAAGTCGTTTGCTGGCTCATGGCAAATTAAGAGGATTGCTGCTGTATTATTTAATAAACTAAGATTCGATTTCTGTTTTTAATATTATAATTCTAAATGAAAGTTTGCTACAAGTTTTTAATAGCTTGTAAATGATACATTTTAGATTCATTACCAGAAAACGTAACCAAGAAAATTTTCCCCCTAATTAGAATCGAAAGATAAATCAATTAGATATTTGAAAATTTTATATCAAATATTTCAAATTCAATGAAGTATGAATAAGATTGATTCCTTTTTATAAACATCATACTTAAGAAGCAATACAAAGACTATTGGAGACGTAAATTGTTAACCTATGTCAAGTGACGAGGATGACACCCGAGCTGGCACCTCCTTTTCTAAATTTTCTCACCGCACCAGCGTAAT
Source organism: Nephila pilipes (assembly GCA_019974015.1). NCBI lineage: Eukaryota > Metazoa > Arthropoda > Arachnida > Araneae > Nephilidae > Nephila > Nephila pilipes. The sequence goes on from BMAW01111437.1 coordinate 481,943, forward strand.
AACTTAGAGCTTCGACAGATTGAACGCGATTCAGCCCGCTATATGGTGGGTCTTTAATGGCATCAGGTCTCCAATCCATGACTCGACGGAAACAACGCAGTCCAAGAGTTCGCAACCACGACTACTATTCAACAGCGGCCATCAACAAGGAAACAAACACTAAGCTAGCTGTAAGCTATTTTGATCCAATCTGACAATAGAAACTTACTCATAGTAAATAATTAAAAATTTCATTTTTTATTTAACTTTATTAGTTGCATATTATTTACAGGGAACGCGGAGATATCCACTTACAGTTCTGCATAAGAAACACGAAAACGAAATTTTAAGCTTTTTCAACTTACCAGTGAGCGATAAAGATGCAATCAGAAAAATTCCAGTTATTGTAAGAGTAGTCTGTTCGTTCCTCCTGTCGAGACATCTAAATCGTCTTATACCAAGAGTTACCATGCGACAAACAATCAGTATAAAACCAAGAATTCCCATTAAAAATGTAATAATTGGTAAGTCTGGACTCATGGAACAGCTTTCCATATATCTTGAGCCTAAAGACATTAAAGATGTTTCAAGTTATCGAAAAGAATTATGCTGTAAAATATTATTGCTCCAAACAGAATCGGATAAAATTTTACTCTTGATACATTAGAGAGAATAATTTTTTTAAGCAATCTTTCACTCAAAATTATACATTTATAAAGATAATCTTTATAAACTGTTTTTATGAAAAATCTACTTTTATTAACTTCATTCTTAACATAGCCCGGTATGTTTTCCTTAATTAGTAAACAAACATTAATTTACCTAATAGCATAAGTTGTTCTTTCTTGTCAAGAAAACACAAACTACGAGATCTGTGATGAGGTCTTAAAAACCTTAATGGTACTTTTCATGCAACGCTTTCACAAAAAGTATACCTAATACATATCTCAAAATAGCGAGTGAAAGATGGTAGAGGTGCAAGTGTGGCTATATTGAGTCAAACAAGTAACTGTGAACCAGACGTTTGAAAAAATGGAGGAAAGATACAAATGGGTTGACAAGGAAAATAAAAAAGAATCACTAAGGTATTCCAGGAACACGTCACTTGTGATTACCTAAGACAATAAATCTCATGAGAAAGATGCTTTTCTAACCAAATGAAGTTGGTCCCCTGAGAGTCATCAATCATGAGGGTATTAAAGTTTGATTCTTACTAAAATTCATAAAAGTGTGTGTGCGTTTAGTAAACATTGCTATAGTTGTTTCCATTTTATGAAATTTTTATTCAGAACACTTGATATATCGAAATATTTACTAATACAAATGAATAACACATTATTTTACTTTTTTCCTATCATTCTGGTAGATTTATCATTAGATGTTTTGTAATCTTCATTTTTATTATTTTTTCAAAAGCAAAATGTTCCCTGAAGAGCAACTCTATCTCTCTCACCTTTTTTTATATGAAATGTCAATGCAATATAATATACAAATGTTCCATTCATGCCTACTTTCAACAGTAATTATCTTAATTTTTTTTTAATAATAAGAAATTTCTCTAACAATTTAAATTAAATTAACATTAAACTAATAATTTTTTTATATTTTTATTCATCGATTGGTGCATTATTTTACAACTTTTTATGTATTTCACTTGATGTGTGTCTCTGTGTGTGTGTCAGTGTATCAAATTTTCGATCGTTAATTTAACCAACTTCCCATCAAGCTAGAGCTCTGAAACTTTGGGAATCGTTTTTACTCGTCTAACAATGCAATATTTAGACATTTGCGACAAGTTTTAACTAATATTTTTTTTTAATTAATCTGAAAAATAAATTTGAGGTTCAATGAAAATTCAGAATTGAAATATCTTCAAAGTTACCAAATATGCCATGGACTGCATGGCCAATTATTTTATAACAATATAGGTTGAGGATATTAACGAAAATTATGAGGAGATTTTATAATTACTTGCCGAGTACGAAAATGATAAAAAAAAAATTAAATGAGTACTAAAATTATAATAAATTGCCGAGTACGAAAATACCACCATATGAAAAAGTTGGTTTTAAAAACGTTGGTTTTATCTAATTAGACATAAATTCCTGTAAATTATTCAAAATAGATTCACATTCAGAATTTTAACACAATTGTGAGGTCGATATGTTTGTTTCGAGATTTCTAATTTTTTTTTAATTTGGTATTCCTAGCATGCTTTAGCCCAAACGATTAAATAATCACACTTTTCATTTCGTGCAAATTCTTTGCATTGCACAGATCTGTAAAAGAGCTGAAAATTCCATGTTAGGCCTTTTAAGCAAAGTCGTGCAAATTTTGTTTGTTGAATAATTCGGGTGTAAAATCTAAATATTTTAATTTCATGCAGACATATGTGGAAAGACACTTTCAAATATAGTTTTTTTACATTAAAGGAGGAACCGATGGGGAAAGGTTTAGTTATTGGTATTCGAGCAGACAATTCTTTAAAGAGAGCATTAAAAATTGTTTGAAGCTTCTGCATTTTATGAAGTGACTATAGTTTTTGTGGGAAAGGAACTAGTTTATTAAAAATATTTGCTCGCTGTGTAAGGATATTTTAACTGTTACAAAACAAGTCAATAACTATATTCTAATTAGACATCAACATTCTAAATGGAAAATAAATCATCAAATATATTTTACTTCAAATTCACCCATTTTCGCTCTGTTACCTTTAAACTTTTAAGAACCTTCTTCATAATTCCTATTTAGTAAGCTGTATAGAAGATTTAAACAATGAAGGATATTTTAAAAGAATTATCGAATTTTAAGATTCAACTCAAGAGTGAAGAGAAAGAGAATGAATGATATATTTACATCCACGCGAAAGTTTTGCAAAAACTTGTGAAATGATCGATTCATGATATTACATAATAGCTACTTTCTCTTGTAATTCAATCATGGTGATTCTTGTAACTTTTCACAAATAAAAGGTATCACCTGAAAACAAACTCGGGAACTGAAAAGCTGGTTCATCTACGTCTTATTTCTTAATATCGAAACAAATTTGCGAATCAATATGCAATTTGTAAAGAATCTGAACGCTTACCAACAAACGATAAATACCGACGAAAATAAAGAAAATAAACGCAGGACGGACCTTATTGCTCATATGAAAGAAGATGATAAAATATATGGTTTGTATTCATGTTACATATTCAGTTGCAAGTTCTTGCTTTCTGTTTTCCGATGGTCAAACTTAAAATTTTACGATTTTGATCTCTGATAGATTTAATAAACATGATGCTCTCTATACCAGGGGTCGCCAAACTTTTTTGATCATCGCCCCCTATATAATTTTTCGAAATCTCCATAGACCCCCACAAAGGTAATTTTCAGGTAATTAAAATAAAACTATATATTAGTCTAAATATTTAATAAATCAGAAACAGTAAGTAAAGTAGCTACAGATTTTTTACTTCTTAATGAGATGAGTGTGCCTGGTGTTTCTTGGCAAGGTTCGCTATATTGGGTTCGAAATTAGTCAATTTTAACCGTAAATCCCCTCGAAGCTCCACATTTAATTTATTTCTGTTTTTAGTTAAAATTGAATTAACGTGACTGAAACCGGCTTCAACCATATACGAACTTGGAAACGTCAGCATAAATGGCTGAGCCATTTCGTAAAGTTTCACATATTTTTGGTCACAAGGTCGTAAAGTTTCACAAACTGGTCACAAGGTCAAGTTGTGACGTCACGGTATACATACGAAAACACATAAGGAAAAAAAGGGGCAGATTGTTTTCTGATTTATTATTTTATTTTCTATAAAGAATATAATATTAAGTCAATTATAAAAATATTTTAAATTTTTACGTACGTAGTTAGGTATGTGTGATTTGCGTATTAAGAACTGTTTTTCCTTCGAGTCCCAATAGACCCCCATTCGACCCCTTGGGTCAGATAGACCCCTACTGTTGTTAAATAGACCCCTAGGGGTCTATATAGACCACTTTGGCGACCCCTGCCCTATACGGTGTTTGTTAGCGGTATCAAGACCCATGACTCGGTGGAAACAATGTCGCCATGATCTCGTTACCATGACCACTCACCTACCACACCCGAATAAAAAAATAATTCGAGATAAAAATCAACGTTATTAAAAACAACGTTTTTATATAATGACAAAGTATATTAATTATTATACATTAAATTCAAAACAAACATGTGATAAACACATAAAAAAATTTAATTATAATTTCAATTTAATCAATCATTTATTGAATATTTTTTACTAAAAAATTTTACAACACATACAAGCCTTTCCTTCTTAGTTTTCAAATATTTTTGGATTAACAGATCTAACCGCGGGGAGGTGAGGTGAGGCTAATTTGAGTATGAATGGCTAAGCGTAGATAAATCTACATGTATTACGCATCATACTCTTCAAGCCCCAAAAACGTGGACAAAACACAAACGAACTTCATTATTTTTTAAGGAACATGAAAACATTGCACAAAAATAAGAATAAATTTTTTAAAAAAATTCTGAAATTATTTTAACAGATAAATATTTATTATATAATGTCTTATTAATATTTTCATAATATTTTTTCTTATACTTAAGGGATATTAGCCTATATTGCACCACATCCTTCATCAATGTCTCATAATTAAGCAATGGATACAATAAATTCTTTTTCAGATTAAGCTATTTTTAGCAATTTGAGTAGATTAAAAAATTACGAATGGAACAAATAAAAGTTATGTATCTAATAATTTTTCTAATTCGTGATCTCTAGTCGACATGCCAATCATTTAAATTCTGCTTTTTTAGTACTTCTCAAATGCTGTACAAATTCTGGAAAACATAATTTTTAACTTTAAAATTTACTTAAAAAGAGACATTTGTTAGCGTATTAAAAAATTCATAATATAAAATCAAAACATGCATTTGAAAGTTTGTAAGTCATTCTATTAAAAATGGGAACCAGAATTCAGAAAAAATTATTGTGATATGACATGGCGCCAAATATTGGAATCTTTCTTTCTTGCAAATGATTACTGACTAAAAGTCAGCAACCCTTACTATCTCCCCTTTGTGAGTAGAAAATTTTTACGATACCTCATGTGGCGTATTGGTAATTTCCGATGTTCCCAGAGGGGTAAAGAAATTTTTTCCTCAATCCTAAAAGCGCCGAGTGGAAGGAATATTTCGACTTATTAAAATTATTGAAATATTAGTTAAAACTTGTCGCAAATGTCTAAATATTGCATTGTTAGGCGAGTAAGAACGATTCCCAAAGTTTCAGAGTTCTAGCTTGATGGGAAGTTGTTTAAATCAACGATCGAAAATTTGATGACACTCACACACACACACCAAGTGAAATTCAGAAAAACGATGTAAAAAAGGAAATATGTACAGTAAAAAATTACTTGAAATCCAACAGAAGTTGTAATAGTAATTTTTTTACAAAAGAAATTTCAAGTTATTGCATGATAGTTGGAAAAGAGCGCAATTCATTTAAAATCAATATTTACCCCCAAAAATACTACTTGTATTTGGGGGTGGGAAATACTACTTTTATTGTGTGATACCACATCAGGAGACATTTTTAAAATAATCATTAATAAAATTACTTTCATTTGGTATTTCTCCACTCTTTGTGCTCGATTATATTTTTAGAATGAGTTCTCTTTTTATCCTACCGTCATGGTACAGAAAACCTGACAAGTATTGCTAACAAAAATGCCATGCAAATGAAATTCCTTAAAGAAAACGCTTAAAACAAACTTTAGAAAGCCCTGATAATGTGAACTCAGATCGTAAAATGTTTCAAGAAGACAGAGAATAGTACGGTGATTACAGAAAATAATTGAATTAAATTTAAAAAGTTAATACATAGTATGCCTAAATCGTAAATTTTTTTTAAAAAAAATTTGTTTTATATTTTGCTGAATACATCCGAAAATTATATTTACAAGAATACAACAGTTTTCCCATTGCCGGTTACTCTATATACAAGTGTTATTTCATCATTCTAATATTCTTTTCTAATGTAATCTTTCAAATTTAGAAAATCAAACACAGAAAAATATCAGACATAAAACTAGCACTATAAAATGGAGAACTGTTTTACAAGTACAAAATCAAAAGCAGAAGCAAAAATGTATTATATACACTTTTAAAAACTTAACATTCTTGATATAAAATTTAACGCTATTTTTGAAAATTAAAAAATAGATTAAACGTGATACATTTCCTTGGAAAACATTTTATGCATTTAGAAGAAAAATATAATTTTAAAATCTGATTAAAAAAGAATAATTACTCAACAATATTAGCATATTCTGCTTAGGCTGTAACACTTGGCTTAGTAATAATGAATTCCATGAAAAATACTTAAATCTTTTTCCAAATTATGGTCAAAATATTTTCATTATTGGCGACTGAAATGCAGTCCAAAAAGACCGGAACAACGCCAGATCAAATTATTTTGGCTGTATATTCGAAACTATTGCTAGATGTTAAGATTGTTGGCTCTGTAAACTTTTACACATATTAATTCTCTCTCGTCCAGGAATGCGAGAATTAAGGAGCCTAGATCCAGTTATTTTCAAAAATATTTCGCTCCAGTATGATATCGAAATAATAAGTAATCTGGATTCGCAGATCATTTACCGATCATTCCTTCTCTGAACACTAAGGCAGAGTTTTTTTCAAAATTTTAGAGAAACTCCATAAAATTGGAAGATTTTTAAGTACATTTTAAATTCAACATCATTTCCGTTGCAGACTTCGTCCACCAATGATGATCTCAAAACAACAATCGATTGGTTAGGGAAAGGAAGAAATTATCCGATGTCCTTGTAACAAATTCAAACATTCACTTCGTTTACCCCTGAATCAGAATTAAAATTCATAAAACGTAACGAGATCTTATAAAATTCTAGGGATCCGACTTTAAAATCTGAGCTCCATGTGTTCAGCAATGTGATAGCAAGCGACATACGATACTTCCCAAAGAAATAGATGATAGAAATCCATAGAGGCTTTATAGCAGAAACAATAATACTTTGAAGACGTGCCTCCTTTTAGAGAAAACGTTTCTAAATTCTCCTCCTAGAGGGTTCATTAGGTAGTAGAGATACTCCATCTATTGAAAAGGAGAAAATTACAGCAGACAGCCTTCAAAACCGATTTGAATTAAATCACGATGCAAGATCTGCAGTTTTCTTAACATACACGATGAAAGGTTAAGAGGTTCCTTGATTCTGCTAACGAATTGAAATTAATTTTTTAGTCCCATCCTTAAAAATATCTCCATAAAATTCAATCAATTGATGGCGCTTTGTTTTAATTTATTAATAAGGAAATGTCGTTTTCCTAATATCTGGAAGACTACCACAGTATCACCTTTTCTAAATGCTCGTTCCTATCATTCATATCCCCAAAAGTATCGTCCGATTTAATAATTTAATAGTTTGAACAAAGAATTCGAATTCTTGTTATTCTTCGCCTGAATCAGCATTGCATTGTCAAAAATATTATTCACGAGCAGCACGACTTTGCTACCAAGTTCTCAATTGTAATTCAATCACGTAGAATGACTGAACAAATTCATCATAGCTTTCAAAGTTATGGTTTCATGATTTTTTTTTCTTTTTCATATACTATATGCAGACATAAACAAAGCCTTTTGAAAAAATATTGGCTTAATTTTCAAGAAGATGAGACTTTAAATTTTTGAACAAATTTTTTAAATCATTTACTTGTATTTCAAATACAGTAAATTTTAAATGCGTGTCGAAAACACCCTTCCCCTGTCCTATCCGGAGTGAGGTTCCACGAGGTTTGCTCTTCTCACTGACGATTTTTAAAACTATGAATAAAGAGCATTCTGAAAGCTGCATATGTGTGCAGACGATACTTCTATCATGAAACAAAACACCTGCGTTCACAAAATTATCAGTCGACTGCAGAATTACGTCTTTCGACTACAGCTATGGCTTGCTGACCGGATTTAATTTAGTTTTTATTAACGTCGTACTAGAAGCAACACGAGGGCTGTTACGACGGACCTCGTAATTTTGAACATCGGTCAAGTGATGAGGATGACACCTGAGTTAGCACCCCCTCTCCTAACTTCCACACCACACCAACGGGAGGACTTTGGGCCTCACGAGGGAACAGAACGGTACGATTAAAACGACAGATTTAACGTGCATCAGCCCCGACTACACGGGCTTGATGAACGGAAAATTAAAGTTAATGCTTCAAAAATTAATTGTCTCCTCTTCATGAATTTGGTTTTATAAGCATCTCACTAGAAGCAGCACGAGGATTAGTAGCGACGGACTTCGTAATTCTGAACCTCGGTCAAGTGGCGAAGATGACAACTGAGTTGGCATCTCCCTCCCTGACTTTCACACCAGCCTACGGGAGGGAAGGACTGTTCAGTTTAGTGGCAAAAGAGCCAAAACGACACCTGAGCTGTCCCTATGATCTTCAAATTTCCATTCCACGCCTGCAGGAGAACTTTGAGCCCCGACATATTTAACGTGCATCAGTCCCGATTACATGGCGAGTCTTTTTTGGCATCAAGGCTCGAATCCATGACTCGACGAAATCATTTTGCCACAAGTCCGTGACCATAAAGCTACCGCCTCTTTATGAAACGATGGTGCATAAGCAATTTTGCTTAGTATCACTATTTTTATCAGCCCGTCTCCTGGATCACTGAACATGGGATGATTATATTTAGTCGCAAAATTAATATACGCCCAACATATTCGATCTGTTCACCCAAAGACGGTTAGAATGAACCTTTCGCTCAGCACCTTGACAGAATAAACTTGGGCTCAGGTATACGTTTCTATTCTATAAAACAATACTGAAATAAATCATGATAAACTCATTTCCCATATAGGCGTTTTTCCGATATTTTTCAATATAAATATTCATCTTAGGAATTCAGTCAAGAATCTTTAATTTGATCTTAAGGGGTTTTACATAAAGAATAACCCAATGAAGCCTATTTTATTTAAAAATCTATCCAAGACTTTTTCCAAAATATTATCTCGAATATCTAATTATTGAGGAGTCTCCAGCCTTTTCAAACTTTACTAAAAGACTAAGAGTTGTATCGGACTAAACCTATTTACATTTTTCTGAGTTCGAAAGCCTGCTTCGTTCTTAAATAAATCCTAACAAATTTATTAAAAGCCAGTAAATTTTTTACACCGGTTATTTCCTACCCATTTAGTTAAAATTCATATTTCAACTTTTGTAGGACATTAGCCATATTGAAACATTTCTCCGAATCCATAAGTATATTGTGCTACGCGTTTGAGATGCGGGTACTTGTTTTTAGCATATTAAAATATTTTCCTTCTATAAAAAACTTAAATTAATTCTGAAAAATTATTAATTTATCTTTATGCGTCTCGTTCTAACGTTCTGCTATAGATAGCACCACCTCACGATAGAGTCCCAATTCGATTCCTTTCTTTATGATCACATCAGTATCACCTCAAATAATCTTTTCAAAATTAAATGTCATTTTTCATGACAACGTTGGAAGACATTTCGCATTTAATGTTTAAATTTCAGTCATTTCATCAGTTCCCCCTCTTACGTCCACACATCTTACGTCTCTGCGGATAACTTTCCTGATTTTATTGATTGCTCTCGTAATAATACCGCCTTTAATTACTCCTCTGACATCTTCGTTATCACAGAGAGGCCGAAAAGGCTCCATCTTAACAATAAACTGACGTTTCTTCTCACTTCAGTTTTTACTAAGCGCTCCCTACTCTGATACCCGTGATTTTAATAATAATTTAAATATGGAAAATCCTTTTAATTCATGTAAATTTTAATGACCTTATCCTCACGATAAGGGATTAATTTTTTAATGAGATAGGAGACACACAATTGCGGACATCGATCAAGACAGTTTGAATGATAGTAGTTATTTGGCCTCTAAATTGTAGTTATACTAATATAAATATTAATTTTTTTATATAAATTCTTTTTTGTGTAGTGCATTCGCTACAATACATGATTTATAAACATGTATTGCAATCATGTCATTTTTAAATGATTCAGTTTCATTATCAAAAACCACAAGTGTATTTTGTTACGTAAATACTCTTTCTCATTTGAAAAGTATTGGATTGTAGCCTAGTTATAAGAAATGAGTGAGTGAGTGAATGTAAAGTTTATTGGCGCAAGAGCCAGATATGGCTATGCTGCGCCAAACAAGATTAAACTGCGGTCTAGACGTGAAGTTGAAAAAAAAAAAGGTAAAAATGGTTGACAAGAAAGAGGGTCGAAAATAGAGAAGGATCGCTAGGGTATCCCGGGAGTGCGTCACCCGTGTTTACCAAAGACAGTAAACCCCATGGGAAAGAAAAAGATCACTAAGGTGCCTCGGGGTCATGATGCCCGTACTTACCTGAAGAAGGCAAGTCCCTGAGGTCCCCTGATATAATCCCCAGGGGCAGGGTGCCTGGCTATACCCCCAGACGCTGGGTACCCATTTTAGTCGCCTCTTACGACATGCATGAGCTACAGTGAGACTATTCTGTCATCCCCGGTCACCACACGGGTCTAGTTATAAGAAATATTTAATTCATTACTTATTTACGTTACAAAACCATAATTTTAATTTCTTCCGTTTATACACAATAAATACCACACACAATAAATACTACTTAAATTATTGTGTATTTTATTACTTTTCACATTGTCATTTTATTATCTAGTTAAACAGTATTTAGCGAATTATCATATTTAAAAATATGCATTTGTTTAATATTCTAAATAGTTTAAAATAATTGCATTATCTCCTAATTATAAAAAAAATATTTAGATTATTATTATATAATCGTGTCTTAATTTCTTTTATAATTATATAAAAATGATTTGTCATAATTACGCATTTTAACAATTATTTCGTATTTTTATTGTTTTCCTCTTGTTTATCATTTTATATGTTCTCTGTATTTAAAATGCATCTAGCTCATCCTAATCCTTAAAAATATTAAACTTATATGCATAAATTGAAGTATTTCATGTTTATCGTCTTCGCAAATATTTTACATTCAAAAAAAAAAAAAAAATCGAGAATACAGTGCAAAAATTGTGCCAAAAACTGTACAGATTACCATCAATTAACTTCCACGGAAAAAAATATTTTTTTTTATTTCTGTACAACAAAGAGAATTAATGAAGATAGTTTTGAGAGATAAAGAGAAATTTTTTGTCCCTTTAGATTCGCGTGAAGAGAATTGAAAGTAGAGGTTTAGTGGCGCAAGAGCCAATTCTGACTGGACTGCTCCAAATAAAGTATATTTGTCATCTAGCCAATTGAAAAAAATGGTAGATAAAAATTGGTTTGCAAGAATAGATTCGTGAAACATACCATTATGGGATGATACAAATTTAAATAGAGAAATTCTGTGGTCGAATTAATTTTTTTGGGATAATTAGGGACCCTCTACCCAAAACTAAACAAATTGCTTTGCACATCAATACTTGCATTGAACAGAATATAAACAAGAATGTGTTTATGATTCTATTTTATTGTATAAAATTTAGATGCGATTCTGGTGAAGAAAATTTATTTGAAATTAGTGGAAGTGGAGAGAATTATATTGAAACAAATAGTACCCATGCTGCTATTGAAAGAAATATTCCAATGAAATACTAAACAGGACCTAAAATTTAGTTTCATTATCGTCACATTTCAAATAACACAAGGACTACAAATGATGAACCTCATTATTTTGTATCCTTGTCAAGTAACACTTAAGCTTGCACATACCTCATCCTTTTAGCTGCAATACCATAGGAGTATTTTGAGATCTCTGTCCATTTACTCCCATAATTCCATATGTTTGGTCTTCAGTAGAATCAGGACTAGATTCCCCACGCCTGCATCTGAAAATCACCGACTGTGAACTCATAATCACGGCCATTTGGATAACGCTGCCGAACTGCAATAGAAGTAAGCTGCAGCATCCCTACTCCCTAAGTATGTGAGCTAAGAGTTATAGATGTAACATTCTAGTAGAAAATGTACAGTTCTATGACCTCCTATTCTTGTTCAAATGATATATCAGTATGCTCCACAAATATTGTGAAGTAAATAACCTGATGCTATAATACATCATAAAAATTCCCACACTCGTCATTAATCTGTAAATTTAAAAATGGAAAATTGGAACTATAACGATAGAATGAATAATTGAGAGTAATGACGCAAGAGCCAGATCTGGACATGCTGCGCCAAACGGAATGTAACTGTGATATAGAAATCTGAAAAACATAAAAGTTAAAAAGGACTGACAAGAGGAAAGGTCTAAAATAAAGTAGAATCGCTTGGGTATCCTGGGGTGCCTCACCCGTGTTTACCAAAGACAATAAAATCCAGGAGGAAAAAAAAGATAACCTCGTAGTCATGGCATCCACACCAACATAAAGATGGTAAGTATATAACGAGCTTGTCATTCAGATCTGTACTCAACTATTGAAACAAATACCAGAGCTGGCCATCCTCAATTCCGTAACTCCCACGCTGTCATTTGGATTTTGATGCATATGATACGCTGTAAAATGTGTTATGCTTCGAACTCATGATTCTTTGGACAATAAGGATGTTACTATAAACTGCGGCTACCGCACTCTCATGAATTGATATTCGAAAATTTCTCATTTTTCTTTCAATATCTGTGACAGTATTTTTATTAACCTAAATCATTTAATCTATTTCTATTAATTCAGATTTGAGATTCTTTATATATCCTACATATTTCCAGATTATTTATGAAATAATTCCTTTATTAAAAGAGGCAAGTATTTTTATATTCCAATTTTAACGCAATGTATCCAGTCATATTCCCATATTATCTAATACAGTAGACATTTTCTTCCTTCATTAATACGTTGAAAGGGAATATATATCAATTGCATTAAAAAATTGAAAATATATGTCCTCGTGTAATAAAATTCAACCGATCATCATACTTGTAAGAGTTATTAAACGTTTGACATATTCGAAAACTTTGCATAAATTACAGAATCTGTTTAATTCGTAGCATTAACATTAAATTTTACTCTCAGTCGTAGCATTACAAACATTTTCAAAAGAAAGAAATTAACATTTACCCATGTAGCCAGCAGAAATGGGTAATGCAAGTAGAAAGAATAAAATCACAAGCATTAACTCTGAAAAAGAAAGTTTCATTTTTATTGTAAGACTGTACATATATTTTATTAATAGATTATGCTTATTCTTATTCAATAATCTCTTTAAATACTATTTTTTCTTTGATTTAACTAAAGTAAACAATTTTCAGAAAAAAAAAACTTAGAAAATAGTGAAGATAAAGTCAGCTATATGGTACATTAACTCTTATGTTTTCTTTATTGTTGTTGCATGGAGTTATACAATGACTATTAGCAACAAGAATCATAATTGTAAACCCTGATCCAATTACGAGATTGTACGTAAAATAATACCTACTTAAACTGCAACTATATTTCAAAGTTACCCATAGTGTATATTAGATTGGTTGGTTTTATTAAAGTTGCACCAGTAGCAACACGAGAGCTGTTGGCGATGGACCTCATAATTTTGAATTAAGTGACGAGGACTACTCCTGAGCTGGCATCCCCTCTCCCAGATTCCACACCACGCCAACGGGAGGACCTTAGACCACCATAGATTTAACGTGAATCAGCCCACGCTAGACGGTGGGTCTTTTGTGGCATCAAGGCTCGAACCTACGATTCGACGAAAACCTATAGCCGCGAGTTCGCTATCATGACTAGTTTAGTTTTTTTTTTATTAACGTCGCACTAGAAACAACATAAGGGCTATTGGCGGAGGTAATTTTGAACCACGGTCGAGTGACGAGGACGACACCCGAGCTGGCAGCCCCCTCTCCTAACATCTACACTACGCCAACGTTAGGACTTTGGACCCCAACAGGTTTAACGTGCATCAGCCCCGGCTACACGGTGGTCTTTAGCGGCCAAGGATCGAACCCGCGACTGAACGAAAACCGCCGGCCACAGTCCGAAACCATGCCCACTGGGCTACCGCGGCCAACGCGCATTAGAATTTAATAAAAAACCGTCCCATTATTCCTCGCTTCTTCTTCGGTGGAGAGAGAATAATGGTTCAAACCAATTACTCCAAGATCCCTAAATTCAAACTTCAAAATACAAAGTTACCTCCCTTCCCTATTTGTTTAAATCAAAACGAAACTCTAGATCAGAGACAAAACGACAGCAAGATTTGTAATTATTACTGACGAATCTAACTTGTTCCCTTTCGTGCGTGAAATCTTTCGAGTAATATCTGGTTTGACAAAGAGTTCAGTGACAGAGAGATTTTTAGAAATTTTACTATGAAGCAAAAATAGAGAAAGAATTTCTGCTCACTTACTGGAATTTCTTTGCTTTCTTGAATAATCTCGAAGACATCCGAGAAAACCTGTAGACTGCCCACAGTAACCGTTTCTCCAAAGCTCAGGGGACAAATTCGTATCATCGATGGATTCATCTGTTCTCTCCCTCGATTGCTCTGAAATTGTCGGAGTTCCAGGAACTTCAGGTACACTATTAAGAAGTTGGGGGCAGTCTACAGCAAGAGTGAATTCCTCGCTAGAATTTGAATCATCAACAGTTTCGGCTCCAGAAGCTGAAGTCTGTATTGGAGGGGATGAATTACCTAAATGAATGGAATATTACGTCAACGAGCGATGTGAAAGAGGACTTTCTCTTAATAATTTTCTATTGATGAGATTTCCCGTTTATAATCTTTATAGAGGAGGCAACGTCAAGCTACATTACAAAAAGAATATTTAAAACTCTTAACTTTGAATATGTGTAAATAATTTTTTTTCTTCTTTGATGGTCTAATGATATAGATGACATTTACCCTAGTCAACAATTAAAAATCATTTCGTCTATAAAACGGTGACTCAAACTGTCGCATACCTACCCCTATAGTCTGCATTTAATTTTCAAGGAGAGCGTGAAGAGTTCTTAAAAGAAAGTTACAATGCCCCAAAGATAAAGAAAAATCTATAAATATAATCCATAAGCCCTACTTTGTGCCATGCGTCAAATATTAGTTTTCTTATTTAAGAATGTGAAGGCAAAAAAAAAAAAAATTCAGAGATTTTTGCTCTAAACTGTTGCAAGGCAAAATACTAAGTATTTTGCTGTTCTAAGAATATGGCTTCATAATGTTAACGGAAAACTGCACAATGTTGTAATTAATAATAATAGATTGTTTATTAAAGTCGCACTTAAAAGCATGAGAGCAATTGGCAACGTCATTTTGAGCCTTGGAGGACCTTAAACAGATTTAACATGAATCAGCCCCGCTACACGTTTAGTTTTAGTGACAGCATGACTTGAGCTTGACCAAAACAATGCCGGCCGAAAGTCCACGACCGATAGGTTACCGCGGCCACAGTAGGCGTAAACTTTAACTACATTCCAATATTTTCATAAGTAAAACAATTCTCCTTCACGTAATTATACGATTCAGGCTCTTTTGATAGACAAATAGGTTTGGGATCTACACATCTGGTTATTGCTCAAATTTAGAATTTTACTGGGTTTTTTTTTTATCTCCGTATCACAGAACATGGTAGAGTTTTTGTCGGTTCTTAGTATTTATATCAATTTTTTTTTTCTGAAACTCCATCAATTATATTTTTGGTATACTGAATTATTACTTTCATTTAAAGTTTCCCTTTATGATGTCCGATATTGATTGAAAAGTCACAGACATATGGATATAAATAAAAAGTATTACAAAAATCTGACATTTCCCGAGTAAGGAAAACATTGATTCTAAGTATAAAAATGCCGTTTCCCTCAGCAAAAAAAAGTGTCTAGAATAAGATATTCATAAAGATCCCTAAATGTTCAAAGGAGATTCCATGACATACGAAATTAAAATTGGTGTGTCTTTTTTTTTTTTAATTTAAAATGAAAATTGTGTCAGATTTCTAAGATGAAAAATCATTCCTAAATTTTATATTTTAGTATAATTACTTAAATCGTCGCTTAAATTTGTTAAAATATTTATAAAATATTTAAGGGGATAAAAATATTTTAAGTTAAAAATCTTCTCAAAAAAGCTTTTGAAATTAGACATTAAATCAATGAGATGTCTCATACTATGTTCAGTATCCCCCGATCTTATTTAGCTAAATTTTTCCAAGTTTAGTTTTACCTTTATTTTTAATTCCATAGAATTCTCTATTGATATTTTTAAATAACTTCTCTAATCTTGCTTGTCAGTGTTATATAAAATACTTTATGATGGGGAGGGGGAGAATAAAATTAAACTAAATTTTTAGATTTATAATTCAAAAAACTTCATTTCGATTTCATTTTAGGGAACAGGATTTAATTTAATAAAAGGTAACAAGTAAGGTAGATGTGCTTTGCTTATTTTCAAAAATTGAATTATATTTTTCCTAAGCAGGTAAAAAAAAGTTGCTTCTTTCCCTGATTGACGAAAATATGCATCAAAATATGAATAAATCCTCTAACTGAATATTATTCTGACGTTTCGATTTTTCATTCTCTTCGTTTTTACTTAATGTCTTATAAATAGATTGTTTTATTAACGTCGCACTAAGAAGCAATACAAGGGCTATTGGCATAGGACCTTCTAATTTTGAATCTTGGTGAAGGGACAAGGAAAACACCAGAGCTGGCGCCATTCTCTCCCAACTTCCGCACCACACCAATGAAAGAAATTGTAACCTCGACCCGATTTAATGTGCATCAGCCCCACTACAAGGTGGGTCTTTAGTGGCATCACGGTTCGAACCCATGACAACAACACTGGACTCTAGTCAACAATCATGACCACTAGACTAACGCGTGCGTGAGAGAGAGTTTATTGGTGAATGAACCAGATGAGACTAGGCAGCGGTCTAACTGATCAAGACGTTTGAAAAATGGGAAAAAGATAAAATTTGGTTGACAAGAAGGGAGATCGAAAATAGAAATGGATTGCTAAGGTATTCCGCGGGTGCTTCGCCCGTGTTTACCAAAGGTAGTAAACCCCGTAAGATAGTAAAAGTTCATTAGGGTTCATCGGGTGAGTGATTCCCGCACCTACCAAAAGGCAAGTCTCTAAGGGCTCCAAAGTAACGTGAGGGCTGAAGCTTCCACAGATTTAACATGAATCAGCCCCCTACACAGTAGATCTTAAGAAAAATCAGTATTCGAACCCCCATTCTCAACAGAACGTTTTCTAAAAATACCTATTGTTACAAAGACTAATGAATACACCAAAAATTTGACAATTCTTGAATTAAAGCTGTCTAAAATAACTTGCTTATTAATATTATTCTTTTGGTTAAGAATAAAAACTCACTTTTGTTCAGATCTGCTACAGATTGATCATTTGTAGAATATTGTGAAGATCCCTGAAAAGATATTTTAAATACTAACATAAATGCAATAACAATGTGCTGTTTTGCATGACTTTAAATAAAGGAAAAACAAGTGATTTTCTGTACATAAGGATGCGTTATTAAAAATCCTTTGAAACAGATAACTAAATTCTTTTTAATGTATGTAAAAGTTCCAATCCACTAATAAGAATTAAGTGCGAAACATTCAAATTCAGAATGTTTTTTAAATATAATTCTTCGTAATGACAAAAAAGCTAAAACTTTTCTTGCAATTCACCTTGGAAAACACAGAGAATTAAAAACTTTGGTCAGTGGTAGTACCGCAGTATATCGTTGTGAATAGTATGGTTAATTATTTTTATATTAATTTGACTTTATCCGCATATGAACTTTCCAAAAAACATGAAAAGTTTGTTTCTTTTTAAAGATTTGATTTCTAAGCTAGTACAAGAGTAAATATTGCTGAAAAACTTCAGTATCTCGTAAAATTTAAAAACTACGGGTTCAGTTAAGTTTGGTTTTTTTTTTTATTAACGTCGCACTAGAAGCAACACGAGGGCTATTGGGAACGACTCTCGTAATTTTGAACCACGGTCAAGTGACGAGGATGACACCTGAGATGGCACCCCATCTCCTAACTTCTACACCACGCCAACGGAAGGACTTTGGGTCCCGACAGATTTAACGTGTAAAGACTGCGAGAACTTTCGTATACTTTGTGCGATGCGATATTAACAATGCATCCATGTAGAAATTAAATGTCTAACGGAATTTCATGATGTAAATATTTATAGGTATTATTAAATTTAAAAGCATTATCCTATTAGAAATGACTGCTTGCTACTTTTTATTACGTAACTCACAACCAATTATTACCTGCAATAATGTTTGACCTATTACCACAATGAATACTAGCAATACATACACAACGAACACTTGCAATTTTCAGCAATAATGTTTGATTTATTAGCATATAACGAACTACTAGAAATACTTCGTGATTGTGAGCCGCGATCTGATAAGAACACCATCCTACTAAAATAGAGGTGCCATAAGGCACCTCTATTTTGCTCTCAGCGTCTTCCTCTGGCCACGTGTAGACTTTGAAGTCCCGTTGGATTTAACAAACAGCATGAATGAAAATAGTTCAAATGAAATACATATCCATGAATGAAAATACATCTATTTAAAGGATATCTAATTAAAGTTTTACAATACGAAGCTAGCAATATTAAGTAATAAATTTGAATAAGCAAAGTTTTCTTTACAGGGTCATAAATATTTTTATTCTTAAATGAAAGCATGAAAAAGAATAAAATACATCTTGAAATTAATACATTTGACTTTTTAGATTTCATTACCACACAGAAATTTTTTGTCTCCGACGAGATACAAATATGTCCATTATCTAAATATACAATAAAACATCTAGGTTCTTCAGCTCTTAAGTTTTGTCTTAAGAAATTCAGTAATAGCAATTGATCTCAAAATAATTTGGAAGTCATAAAAATTAATCATAATATTTCTATAAATACCTGTACAGTTTCCAAATCTGATTGAGAAAATACTTCGTTAGGCATTACTGCGGACATCTTGGACTACACAAAATGGCTAAATTTTCTTTATCGCAAATTAAACTAATTAAATACTGAAAATAATAAATATTTGGGGAGGAAAGTTTGATTCATTTATTGGATTTTGAGTGATAAGAAGCAACAAAGGTTTTAATCCCTAAAAAAGAGAGATTTTAAGTAAAAATATTCTTTGAAAGCAATCATTGATTGATTGATTAATAATAAGCGATATGGAACAACTGAAAACTATCAATTTCTGATTTTACTGTTGGCCTCGGTGGCTAGTGGTCATGGTCGCGGACTTACGGCAGACGGAAACGGATAATTTTTGTCGATGCTCAAAGTTCACCCACTGGCGGGGTGGGGATATTTTCAGAGAGAAGTGTCAGCTATGATGTTGTCTTCGTCTCTTGACCAAGGCTCATAATTAAGAGGTCCAAAGCAAATAGCCCTCGTGTTGCTTCTAGTGTCACGTTAATAAGACCAAAAACAATCTGATACTACTTAAAAACCCTTTCTTTTTCAGATAATTTGCTTATGATTTTTATCATTTAAATAGCTCTTAATCTAAGCAGCCTCCCCGAAAATGGATTGGTCATAATCAACGGTATCTAAGTCCAGGCATGGATTCAAGTCATGATTCCACCCCCCAAAAAAGTTAACTTTTGGGTTAAGTTATGTGAAAGAATTAAGTTCTATTGCTCCTTTAAATGGAACTAAGTCTCAAAGTTCTCGAGTAGTGTGTGAGTGGAAATTAGGAAAGTGCGATACCAGCTTAATTGTAGTTCTCGAAACTCGATTATAACTCAAAGTTGTGTGGTCCTTTATATTTTGTGTACCTGAAGAACAGCTATAAATTAAACACTCTCGCGGTAACCGAGTGTCTTGGTTCCCAGTTCAAGACCCGCATTGTTTCCGTCGATTCATCGAATACTGATGTCACTAAAGACCCGAGCTGATGCACATTGAATCTGTAGAGACTCCTCCCATTAAAATGGGTGGGAATTTGGAGAGGGACTCCTGTTTAGGTGTCGTTCTCATCACTTGACCGATATTCAAAATTACGAGGTTCGTCGCCAATATTGTACTGTTTCTAAGTGCGATAGTGATAAAAAATCAATCCCTTTGGTTTATCTCTGATGATTTCAGTAAGCGAATTGAAATTGCTAAACTAGGATAATAGCCTTTGTTACTCTATATCCTTCATAGGCTGTGATAACTTAATGATCATAGTCGTGGACTCACGGCCGGCGTTGTTTTCGTCGAGTCGTAGGTTCGAATCTTATATCACTAAAGACCTGCCGTGCAGCGGGGGTAATGCATATTTCCTCTAGTCGAGGTCCTAAGTCCTCCCGTTGGCATGGTGTAGAAGTTTGGAGAGGGTGGGGCCACCTCAGGTGTCGTCCTTTGATCGAGGATCAGTTTTTTAGTTTAGTTTTTACTAAAGTCACACTAGAAGCAACACGAGGGCTTTGGCGATGGACCTCGTAATTTAGAGCCTCGATCAAGTGATGACAACAATATCTGAGCTGGCACCCCATCTCCTAATTTCCACACCATGCCAAAGGGAGGACTTAAGGCCTCATCAGATTTAACGTGCATCAGCCCCGGCTACACGACGCTTCTTCTGTGGCATCAAAGCTCAAACCTACGACTCGACGAAAACCGCCGGCAGCGAATATGTGACCCTGAACACTAGGTTCTTGCGGCTGATTGCTTATTAACATTGCACTTAGAAGTAACATGAGAACGATTGGTGATGGACATCGTAATCTTGAGCCTTGGTCAAGTGACGAGGACAACAACTCTCTCCTAATTCCCACACCACGCCAACGGAATGACTTGAGACTTGAACAAGATTTAACTTGTATCAGCCCCGCTCACACGGTGGGTCTCAGTGATATCAGGGCTCGACTCAAAGAACGTCGACCGTAACTCCGCGACGTGACCACTAGGCTGCCTCAGGAACTTCATACTCAAAAAGCACCGAAAAAACAACATCCGGGATGCTTCCCCTCAACTATTGCATAAATGTAATATTAAAGAAAATTTGGGTTTCACACTAAAAAGGAGAGAAGAATGTAACACAATACGTAAGAACACAATATGTAATTATGTATCGAATCCGATTGAGTGCGTGACTGTGGGGTTTTATCGCGCAAGAACCAAAGTAGGCTATGCTGCGCCAAACATTTGTTAAAATCATTTAAAATATGATTTTATAATCATGAAGCAAACTCATGATGATAAAAGAGGTAAAATGTTAAGACTTCAAATGTGGTGTAAAAGGCCAAGGTGTTTTAAAAAAGTTATGGTGGGGCTTTCCCCTACCGAGTCAGATAGGTTTAAAATTGATGAATGAAAAAAAAATCCGGCGATGATGATCAAATACCGGATAGTCAATTAAAATATGATGAATAAACTAAGGGACATTGTAGGAAGGACTCTCGGAAGCACCCTCACCAAACAAAAGATGTTTATGAATGAATCGAATAAATCCAATGCAAAGGCGAGTCAGTCTGAGAACCGCTCTTCTCATTGGAAAAACAGGCCTTTCTCCAAAGATCGGCTTCACCGAGTATGATGGAGACGGTTTTTCGCTGGCGACCAGTGAGGTTGACTGGTGAAACCTTCGGGCTTTGCGTTTTGGGTATGGCGAAAGATTTTTGACTCTTGCGCCATTATACTTTAATTAATTAAGACTATCTTTATTTCTTTTTTTTTTTCGTAACGAATAGATCCAATTTGGGTCTTTCGTATATTATGACTACAGATATGGCCGAACAGTTGCCGCCTCCTATAGAGATAATGATAGGGACAGGAAATGAAAAATTCTGCAAAACAACCTTGAGTGATAAGGAACTTTTAAAACGAATACAAAGCAAGAAAATATCCGAGATAAATATTCTACTGGAAAATACTCAGGGACAGATTCCCATTCCGAAGATTAATCCCCTAATATTACCCACAGAAATTAAGAGTAAAATTTCAAAACATTCGAACATCCTAAGCATGTCCTTTACCAGAAATGGTAAAATAAAACTTTCTACTGCAGGCCCTGAGTGTGCAAGACAAATTTGTCAATAGAAAAAATATCCAATATCTCAATTAAGACCAACGTCATTTGGGAAGGAATCACTTCTAGATTTCTCCTATTCGGAATTCCGACTAATGTAACACTGACAGATTTAGCCACAGAATTACAAAACACAAACAATATAGAGATTGTAGAGATACGTCGGTTTATCTCCGGAACAAGACCAGACTTGTATTGATAACCATACTAGGAACAAGATTACCAGAAAACATCAAACTCTGGTTCATAAACCATAATATTCAACTTTTTATCGATAAACCTTGACAATGTTCTAAATGCTTTAGTTTTCTACACCAATTACGATTTTGTCAAAAACCTGAAACTTGTGTAAATTGCATTGTATCTCATACAGGTGAATGTACAGCTAATAAAACTGCACAAATGGTAAGAGAAACCATCCAGCTAAATCGCCACAATGTCCTACATATCAAAGAAAAGCATATATTGGAATTGAAAAGCAGGCAATACTTAACACTACTGGAAGCAAGATGAAGATTTCGAGCTACTAATACTGAAAACTATTTTGAGGTATTAAGAAATCGGTCACAAGCTGATAATATGCAGGAAATCTTGAATAAAAAAATTTGAAGAAATGCTAAATTCCTTTCAAACTATATTGGAAAAACAAATGGCATTTTTAATGGAGGTTTTTCAAAAATCCCTAGAAACAATGTTCACACATTTAAGCAATATCTTGGAATTAGGAACTCGTACTACATCCCCAACCAGAAATAAACAGGCACATACAAGTTCAAAAAGTGTTGTTGATCAAATTCCATCTATGTCCTATATTAAGGCTGCATCTAATAACACAGAAAAAGGACAAGAATGAATTAAATAAACAGGTTTGTATATATGTTCCATACATCGATCAAGCATTGTACTAAAGACATTGTACTTTGCTTTCTTTTATAATTTAGCGATATATCTTTGAGGGAAGGATATAATTTACGAGTTGTAAATTTTTTTTTTCTCTTTCATTTATGAACTTTTTACAGTGGAACTGTTAAGGGCTAAAAATAAATCTATATGGTTAAATATTCCTCTCTTTTCAGAAGCAGATTTTTGGCTGTTTCAGGAAACCTTTTTAAAACAGGCTCACTTTTACATATAAAAAAAATTTCAGATTCTACAGAACAGACAGACCCGTAGGTGGACTGCTTACTGCAGTTCAAAAGAATATCTTTAGCCGACAAGTTCCTACTCAAATAGCACATACGCAAGATCTCGAAGTACTAGTTTCAAAATCGAAACAAAAAATATTTCTTTCTATTTAATTAATATCTACTCGTCGAAAGGATTAAACATCTCGTTAGTAAAATCATTCTTTGATTCGATCCAGCCTTCATTTTTGGGGACCTCCATCATCCGATGTGGGGATTCGATCATTCTACTAAACATAGTAATGACTTTGACGATTGGTTTACTAGCTCAAATTTTAATATCCCCGATACTACTGTTCCCACGCATAGAAATACTATAGGTACAGTATCACTAATAGATCTTACATTATATTCATTAACTTATTCAAGCCACACTAATACTTATGTTTTAGACTGCTCCTTTGAAAGAGATCATTGTCCTATTGTTACAGAGTTTTCATTATTCCAGCAGAATAAGAAATATGTAAAACAAGTACATTGGCAAGAAGTAATGAAACATGCTCAATATTTACCAACCATGCTCAATATTTATCAACCAAGAGAATGACTAAACACAACTAACTGAAATCATGTCTAAAATAATTAAAAATAATACTCGAGATATTAGATTATCAAACAGATCATTACCTCCCGGTGGAACAACACTTGTAATAATATCTTCAAGTTCAAGAAATTTTTCCGAAAAAAGGCCATTCGTGGTATTTCCCCTCAACTGTGGAATAAAAACAAGCAATATTCAAGTAAGCTTAAATTCGCATAAAAAAGCAAAGAGATTATATTGGAACACAATATATAACAATACTTCTAACCCAAGAACATTCTACAACATTCTGAAGAATTTTTTTACTCTTAAGAGTCCAGAGTCAAATTTAAATATTCTTCAAGTTAATAATAGATGTATCACAGAACCTAAAATTCAGGCCAATATTTTTGCCGACTACTTTGCATCTAATAATATTTCCCATGAACCGCTTCCTTTAGATTTACTCAACAACGAATAAAATTTACTAAATAAACCGTTCTATATCTCGGAATTAAATAGGGCTTTACAAGCATCCAAAAACACTACTTCAGGAGCAGATCACATTACAGCTTCTATCCTCAAAAATTTGAATAACAGTCAACGGGTCACTGTTCTTGATTATTTTCAACATTTATTTGAGAATTCGATTGTACCACTATCTTAGAAACATTCAATCATCCTTCCGATTTCAAAACCCTGCAAAGATAAAACTACAATACCCTATTATAGACCCATACAGTGGCTCAAACAATTGAGGATACACCTTACTTTCACTTGATAAATCCAACTTTTAATGAAAATAACACATTAACTAGAATAGAAGACGTATTTTTACTTTTACACATAAAAAAAGGGTTAATTTTCAGTAAAAATAACGAAAATCAACAAAAAATATCTAAAATTAAAAGTTTCACAAATATTTGAAGTAAACATAGGCAGATCTTTACCTCAAAAAATTAAGGATACACCAATGAAATTTTTTCGATATATTACATGCATAGACAGTATCAGTATTTTGTTGCATGTCCTTTGGCTTTTATAATGTCCTCCAAACGTCTTGGTACCGATTCGACCAATTTTTTAGTGGTATCTGGAGATATTTTATCCCAATCTTCTTGTAACACTTGCTTTAAATGGGCTTTGTTTCTAATCTGGTGTTTTTGGACCGCTTTTTCAAGTGTGGCCCACAAATTTTCTATGACATTGATGTCAGGGGACTGTGGCGGTGTGTGCAATTGCTGTTTACAATGAAAAAGACACCACATTTTGACATTACGTGCCGTGTGTTTGGGGTCGTTGTCGTGTTGAAATATAAAATTTCCATCTAAACCCAATTTTTGTGCACTTTCTTTAAGATTGTTGCGGAGTATGTCTATATAAAGCTTATGATCCATTATACCATCTATAAAAACTAAATTTCCTATCCCATTTGCAGCCATACAACCCCAAACCATGACGGAGCCACCACCATGTTTAACTGTAGGACGTAAATTTTTTGGATCCAAAGCGGTGTTCGGCTTTCTCCAAACGGTGTGACGACCATCGCTTCCAAAAATGTTGAATTTACTTTCATCACTAAATATAACTTTCTTCCAAAAGTTTTCTGTCTTCAACTGATGAGTTTTTGCAAACTCCAAACGCTTTTTCTGATTTTGTAAGCTTATGAAAGGTTTCTTTCTAGCTACTCGACTGCTACATCCAGCATGTCTAATCACATTTCTCACAGTTTCAGCACTTACACTTCTGCAGATTATTCGAGAAGTTTCTGCAGCTAGTTTGACTGCACTCAGTTTAGGATTAATCTTGATATCTTTTAAAATTTTCCTTTTAGCTACATCACTCAGAATACTTTTCCTTCTTCTTCTACTCTTATTTTGAATTAATCCATCGCGTTTAAATTTCCCAATGATTTTCTGGACACATGAGTGACTTCTACCGACAATTTCAGCTATTTCACGATAAGATTTTCCCTTCTTAAATAACCTTAATATAAACTTTCTTACATCAATACTAGTCTCTTTCTGAGGAGCCATTTTCCATTTAAAATTACAGCTTTATATTCTCATAACCAACTTCAAAAGACAGAAATAACAGTTGAAAAAGTTTAGGATAAAATTTCCCAAACTTTAGTAGCAAGCAAAAAGAAATCAAGTGGTAGTTAAACAAAAATTTCATTTGTGTATCCTCAATTTTTTGAGGTAAAAATCTGCTTATGTTTATTTGAAATGCCTCAAAAAGTTTTATTTTAGAATTTTGTTGTTGATTTTTCTTTATTTTTACTGTTAATTAAACCTTTTGTTATGTCTAAGAATAAAAATTCGTTTGCCCTTTGGTTAAGGTGTTATTTTGATTGAAAGTTGGATTTATCAAGTAAAAGTAAGGTGTATCCTCAATTTGTTTGTGCCACTGTAGCTCTAACTTCTGTTCGCTCTAAAACGTTTGAAAGAATTTTAGCTAGTCTCATCTCTTATTTGCTGACAATAGAAAGAAAGCTACATCCACAACATTATGGATTTGTTCCGTTTACAGGCTAACTGCAACGTACCTTATACATAAAACTACAGTAGATGCTCAACAGCAAATGAAATTTTTCGTAGGAAATAGTTTGGACATCAAGAGTGTTTATGAGATCTTCCTTGCGAGATCTATACGGAGGATTTTGGATCCAAAAATAAAAACTTACTAACTCATATAATAAAAGGACACATTTGAGGAAATAATGAATCATAGATTCTGAGATTTTTTCCTAATAGCCATGGATGCATCAAAAAATCAAAATAGAACATCAGAGGCAGGTATCACGAAAAATGCATCTTTCGCCTACAGAATAAATCATATAAATTCGATTTTTACAGCTGAAGCACTTGCTATGTTATATGTCGAGCTCTAGACGATTTAACTGAATCTAAAGAAAATCTGCTAAATTCTCTCAGATAGTCACATTCTGTGCTATCAGCTTTAAAAAATTACAATATAAAATTTCCAAAAGTCATTCATAGACTAGCCAGTAAAATCTTCATTCAATCACAATTTAAAACTCAGACGATTCTCCTTTGGATTTCGGGACATACGAAAACTTTTTGGAATGAACAGGCGGATTATCTCGCAAAATCGATAACGGAATCTAATGAATATATTTGAATGAATATCCCCACCATTGACATAATATCTAAATGGACAAAAAATAGAAGAGAGGAAATACTAAGCACTCGAATCATCAGCAAAATGATTATAACTCCAGGGCTTTTTCCTAAATTCAACTTAAGTGATAACGCACAATGTAGAACATGTAACCACATCAATGATTTGGAACATATTCTTTTCACCTGCAATAATACGCCACTCACAGAAATCTTCTCAGGAATATTCTCAAGATAGACCCACAGCAAAATATTAATTTCAAAGAATTTTTGGAGAGAACCGTAGCTAATAAACCAGTTTTCAGAGCATTCTTGGAAAAGATGAAATATTTTGATATTTATTGAATAAAAAGAATCTATGAAAAAGGTGATAATAGTCATTGTTGCTTCATATCCCACAAAACAATAAATCAATCAAAGCCGAGTATAATTTGTTATGATACTGAAGACCATGAGTCCTGTCATGTCTAATGAATAAGCTTTAAAATGTGACGTTGTATGTCCTCAAGTGGGACTGCGAGCTGCAAAGGATTCGTTGCGAACGTGAAGCCGAAGTCCTCTTGTTCATTGCCTAAAATACCTACATGACTACATTGCCTAAAATACCTACAACAGAATTTAATAATATAACCCTTGTTATACAGACTACAAACCATGTTTGCAATATCGATCACAATAGGATGACTGCGATCGTCCAGATGTGCCAATGTTTCTAGGACGCTCATACTGTCAGTATATATTACGAACTTTCGAGAAGTGGATTTCTCGACTAATCTGAGGGTACAGTAAATGGCGACAGCTTCGGCAGTGCACCCACTGCAAGAAGCGTGGAGTCTATATCTTTGCTTAATGTCATTTGAAACGTCACCACAGCCGACGTATCCAGTTCCTTTCGATCTGTCCGTGTAGATCTGAATAAAATCCATATACTGACTTCGATGAAAGGCAAAGAGGCTCAGGAAACAGTGGGACGTGTATTGCGTTTTCTGTATGAAAAAAAAAAAAAGAGTTGGGCAATGTAAACCTTGGCATATATATTCTAAGGTGGAAATTTGATAAAATTTCAATGTTGAACACCTTAGCCATGTAGGCTGAGTTCCTCGTTGATATCTTTCACCCTATCCGAGAAAGGACGGATGAAAGAAGCACCGTACAGACAGGAAGGACATTCGGAAGCATCATCTCCAAACAAAAGATGTTTACGAGTTAAACGAGTATGTCCAAAGCGAAGCCGAGTTAACCTAACATACGCTCTACGCATTGTAACAATATGCCATTCCCCAATGATTGGAAGAGTGCAATTTATTATTGGTATGAAGGCTTACTGCAGATTGACTGGCTGCTACTGTTTCGCATGATCAGCGCGTTACATACTCTCCTCGCGTTTAGTAATGTACATCAGTGGGTTTACTGGAAAGGCATACATTGTATATCGCCCGCACACAGAGACTGTCCACGCGCTTTTTAAAATGAGCTCAATTTCGTAATTGTTTCTGTACTAGAATACAAAAGAAATATTGAGACGATAGAAGAGTTAATGCACCGAGATATTTCCATAGTAATGGGATACGATACGAACGACTCAGTTGGAGTATTCTTTGGTATTTTTATATGCAATATAAATTTATATTTTTGTTCAGATGATCCAGCTCAGTGGGGTTCAGGTTAATTAGGATTGGGCTACATGCGGGCCACAGATTAGCCAGACCTGATCTATATGGTTTCTATTCATTCGTTTATAGCTTCCACTCACTTTATTTCTGCTACTACTAACTTCGTTTCGAATTCTTAGCTACATATGAATACAATTCATCAAACCTATTCACTGCACTTTGAAAATTTTAATCCAATCTACATAAATCATGTTTCATTCATTGGGAGAAATTTTCCATTCAAACAATATCGTATATCAAAGTCCCGAAGAGTTATTTGAAGGGTAAAACGTGATTAAGCCTCAATCATAGTAAAAATGTGACATAATTGCTCTAATTTTACAATAGCTGAAGTATTATAGTCCAAGAAAATTGTTTAAGTTATTAAATATTCATTGAAAAATAAAATTTCATGCAATTTTTTTAAATACTTTATTTAAAAACCACAAAACATCATAAAATTGATATATTATAAAAATTGAATATTGAAATATATAAAATAAATAAAAGATGAATTTGATTTGAGTAATACAAGGTGAAATCTTTACTCTAATAAAACACGATTACTCTTGAAATACTCGTACATGAGTCCAACTTTGAATTAATTCAAATGAGAAGAAATACGGATGATTAATTCGAGCTTGTCCAATCAATTGTGTAATTTTTCATTATTCACCAGCACATTAAAGCAAAGCACATCACCAAAGCAGATATAACCACCATAGCTCCAAAGAATATAAAGATGAAATTGAGCAACCAAAAGACAAAGCCATACAGATGGGGCTCACAAAAAGTTGTTGCACTTTTGTCATTGAACTGAACATCAGAACTGTAAACCCAGTAGCATGCTGCAAAAAATTGATTACAATCACAAAAATGTAACAGAAAAACCAATTTAAAATTAGAAAATTACTTTATAGAAAATCTTTTTATTATAATGGAATATTTTTTTACGAAAAATAAATAATATAAGAGCTATGTAAATATAGAAAAATAATCCATACACTTTGTAATTGAGAAACTATTTTAAAGGAAAACTCTTTAGTATTTAAGAATGAAATTGTGCCTGTCATAATCAACCAATACTGACATTTTTAACGATAACTATGTATAACATACATTAAATAATAGTAATAATTAATAGTTTACCATGGTATATTAATACTTTAAGAATAATTCTTGTAATTTTCCAATAAAACTTTCGTGGTGAATATAGTGATTAGAAATTGTAATTTTTTCTAAAATTTTCCTTGTTTAAAACTTAAAAGCCAATTAAAAAGTGATTAGACATACAGATCTTGGTATGTGTGTAGGGATACAAACATTCTATTATATTACATGACCTTTCTTAATGGAACATTGTATTTAGTTCATTCAAATTGCGTTAGGAGCTCATATTTGTACATTTAGTTCATATTTGTAAAATACAAAGTTTCCTATTTATTTAAAAAACTAATTTTTTTTCGGCAAAACTATGAAATTTATGAATAATTTGTAATTTTTTTTACAAATTCTTGGAATGTTCATACAGCTAATAAATAAATTCATGTATTTAAGACAACTCATTGTTTTTAATTTTAGAAATACTTAACTAAGAAAAGGTACTATCTATATCAATAACAATTAATCTACGCCAAATTAATGGACTTTTACAAGTGACTTCATCTACAAGTTGTAATTCGACCATTTGGAAATAGGCACACAATTAGTCCTTGGTAACTTCAACAGTTCAGTATGCTTCACATATAGTTCATTTTTCTAGGGTAGAAATTATTTCTTTAAATACTTTATTACTATTTTTATGTAGAACAGAATGCTTGTAATATTATTTATCATGTGTTGTAGAAGATATAATACAAACAAGATTTCGATCAAAATTGCACATAAATTATCTTATTTTTCATGTACGATTTCATACCTTATTTTTCGATAAATACTTTACAATAAAATGCAGGTCAAAGTTAGAATAGCAATTCTTCCTGTTGACTAGTTAGCCACTAACTTTTGAATGGCCGATATACGAAGATTCAACTTTATAAACATTGCTTGTTGTGTGAGTTACTCCAAGCAATTAATGCATTTAAAAGAGTTAACTTACTGGCAACGAACCACGCAAATAGGAAAAGGTTCAGAACGACATTGATCCATCCTATAACGGTATGTCTCTTGGGCATTCCGGTTTCTGAGAACCTTTTGAATCTGTCCACCAAGTTGATGACGTTGCTCAGCAAAGCAACGCAACCAGCAACGATCACACTAATGGGAATCATCTTCTGCGCAGGACAGTTGTGGAAATATTCAGCACCTTGAAACGTAAAGAATATAAAAATTAATGATATAACCAATCTTCTATTGCAATGGTTCATTTCTTAACAAAAAAAATTTACAAGCAATCCTAATATTTTAGTTATTAACCGTTTGAGTGCCAAGCGGTGATTTTGCGCTTCTTCTGCTCTGATCCAAAAACAACATGCTGCAAAGCCGAAAATAGCAGCATGCTCAGTTTTTGTCAATAGTTAACTTAAAGGTTGCCGTTTAGTCTTAGGTAAGCTAAGATAAAATTAAATTATGCTGCAGATTACATAAAAAAAATTAGTGAACCTTTTACATCCATACCACACATATATACCTTTTATATATGTAATAAAATGTTTAATTAATATTTTCATATGATTTAAACACGCCAATGTTACTACTTATGCTCAGAAGGATGTCAGAACAAAACTAACCTGAAAGAAGACTTATCGCATAAGAACAGAAAACTGCGCAATAGCGCTCATGGGCATTTTCGGGCGAGGAATAAGACAAGCGCTACTTGGCAATTTTAGATTAGGAAAATGCAAATACCCGGGTCATTCAAACGGTTAGATGTCTACAACTTCAAAGAAGAAGGATCCCCCGAGATCCGGTAAGTTGCGATTGTCAGAGATTCCAAACATCGACAAATTGCAGTTTTTTGGCATAAGTATTTTTTTATTCAAACTTTAAATCTTTTATTCAAACTTTAAAAATCTTGTGTGCATCACACACAAGATTTTGTGTTCATTTCAAAGCAGTCTTTCGAAATAATTCTGAAAATGGAAGTTAGATGCAAATTTTAGGGCTGCTTCAGTTGTATAAAGCTCTTTTCTCAGCTTTCTTTTTCTGCTCCACGCAAAGGTCTGCAGTCAATGCGCCTCGTGCAATTTCGAGCCATTGTCCGATACTGAGGACGACAACTGAACTGGCTTCTAGTATACACATCAATCTCTCGCTGAGGGCTTTGAGCCCTGACAGATTTAAAGGGCATTCGCCAACTGACGCGAAAGTCTTCTGAGGAATGAGAACAGAAACATCACTGACAACGAGCTCAACATCATTGCTACACGACTATCAATGCGTTTTAGGTGTCTGCGAAAATTAAACGTTCTGTGAAAAAATTTCTTTTATATTAAATCTTAAAAAACTCTTGTTATTTTAAAGTCATTTTATTTTGATATAAAACATCGTTGCTACAAAAAATGCTTTTTTTTTCAACGTTTCAATAAATACGTTTTAAATATCTCACTAGTACAATTTGCTCTAGAAAAAAACAATTTCTATTTTAAAACCGGATATCTGTGAAGCCTGGGAGTTATATGAAGAGGATAATAAAAAGATTAAGAACCAATCTAGAGAACTATTAAATACTTATAATGTATTGATTGATTATTATGGCGCACTTAGAAGCAACACGAGGGTTATGGGTGACGAGAACTCGTAATTGCGAGCCTCGTTCACAATGAAGCTCTCGTTCAGAATTATCAGTACTCGAATCCACGAATTGACATGTGAGTGTAGTTTAACGACGTAAGGGTCAAATGTGGTTATGCTGCGCCAAAAAGGTAAAGCTGTGATCTAGGCGTTGGAAAAAGAGGAAAGAAAGTGAAAACTGATAACAAGAAGGAGGATCGAAAATAGAGAAGGTTCATTAAGGTATCCCGGGGGGTATCCGTGTTTACCAAAGACAAGAAACCCCATGGGAAACAAAAAAGATCACTGGAGTCCCTCGGGTTTGTGAATCCCTCAGGTTTGTGAATCGGGTTCCTAAAGTCACTGAGGCCACGAATTTACGCAAGCAACGCCTACTGCGAGATCGTGACTATGACCGCTATAATATAATTATATCAAAAAGAGCACCATGTTCATTTTCGGTTTATTTCATTTTCTGCTCATTCTGTGCATAAAATCTTAATTTTTATAAACAATTATTTATTACAATAGACCACCTATGAATTTTGCTTCATTCATTTGTATGCAGACCAACAGAATGGATATAAAAGAGGTTATGAATGTGTGGAATATTAAAACACACACACATATATATATACTTTCACACATAACTAAAACATTAGGTTTCTTGTTGTTGTACTTTCATTATTAATGCTTCCTAATTACTTATCTGACGATATACTTAACTAATCAAAAAAAATGAATTGTACATCAATATTTTAATAACCCTCTTAAAATTTAAGATACAATGAATTTTTAACGATAATAAATTGTACTATTCATTGTATTATACATATAAGTCTCAATCTACAGGACTTAGCAAATTCATTTATCTTTAAGCAAAGAGTTTTCTCTTACACGGTTTTACATAAGATTACTTTTTCTCAAATTATACGATATTAATAGAAATAATATATGAATTATTAATCCACGAATTCTCTCATAAGATTGTAATTTTTTTACAAAAAAAAAGTCTGTAGTAATTTTTATAAAATTTGTTTTTTTCTATTTTGAAATCTGCAAGTAGCGTTGTAATTAAAATATTTCTCGATAATCCTTAACATATGCGTTAATTTTTACAAATGTGTTTAATAAAACGAGAAAGAAAAATCTTACCAATGACGATCATAACAATAGGCACAGTTACAATTACGATCAAGACAATGGTCCACACAACTGAAAGAAAAACATACTTTTAATATTTAATAAATATTTCGGGATTGAAATCGAAAATTAAGTACGACAATAAACATCAATAATTAGCTAATTATAGTTATTTAAATAAACGTTTAATGACAAACACACGTTTCACTAACATTAATAGCATTAACAAGTTATTTATCTGTAAGAATTTTTTTTTAAAATAAGAGCAGATTTTAAACTACTGTATAGATTGCTTGAAATGTCTGCTTAATATTAAAAATTTTTAAAAATTAAAGGAAAAGTTAGAAACTTATTTCACTGTTATGCCTTGAAATAATGAATCAAAATATCACATAAAAACGGGGTTTTTTAATTAAAATTCATACATACCCCTTTCTGAAAAAATAAATAATATTCAAGACATTTAATATTAATAATGCAACAGATTAAGCAAAATAAAGTAAATAACATATTTATAAAAGATCAGTAAATGGAGATTAACTTACTTGAGCCAATTAACAAAGCAAAAAATGCCATGCAAAAGTTACAGCATCCAATATTTTCTTCTTTCGCCTTTTTAACGGCCGCCAAAAATGTTGGAGGGGGTTCATTGACTAAAAAACAATAAACTTTTATTATATAAGTTCTTTTATTTAAAAAAAATTATAATTACTTAATACAGGTTTATTTAACCCCTACACAATCGCGTACTTTCCATATATATCTCACACATGCAAAAAGTGCTATGAATTTATAATGGATTTATTGTTAAGTGCTGTGGAAGAAGAATATGTGTATTACATAATATGTGTATTACATATAAGAAGAATATGTGTTACAAAATGTTACAATTCATACTTTTTTAATTCTAGTAAAGATTTTTTTTTTCTTTGAGTGTGAATGATGGTGGATTGTAATGTCGCTAGAGCCAAATATGGTTAGGCTGCGCCAGACAAGGCATAACTGATCTAGACTTCTGGAAAAAACAAAATAAAAATAAAAATTGATTCATTAGAAGGAGGGTCGAAAATAGAGAAGGATCGCTAGAGTATCCCTGGAGCACATCATCCTTGTTAATCTGATGGGAAAGAAAAAAAAATTCTAAGGTGTCTCGAGGTCATAATTCTTGAACCTACCAAAAGAAAGACCTATTTTCTTAGACACTTTGATTTATCCACATGTTAGTGAAAGTCTAATTAAGGATTTGCGCTTATAAAAATTAAGCATCGTAATATAATGAAGTTTCCAACTGATATACCTTCCTATACATTCACAACTTTGTATAAATATCCAGCTCACAGCAATAAGTTCAATACACTTACCTTTTCATAGGCTCAACGGACATCTACAAGAAATGTTAAACGTGTTGGATGGCTTAATGCAGTACAGCGTTTTCACAACAAAATGATCAAGACTGCATTTCATATATAAACTTCTTAACGTTATAAAAAATAATTGCCAAAAAAGGAGGCTCAATTTTCCATCGAATGTCATCTAATAATTTTATATTACTCAGCGGCTAGAGTCCCAACAGATTTTCCGTTACCATATATTTCAAGTAAAAAAATCGACCAGATAAGATCAAAGTACTCGTACATTGAATATGATACTATCAACAAAAGAAACAATTTCTTGATGTTGAAAGTGCTGCAACCATTGCTGCTTAAAATAATTAGAATAATTGAATGCTCCGCTTATTAAACCGTTTCAAAAGGGGCTCGTTTTATACTAAAGCCAAAATAAGACCTTTAATAATGGGTGTTTGTATACATGAATAGATGTCAATGGAAACATCTTAACAATTGCTGTGATGCCCTTCTTGCCTTAAACACAGAAATATATTCGTAAAAAATTTCATACATGTAAATATGATGGGAATACTAACGTGCAATAAATGTTTTTCTATTTCATTTTTATAATAGAAAATCGGTAACAAAGCGAGTTAAACACTTTGAGCGCAATTCAGACATAGTTAATTTTAGACAGAATTCACCTATAAGTTTATCCAGTAATATTCAAGTTTTCATTGCTATTTGTACGTAATTTTTGTGATATTTTACTTTTGTTACTTTAAGACAACCATTCTATAAAAATTCTGAAATATTTCATTAAAACAATATTGCTATGCCAAGAAATAAAATATTCCATAGAATTGAATTCAGATAACATCTCTATAGAAAGGGCACTTAAGTATTCAACTTCACTTAAATTTATTTTGTCTTATATAAATTTATTCGTTTTGTATTAAAACACAAATGAAACGACACGTGAAGCAATAAACAGTTTTCTGAAAAGTACGAAAGCAGGAAAATACAGAATATGATTTGGATGAGAGTACAATAACAGCTCTTTCAAAAAGTTGCAAGAAATATTAAGTCAATTATTAAGCTCAAACTTAAGTAGGAGAGCAACGTACGATCATTATAAAAACCAACTGAAGTCACCGATTTCAGTAACCAATAACATATTCCTTAAATTTACGGGAAATCGCCTATTCGCAGTTCACGCTATTCCGTCGTTCATTTGTGTTTTCATTTCTGTTCGTAAATTTTTTTAATTCTTATTGATAAAAAATAATATTTCCTCTTCAAATTTAATTTACATCAATCTCGAATTTGAACTATAATGTTTGAATTTCACAGTAAACTACTTAGAGTGATTCTAATGAAATTTACGAAGTCTGACAGTGAATTCGGCGACCATCGCTGTACGTATGAACTGTGTGTTGCAAAAACAAAGACGAGGGCCCAAAGGTTAGTGGAGATATTTATTTCATAGTGAAAACTGCACTATAGTTACATTCCTCTTATATAAAAATTGCATTAATGCACTAAATTACACATATTTGTTTAAATATTATCTAAATAATGTTTAGAATGTAAATTCTAAACATTATTTAGATAATATCAAAACTACTAGCATTTGGAAAATTCCCTTTTGAAAATTTTTACTTTTGAATTGTATGGTTTGAAATTTTTAAAAGTAACATTCGCCCTATTCTTTTCGTATTAATTCATTTACGGGTGTAATTTCACTTTCTATGTTGCTCATTTTTCTCTATTTACTTCCTCTTTTGAATCAAAATGTTCTGAATACAACAAATATTTAAAAATATTCATGTTGCGAAATCTTCCTATGTATGGTATCAAGATCCTATTGTTAATCCATCTCGTGAATAAACAAACACCGTGATCTCTTGATTTTATCACTGTGATATGGATGTCACATGTACGATTCCACCCAATAAATTTCACGTAGAACCCTGGAAATGAGCTAAATGATACAATTTTGCCTAAATAGAACGGAAAAAATGAGGCACCAGATCAGGTATCGTTATTTAATTAGGGTTCCAAAATTATGCAAATAATGAAACTTTAAAATAAAATTGAACTACTAAATTTAAATAGTGAGCTGTTATTTTTTTTCCCTTACTGTTTGATTCGTTTCCTCTGACGGGTCCTCCGCCTTCAACAGATTGGTATCCATCACGAGCAACCTAAAGCAATATACAATTGTACACATTATTCAGGTGCCTTTAATCTTTCATTGCGAATTTTTTTCATTATAAAACTCAAAAACACATTATTTTATAATTCTTATTGAATTAAAAGTATAATTAGATAACAAAAAATTCATCTTGCTTTATTACTAGTTATAGTGCAAGGAAATATTTAAAATAATCTTCAAGGCTTTAAACCAAAATCACTTTCCTTTCATCATATTTTATTAAGTTGTGTGTTCAAAATTCAAAATACCGAAAGAGTTTAATTTTACATAAACATAAATATCTACAATGCAAAAAAAAAAATTAGATGTATAGTCTGAAATTGCATCAGTTGAATAGATAACAGATATTTGACAGAGGAAATTTAGTTAATTCGATACAAAAGTATTTTAATACCGTCTGAAAACTAAAAGACTGAAAAATAACATAATTAAAAGCAATTTTATTGAAACGAATTATGACAAAAATAAGAAAATTTTATGATTCAAATTTTTACATTATGAAAATAATTATATATTTTTATTTCGTAAACAAAAATCAATATTAAATGAATAAATGCACTGAAATCACAAATAATTACTGGTATATTTGATCATTTTAGAATCTTACAATTCTGTACTTTTTTTTTAAAAAAAAAAAAAAAAAAAAAAAAACGTTTTAAGCAAAACCTATATGATTTTTTAATTTAAATTAAAATTTTATATAGAGATTCCCATTTTCCCAACTGATGCAAAACCTATTTGGCGTTTTATTTATTTCTTAAGTATGCACAATTTTACAGCATAAATCATTAAGTCTATTTATATTCCTTTACTCATTTTAATACTAATAATGATTTTTATTATATTACTGAAATCTTTTGACAGTACTCTATACGACAAAAATGCAGCCTTTTATATCATTCATTCCTGTGCGTTCAGTGGAGAGAAAAAAAAAGAGGAAGAAAAGAAACATAAAAATTTCATTGATACTGAATTTTTACTGCGCAAATAATAGATAAATAGCCATACTGCTTACCCCTTGCTCGTTGGATACGAGTTTGTCCGTACTCTGATACATGACGTGCGGATCACGTGACTTATGTTACTGGATAGCCTTCTGCACGAATAGTGTCTGGAATCATAAGAACATATTTAAAAAAAAAAAGTAGAAAATGATAACAGGTGTTCAAACGATAGCAACTACATTGCCTTCGTCACCGCTGTTTACAGTTCTCGTCATCTGTTTAATTCATATCATCTGGTAGTATAATAATAAAATGTTCCATTTTCGTCTACTTATTAGAATTCTTGATATTTTCTTTGTGTTCATCTGGTTTTGTAATGATATCTTAAATGTGCTGTCAAAGATCGATAACAAATGACAATTTTAAATGCAGACATACTTAGATAATTTTATGACACACCTTCCATATTTCTAGAATATTTCGCAACTGGATAATATATGCGCGTAAAAATTATTTATGTGGGTTGCGGGTATTTTATTATCACGTTCAATATAAATTTAAAAGAGAAGCGAAGGTAATAATCTTTCTACTATAAATCAGCAAAATAATATTTGATAACTTTTGATCCTTGTAAACATGGAATGTGCTTTACAAAAAGCAGTCCAAAAAAATGTCATTACTCCCCAATAATAATTTCTGTAAAAAATATGTTTGTATTAAATAAGTTTTAATCAAACACAAATTTTCTCTGACCATTTTTAATTAAATTAAATAAAAATTTGTCCAAAATAAATTTTTATCCTATTTATATCCTATTATTTATTCATTCATTCATTATGCTCATAGATATTTTTTCTCAACAGAATTTCAAGAAAATTTGTGATACCACTATTTTTTCTAAATAGTCTCAAAACAAGTCGAAATATTTCTTTCCTGACACTAATTTCTTGGTAATAACGTTTTCTTTTATCCAAGAAAGGAGAGTTCCTTTATAGTGACTTAAGCTTATATCATTCACAATTTATCTTCGTAAACAAATTGAAATGTAAAATATACTGTGCATCTTTACCTCATT
Organism: Nephila pilipes; assembly: GCA_019974015.1. NCBI lineage: Eukaryota > Metazoa > Arthropoda > Arachnida > Araneae > Nephilidae > Nephila > Nephila pilipes. The sequence continues at coordinate 520,932 of BMAW01111437.1, forward strand.
CAGAATGTTATAAATTATTCTAAAATCTCAAAGCATAAATCGGGCAAGAATAGATTTTAGTTCTTAAAAACAAATTATAAAAATTGAATTAAAATAAAAATTAAATCCAAATAATTTCATTCATAATACAAGTTTTATATTATTGTTTTTAATATAAACGATGTGTCATTGCAACGTTTTAACAAGTAATAAATATAGATAATTGTGACATACGAGATAACAACTGCACAATACAGCTTCCAATTGATAATTGACATCATTACATTTCTCAACGTTAAGTTTCATTTCCCGAGTTCAAAATTGGAATCAGTTTACATTTATTTTTTTTTTTTTTTTTTCTTCCTTCAAATTTCAAGTACCAGTTGTCAGAAACGAAAACAAAACTAAAACTTTAAAAGATGTAGATTACTTAAAATGTAATCTATTTCGTAGTTCCTCTTATATTCCAAGAAATATAATTTGCAAAATTTGCCAGTATATTATTTTTCAAAAATAATTATTTTTTTGATACATTGTAAATATAAATAATTACTCTCATATTCCATTTAAATTTCTTAAATATATTGATATATTTTCAGTTCATTTCTTCTATTGTTTTTAATTGAATTTTTAAGGAATTGTGATTTTGTAACAACTAAAAGTTAATTACACATACAAGTTATATTTCTTTACTAAATATTTAGTAAATAGTAATTTTGTATTAATTTCGAAGTAGTTATTGAACTCTAATCAAAGGGGCCGAACAGATACAAAAATGATAATGGGTTTTTGAAAAAAATGTTGTTTTATAAATAAAAAGTAGATTACTGCATTTATAGAAAATAAAATATTCATGTTTTTTATTTTAAATGTTTAAGCAGGAAATACTTTTTATATAATTTCAGAATTTAAATACTAATGTTTTATGGGCAAAATAATAGAAAACCAAGAAAGTTTCTACGCTTAAGAGTTATCACTACCCATACAAGATTGAAAAACTCGTGCTGTTTTTATAATTCAAAAAAAAAATGTTTATTTTTATTAGACCTTTAAAATATTCAGTAAAATGTTATTCTTAAAAAATGTCGATAACTTTTAAATATAAAAAAGCGATCCGTTAAAACTTCAGTATAAAAGCTTAACGTCATAAAGAGAATTTATAGATAAACAAAAAAAAAAATTACAAACCAAGAATAGCATTTAAGAATTTCATTTATCTACATGAACAGGGAATCAAATTATAGGCAAAAAAATTAAGTAATTAGAGTTTTTTGTTATATTGCATTTTTAAAAACAAAAATTATAAAACTGATATAAATTCAAAGGTATTATTTGTGTGATATATAAATTAAATTATTATATATATCATTCAAAGTCTCAATTTTTACGTCAATTGTTTAATAGAAAACCAGTAGTCTATGATGTAGTTTATGAACTAAAATAAAAAAAATGACTTTTTTGTTCTATAATTTTGAGTAAAAATAAAGTTTTTCAGGTTCAGTTCATAATTCAGAAAATGAATTACGTTAAAATTCGATGGCAAAAACTTCAAACACGAATCCAGTAAATTTTGGAATTCTTAAACATTTGCATTTCATGGATATAATGCAAACAAAAAAACAGTTGATTTCATATTGAATAATAAGCTGTTCTGCATTATATTTTTAAACAATTTTCATATATCTTTGCAAGTATCTGAACTCTAAAAAGGATAGAACAAAAATCAATAAACTTATTAACATATACTAACCTTAACTGATAAAAAAAAAATTTAAACTTACCTGAAAGAAAAATCTTTTTAATCCACAAACAGTTTGACAACCAAAGTTCCAATTAACCTTTCCCCAACTAAAATCTCTTTTATATTTCTCAAAAAAATTTAATGATACAAAGATAACAAAATACTTTCACATTGGGTACGTGACAATTTGTGTTTCTTCTCTATGAGGTAAACGTCACATCTAAATAAAGTGTTATCGCAACATAAATCTGAGATAAGAATATCAGATAAGATCATAAGAATTATTGCAACGTTTTCATATAAAATTGCTATTATTTCGGTTATAGTCATTAATGCGAAATTTTGGAATAATCGTTTTATAAAAACAATAAATACATGTATTTTTTTAATATCTTTGTTTAGATACAAAAAACATTTTCGTAACAGTGTTACACCATGTTGACTAGATTGCATTAAACTATCATTTTCAGAACGTGGCTAGAATTAAGTTTCATTTTTAAATGAGAAATAAACTGTATGAATTTTTATTCAGTATGTTCAGAAAATATCATTTCGAGATGAACGTAAATTTTGCTTATAAGACCGTATTAGTGACATATCACATTTCAATTCTTTTTTCCCATTAAAGTGCATATTACTGAAAAAATTTGACAAAATACAACTAAATAAAGCATGTTGGAATATACATATATATTCAAAATATAAAATATTATGCAAAGAAACAAACAGAAAAATTAAACATTTAACATATTCAGTACAGCATCTAATACCAGAAGATATTCTTTTTTTAATAATTTTTTGCATAAAATACATAATTCGTATAAGAGATTTTTTTGGTAAAATTATACCTGGTAAATGTGATGTTGAAAAAACTCTTGGTGACACAATCAATGGCTTTGTCCGCAGAATGTATTTTTTTCAAGAACTCTAGAAGAATCATATCTTGAATTATTTAAAATTTTAACAAATCTTTTAAAACAAGTATTTTTATTAACTTTAAATTTTTTTTTGTTAGATTCCTTTTTCTTAGTTGTTAAAATTATTTTTTACGTTACAAGAAGCCAAATTCCGCCCAAAGAGTCAGCAAATAATACATTTAAGTTGCTTATAAAGGGGTTAATATAAGAAAATTATTCACATTTAGTATTTTTCATTCATTAAGATACAATTATTTGCGATTTAATAATATATCTTCATTTTGTATTTATTTTGTTAAAGCAATTCTTTTGAAAATAGGAACTTATAAAATTAAAATTAATTATATGATTTATATTTGTGTGATGCAATAAATTAAGAGAAATATTTCTAAAGATAACATATAACTAAAAACAATAAATTTATTTGTAAAAGATATTAATGAATTATAAATACTTCTTGTATTTAAAAAGAAACTTGTATATTTTCAAAATGAATTAATTTTGCAAAAAAATCTTTGTTCTAAAATTCTTAACCGAAATGTTTTTGGCTTTAGTTTTTATTAACGTCGCACTAGGAGCAACACGAGGGCTATTGTTGACGGACCTCGTAATTTTGAGCCTCGGTCAAGTGACGAGGACGACACCCGAGCTGACATACCCTCTTCTAATTTCCACACCACGCCAACGGGAGGACTTCGGGCCCCGACAGACTTTACGTGCATCAGCCCCGGCTACGCGGCTAGCCTTTGGTAGCCATGGATGGAACCCGCGACTGAACGAAAACCACCGGTCACGAATCCGAAACCATGACCACTAGACTACCGCGGCCACAAGTTGTTTTTGGCTCAGTGATTAATATTACTTGTTTCTTAAGCAAACGTTTCTAAGGAAGTTAATCTTGGTTTCTAAAATAAAATTAGATCTTTGATTACTTTGACACCGGCTATGCAAGAGAAAAATGATCACTTGATACTTATTCCGCAATGAAACAGAATTTCGCGTTATTCCACTTTAACTTTTATACTCCTAAATTATCCTTTTCAAAACCAAATTCATTATTCTACAAACTGGATTCAGTTAGTGAAATAATTTGTGTGACCTTTTGCAATTTAATTAGTATCCCTATTTGAAATTAACTTGTGCTTTTATTATTGAAAGTAGGCATTACATTCACACCTAGAGAAAATATGAATAATTATTGAGATTCCATCGATGATAGCAGCATTTGGCTAGCTAGGAATTTGAACAATTTTTAGAATGATCATTTTTTATGATTTTGGTAATATAATTTTCTTGAATTATTTGAAATTTAAAAATGGTGTAGGGATCAAAGTTCTTGAAGATTTCGTGAAATAATTCATTGTTCAATAAACAATTTTAACAAACCATGGCTTGAAAGTTTAATTTCGAGAACATTTTTAATTCTATTATTAATATTCCAGTAAACATATGTTATTTCAAAAAAAAAAAATTCCATAAGACTTCAGTTTGAAAATAAAAAATTAGTTTAGAATTTAAAAATCTGAATAGAAATATTGAAAAAAACTGAAATAGGAAATACTTCTTTCGTGTACCCTGCAATCAAATAATTTATTTCAAAATTTAGCTATTTTTGCTACCAAATGGTTAAAATTACATAACTAAAACATCAATTATTGTCTGCCTTTTACCTAAAAAGAAAACAAACATGATGCGAATACTTGTAACTTACCTTTAAAAACTGCGAAACATTTTTATTCGAATTTTTTCTGAGGACAGAGGAAGAAGTCAATCCAATAAGATACGATTAAAACGAATCTGCTTGGCCAAGGCTATAGCTTTGAAGGTTAAGGAGAAATCGTTCTCGCAGCACACGAAGTATATCACATGACAAACCAGCGAAACCTCTTTTTTTTTCTATCCTTTCAATTATCTTGAAAAGTTCGGAAAATATTTCTCTTGAATGAATAAATATGAGTATTCTGTTTGGATGAAACGATAAAAAGGAATACAAAAGTAATCACTTCATTCTATCTTTCTCGATCACGATTTAATATTAAAACACGTTATAAAAACCCTTAACTTATTTACATTCGTTTGCGATTTGATATTAACATACATTTAAATGCATTTCTTAAATATATTCACAGCAGTTGTAGAATATTAACACAGTACATGTTAATATACAGTGGCTCAAACAATTGAGAATACACCTTACTTTCACTTGATAAATCCAACTTTTAATGAAAATAACACATTAACTAGAATAGAAGACGTATTTTTACTTTTACACGTAATAAAAGGGTTAATTTTCAGTAAAAATAACGAAAATCAACAAAAAAATATCTAAAATTAAAAGTTTCACAAATATTTGAAGTAAACATAGGCAGATCTTTACCTCAAAAAATTAAGGATACACCAATGAAATTTTTTCGATATATTACATGCATAGACAGTATCAGTATTTTGTTGCATGTCCTTTGGCTTTTATAATGTCCTCCAAACGTCTTGGTACCGATTCGACCAATTTTTTAGTGGTTTCTGGAGATATTTTATCCCATTCTTCTTGTAACACTTGCTTTAAATGGGCTTTGTTTCTAATCTGGTGTTTTTGGACCGCTGTTTCTAGTGTGGCCCACAAATTTTCTATGACATTAATGTCAGGGGACTGTGGCGGTGTGTGAAATTGCTGTTTACAATGAAAAAGACACCACATTTTGACATTACGTGCCGTGTGTTTGGGGGCGTTGTCGTGTTGAAATATAAAATTTCCATCTAAACCCAATTTTTGTGCACTTTCTTTAAGATTGTTGCGGAGTATGTCTATATAAAGCTTATGATCCATTATACCATCTATAAAAACTAAATTTCCTAATGTTGCTCCGCCGTTCAGATTTACGTATTGCTATCACATTTCTCACTAGTTTCAGCTTACACTTCCTGCAGATTATACTTAGAGTTTCAAGCTAGTTTGGCTGCACCTGCGTTTAAGTTACTATGATATCTTTTAAAATTCCTTTTAGCTACATCCCTCGTATATTTTCCTTCTTCTTCTCTCCTTTGAATTCA